>LPNX010695570.1:285596-460785 GCA_001517045.1 Pseudotsuga menziesii
GTTACCGTTTCAGTAACCGTCAATTCTTTAATTTTGTTATATGAAATTCAAACATTTCATCAAAACAAAACACAATTTTGTTTGATGAAATAATGTTTTTTAAAGGCTGTTGGGTAGGGGCACAACACTTGTACAATCACAGTAATGGAAAAACAATCTGAGCTAATGACTACCTCGATGAATTTGTATGTCACAATAAACATCCTAGCGTCAATGTCCTGTTATCCAAGGTATTCACTCCACACTCACAGTGCTTAACATATTAGNGCTAACGACTACCTCGATGAATTTGTATGTCACAATAAACATCCTAGCGTCAATGTCCTGTTATCCAAGGTATTCACTCCACACTCACAGTGCTTAACATATTAGCTACAATTGAATCACAAATCTATCTTGCTCGTAGATTTGTTTCCACAAGACTATTTGATGAGGATTGCATTGTAATTAGAATCATAAAAAGCACATGCTGACAGTTTCATTTTCTCCCTTTCTCCTGAGACACCTTACCCACCCCATGTTCAATACACACCAGGTTTTCCCTGATTTTTCTATATTTATTTTTTGTTTTCTTTTGTTGGTTGTACCTGTCTATGTTGCTTGATGAAAGTGAATAAGCGAATTGGTGAGTTGGTGTTTTGAATGTGAGCTAATATACAAAACTAATGCAAGTAATATGCATAGTGTGAGGTCAATGTCGTTTTTTTGGCTTTAACTTATGCCAAGTACGCTGAATGATGTGGATGCAGGGGTAGTCTCAGTCGTTTCTCAATTTTGGTGGATTAAGAGATTCCAAATATTGATCCTCTACATGAGTAAGATGTTCTCTGTTATTTCTGGTTATTACCAATGGTGAAATGATAAGAAAATCCATTATCATCTAAAATGAAAATGATAAGAAACTCCGATAATATCCCAGCATCCAAGAATGAAAATGCTATACCCAATAACCCAAAATGTGTCTGTAAGCAAAACAAAGAAAAAGAGTAAGCAAGACAAAGAAGAAGAGGGATCGTACAGGTCTAGTGCTTCTAGATACTTCTGTTTCCTGATCACAAAGAATATCATCATAGAATGCTGGTTGCTGGTTGTCGTCCATATTGCTAAAGCACAACAAGTAGCTCTCGGCCTCATCAAATTTCTGGGCTTTCCAGGCGATTACAAGGTCTTCAAGATACTTCAGGTGAAAGTAAAGAATGGATTTTTTCTCCAACCTGGTGCCATGCATGCCAGGAGACTCGAGATCATTCACAAAAACAATTGCATCAAGTATAGAGTGAGGGTTCATATCAGGTTCAAAACCGTGCATGAGGAGAGAGGAACCTATCATGTCGATCTCCTGCATTTAGTGCCAAATGCAGATGCCAAGACCAAGACATGTGCACTGCATGCACCGCATTAAGTGTGAGAGGAGGTGAAGGCAATATAATAGAACTTCATTTTATAAACATGAAATGCTAGCGAACTAATGTTAGCATTAGTTTCGTCTTGATTTATTTTCCAACCAACGCACAGAAAAACCATAGCAAAACAATGACCTTGCCTCGGGATGAGGCCAAATAAGAGGTCGAAATTGCTCATTGGTAGAAAAAACGGCATTCATTGTCTAATTGGTTGAGCGAAAATGATGAAAACTAAAACTTAGGATTAAACTTTTTGAATTCTGTGTCATTTAATGAAAATGACGGCAAGCCGAATACTATAGTCCCTGCTAGCCCAGGGGCAGGGAGTAATAAACGGAGATAAAAATGAAGGTTTATTGAGAAAAGTTTTATTTTATATGAAAGTTTTCTTTGATATAAAAAATATGTATTTTTTTATATGAGAAAATTTTTGTTTGAAATAAAAGAAAATTTTGCAATTCCTCCCCTTTAGTTGTCACAAACTTTTTATTGTAATGTTTATCATAATATATTTATAAGTGATGATTTAGGTTCTAAGGATGTTTTTTTAATTGAGAAAGGATAAAAAGATTTGATAAGTGATTATTTAGGTTTTAAGGATGTTTTTTTAATTGAGAAAGGATAAAAAGGTATTGTTAAAATCGTAATCGAAATTTAAACTTTGTTTAATATATATATGTGTGTGTGTTATATTTTGTTAGTATGGTGGGTTGTGATGGACTTATTTTGTATGGTGATTTGAGTTTAAATTATATAAGATAGTCGAGTAAAGATACTTACAATCGAATCATGTTAAGGGTTAGGGTGGTCTAAGAAAAATACGATCTCTAACGATTTTTATGGCTTAGATATACCTGGCTCATGTTTTTTTTGACCACATAATAGTTCCACAAATCATAAAAAAACTAGTAAAAAATAAAAAACATATATATTATAATATAATTTAAAATTTATTTCTTTAAACTTTTTTTTTATGATATATTTTTAAGAAAATTATGAAATCACTTCCTTTTATTAAAGATAGATATGATTAAATCCTATATTTTTATTAAATCTTATTTTTAAGACACAAAGGTCATTTTAACAACTCATTGATATGGCCTGAATTTGGATATGGGAAAAATTTCTTTTTCAGAAACTATGGATGGTTTGATTGTGAATCAAGGCAATCTGTATCTTTTTTAGAGTGGCTGATTATCTTTTTGATTCAGCATGTTTATAGCTGTTGATTGTTTATCACATTCAGTACTATGTTGAGTCCTTCTTGCCAACATTCATTGCTCGGATATGTATGGTTAAAGTTCATCTTCGATGATTCTCAGTTCTTTCTGACCTGTTATTACATGGATGATGAGAAAAGTCTGCGACGATCAGACTTCATTTTTTGTAGATGCTGCTATGTTTTGTCATTTGGATTTGATATTGCTGGAACTGTGATCTAACAGTTGTCATGCTGATTGTAAAAGATGTCTTTTGATTCATAATGAATAACAAAGACTGGTATTTTTTCTCTAAAAACAAAACAACTCATTGATATATATTAAGATGTGAACTTTTAGAGTATAGATCTTTTCCTTTAAAAAATTTAATTCCTTTTACTAAAATCAGATTGAACGAAATTAAAAAAAATAATATTATAAACTAACTTTCCCTCCCTAAAAAAAATATACTCATTGGAAAAGTTAAGTTCCCCCTTTTAACTCCCCACATTTCATACTAATGACAAATTATTAGTCCCTGCCCCGGCTAGCAGGGACTCTAGTAATCGGCATGCCGCCTTTTTGTATTACTCTTCACTTCAACCAAAGCTCATGTAGACTCAAATTAAAACTCAGTAAGCTATGTTTTATGGGAGCCTGTTTTTTTTTCAATTACTTTTTTTAATAAATTAATATATTTTCTCATTGAAATATGAACCAACCTCTACTCAAACCAATCAAATGATTTGAGGCCTTATTTGGCCTCAAATCGAGGCAACTCTTATTATTCCCTGCCGCTACTATATAGTTCTTATGCAAATCCGTAATGAAACTCATATTCCAATTAATGTTAACTTTTACTTAACATTAGTTTTCCTACATTTTATGTTATAATTATTAGTCATACAATTATGTTATATGTTATCGTAGCTGGCTATGATGCAGCTAGTGCATGCTATGATACGATGGCAATGTGCATGCTCGACACCAGTCGACCCCAATGTGCATGCTCGACACCAGTCGATACCAGGATTCTTCTTCAAGTGCTTTATTTTGAGATAGCTATAACATCATATCTTCATGTAAAGACTCAATCATATTTCCATGTTCATCGTTCTGATTTTTTTTTGAAGTAGAGGTTAGACAAGTCTCTGATTTCTGTCTGACCACCATTTAATGGAGCCTTGCATTTCATCTCAAGCTCCTCCAAGCTCCTGTTATGCTAGATGAGCCTAGAAAGAGTTTTATGCACGTTCAGTACACTCTGAGTATTTGATCACCTCTGAGTATTTGATCAATTGTTCAAGTTCAAAGCCACAAGGATAAGGTAAAAAACTAATAACAGTTATTTACATGTTTGTACTTGTGTTAATGCTATAATATTTAAGGCACTTACCTCTCACCAAGAGAATGAGAGTTTAAGAAAGATTGTTTTGTTGTTTGTTTCTTCTAATGATTTTTGAAACAATTAGAAGGCGTCTATTTATCTTACGGTAATGAAATAGGTGAACGGTTCACAAAACACAAGCTAATCAAGAACATGGATGAATTAGATACAATTTCACGACCTTTGGTTAGAGGAATCAGTTCCCTCGCACATTTCAGACGGTAGAAAAATATCCACCTCCAAAGGCTTATGGCTATAATTAATCCAAGTGTAGAGGCTAACTACGCCCAGAGCTATCTGTCTTTTGCCTTCTGCAAATTTGCTAAATAAATCTTCGCATATTAGCTATGTTTCACTTCCACAAAGAATAGTCTTTACCAAAATTAGTGTATTACTTATGATGGTAAACTATGTGAAAGAAGGTACTTGATGAAGCTGGAAGGTTTTCTGCAGACACTGGCATCGAGAGAATGGGAGTAACGAAAAATCCATAAACCTCTTAATGCAAACAACAGTTCTTAGATCCGAATTGTGCCTCGATAGCTCCTGTTTGACATGCAAATATATTTTCCAAGGAAAACGTTAGGCACAATTCACAGCTTTTTGGGGACATATCTCTCCAGCACTGAGCTATGCTGTAGATATTTCCCATCGAAGAAGAAGGCGAAGAGACTGAATCTGCTGCAAAAAGTTGGGGATTCTGCGTAGCTTTAGTGGTAATATTTGAGAGAACGACCTAGGCTCCATAACATCTTTAAGAAAACAATGCATCACATAACAATGTCAATTTATTTTCTTGGTTCCTACCTGAGGCCCAAAACTCAATACGACACTAAAAACCTTCCTCAATAGTCATTTGAGAAAATGTATCCCATAACCGCATGCAAATGGTACGACCTAAAAGGAAAAAGGATTTCTTTCAAGTAAGAAATCGAGGAAAGAAGGACCTAATTATGAGTTAACATCTAGTTTTCTCTATTATTTGCTAAAAATAACAATTGGAGATACCTTGTAACTGCAAATTATTTCAATAACCAAATCAAGAATCTATCTCCTTCATATACTTCCAAGGATTTCGTTTAAAGCAACCATATTTGCATTCCATCAAAGGTAGTTCAGTGGGTTAGACCAATTATGTTTTTCCATTAAGATTTTCAAAGATGCAGGCATTAATATAAATTAAATTGGTCATTACCTTATGTTCAAACAATCCCATTGTATCTCCAATTGAAAGTCGTTGAAATCTAAGCGTCACATAGGCTAGGTTTTCTAAGCACCACAGAGGCAAGGGTTACAGCCATCGAGCTTGGAGCTTTCCATTGGGCTTGGAGGCAAGGGTTATTGCCATGAAGCTTGAAGACTTTGTTGCTAGAATATTGATTAAAATGGGTATCTCAGGCCTTTAGTTTACTTGAAAATTGCTTGCAAGATTTAAATTGCTTCCATTCCTTGTCGAGTGCTCGTTTTCCTTGAATATCACAGGCTTCCTGAGCATTTCTTTTTTCAAATCCTCTATGCTCCCTTCCCTCTCTTCTCATAGTTGCGTGCATCTCCATGCTGAACATAATTCCCTCTACTCTATGGTATGTGAATTAGTGGTGTAGACTGTCTGTGTGTCATTCCTTCAATTCCCATCCACACCAATTCCTCGGACTAGATAACCTTCACATAATTCCCTCTGCTCTGTGGTATGTGAATTAGTGGTGTAGACTGTCCGTGTGTCATTCATTCAATTCCCATCCACACCAATTCCTCAGACTAGATAACATTCACGGGAGTTACTCTGCAATTGCAAATAACTCACACCTTGTTCTTCATGAAAAGAACAACCTACTGGATATCTGTTGCAAGGTAATGCAAACCAAGATAGGAATTCATGTCTCAACGTATTCTGTAAAAAAATTCCTGACGCTTTCAGCTCCCACACATTCTTCATAACAGTATCACACAACCTTTCCTCATGCATGCCACTCACTGTTGAACCTATTGAGATAACCCTTCCATCTTGTGTTGTCGTGTTGTCATGGCAGGTTTTGTGGATTCCACATTCTATTAGGCGTTACTTTGTCCTCCTGCCATTGCACGCTAATGTTGCCTAGAGTTTGGCAGTTGTCCCCCGCTTATCAATCTTCTTTGTTTGTTCTCCACCTGTTCTCAGCATGCCTCTCGTTAACATGTGGTGGGTGCAGTCTCTCTCTTTCCTCCACCGGCCAACAACTCTCACCGTGCAGCCAGACAGTTGGTGCATGAGATTTGGAGCTCGAAAGTCTAAATAAAATGTTATGTTAATATTTCACTTTCATTTTATTTTTATTTTTATTTCCTATGAGCATGGAATAACGTAATCAGTCATGTTTTGCTTTTCGTGCATAGGTCTTTCCAAATTTTTATTCTATGGTTTTTCCCTATTTTTTTAATGTTTTCTTGCCCAGATCTCTTATTCTTGAAAAAACTTTTTGTTTCAAATTCTAACATATTTGACAAATTTATGTAGACCACCTCGAGACCCATAGCTTTCTGCAGACTCCCTTTGATGCAGTCGATACACTACATGCAATGCCTTTAAATATGCATGGCTCAATGCATGCATAGAGGTAGAGGTGGAAAGTTGCATGGAATGCGTTATTTAATAAAAAAGAGGTGGCAAGATGCATGGACTGCATTATTTAATAACAAATCTATTTGTTGGAAAATAAATTGTGACACACGAGTTCTTGAGGAAGTTGGTGGTGTTTATTTTTATCGACAAAATATTTTCACCGAATTCAATCCATTTGTTTGCAGAAAGAGCTAGAAATTAAGAAGAAATCTCACCAAAAAATAGTGGGATGGAAAGTTGCAATCTATATGCAGCAAAATATTTTACCAAAGAACCCATTTCATCAAATCACCAGCGAGAAGGGAAAACTGAACCATTGCCATTGAGAACTGAAAACTAAACCCTTGCAAGTATGGAACCTTACTACAAACTGTTGTTATTCATGTGCTAAAGAGATTTCCAAATTGTAAAAATCAAGGACCAAAGTTCCATTTTTTGAAATCCACCAATTTGCATGAAATGAGTTGGAGACCATCATCAAAAAGTTTGTGCTATTTGAAAATAATGCTTCTAAATTTTTACTTGACAAAAAATACTGAAGCACGAGACAGTTTTACCCTGTTGACATTGAATATTTCTTGGCACTTAACCTGACGCAGACATGAAATTTCTTCGATTCATTTTCTATTCATTCTATTTTTAGATTCATTATTGGGTTTTAATTTTGGTTTTAGCGATGTTTTAATCTTCAATTTGGAACCAGTTTTTATCTTCGAATTCTAAATGCAGTTGTTGTTGGATTTTCAAATAAAGAACTCAGAAATTTGAATTTGAGCACAAAACTAATTTAACAAAACTCACCATAAATACACATATCACAAAGACGTTTCCCAAAGATTTACCCCTCGTAAATGGATCAAGAAGTTTTTAGAATTGTCCCGGATGGAATCTATGATTTTCATGCACTAAAAGAACAATTGAGCATTGCATTGGAAGGATATTATAGATCACATAAGAAAATGGGATCCCATCACATTTTGCAGGAGATTGTGGAGGTTAATATACCATTTCGATTCAGAAAGAGTTGGGAAAAGGGTTGTGAAAAACAACTATTTACATATGATATCTTAGAGTCAAGTCACTTGGTTTCTTTATCTATGATCTCTGCTAATAAAATCTAGATTCAAGATGATGGCAGGGTCGCTCCTTACGAAGTTACTTGGATTAGCATTCTTGCATAGGATTTTATCTTTGTAAATTATTTGCAAAACTTTGGAAAGTTTTCATGATTTATTTTTCTTGAGAATTATGGGTAGCTTTGTAAGAATTCTTTGTTCTTTGGAAACACTAATTACAGTTAATTCATGTACAATGCAGATTTTAAAATTATTTCAAATTGAACCATCTTTTATCTATTATGTTAAAGGTTTTTTCTTTTACATCTCTAGCATTTGCTTGCTTCCTTTTGACTTCTCCCAACTTTAGAACATATAATATGAGGGAAGCAACAACAAATGGATGCCAAATCAATGGAATTATACATTCGCATAGTGATGCATATGTTAACAGGAACGAAACTGCTAACGAGCATGCAGTTCATCATGTTAACGAGAACAAAAAAAGGATTACCACGACGATTGTTTCCAATGAAGGGTCGGGGATTCGAAACCACGGTTTCAAAGACGAACGACACAATTGTTTTTAAACTCTGTGGTACTCCTAACAATCCAGGCAGGGACTTAGTTGCTTTGCAACTTTTCCTTGTTAAATCTAAGAATAAACCAAAATAATGAGTATTATTATATTGTAATATGAAAGTTGTGGCCTAATTGTACATGGCAAAACTGATTCAAAATTCTTAATATTTCGGAAGAAAAAAAAATTGTTAAGTTTCCCCGCTTTTCTCTCCCCACATTTCATACTAATGACAAATTATAAAATCTAAGAATAAACCAAAATAATGAGTATTATTATATTGTAATATGAAAGTTGTGGCATGGCAAAACTGATTCAAAATGATTAAGATTTTAGGAAAAAAAATTCAATTGTTTATCATAACTATATATCTATGTTATTTGCTTCTAAGAGAATATATATTTATTTAAACTTATAATCTATAATATCCTCATAGCAAATGCATCAGTAGAAATTCACAAAATAATAACATTAGGTGAATGATGCTCCATCATGGGATTCTTCCATAGTAATTTATTATATTCTTAGGTTTCCATTTCTACACTTGGCTAGCACATTCTACAATATCTTCAAAGACTTAGTTATTAACTAATATTATATTAAATTTGATGCAGGATAGGCGTGATAACGGACTAAGTTGTATTTCATTTTAAAATAAAATTAGTTTCATAAATCTTATTAGGATTTGATCAAGTTTACACCTAATTTAGTGAAATCTAGGAAATTTAAGTGTAGGTAGGTGAGCATAGGATTTCAAGAAAGAGAAAGTATTATTTTATTAATATGGAACCTTCCTAGGAAAGGGAGTAACCACTCCTCTCCTTGGGAGAAAGGCCATGAGAGAAAGGCATAAGTGGAAACTTTGGACAAGGATTAGGGGTTAGCACATTGGGGAAGGTTAAGGATTTTCAGAAAGGAAAAACATGGGATATAAGATATTGAATTGTTAACATTGATTTTGAGCTTAGAATAATTATTAAGGAATTCTACAAAGTTATTAGTTGTTCATTATTCTAGTTATAGACATAGGAATAGATTTATAGGAAACACACAAGTTTTTTAGAGCTAAGTAGTTGTTTAAGACTTTAGTTTGGTTGTGAGGATAAATCTTATTTTCGGTAATATTGGGGAATAATTTGGACGCTTAAATGAAGTAGTTCCAAAGGTAATTTCATTTTCTTTTTCCTTTTCTTTGATTAAGTTGTTTTAATTAAATTGTAGATATTCTTATGAGTACCTACTTAAATTATCAAATTGATTAATTATGACATACGAGGTTGAATTTGTACTTAGAAACAATGGCAAGGAAACAATATTAAAATATTAATAAGAATTCTAAGAAAAAATAACTAGATACATAACTATATTGAATCGCACCCAATAATATGAAGGGTGTTACAGTTGCACTGTCAAGTCCTCAAGAAAATTTTCCTTCATTGAGCCTATGGAATTAGAAGGGCACCCCACAAGAGACTAAGTATTGTGTTCAAAACAAGAACGATATTATAATGCATGTCCAAATCTGCCATGATCTTGTTTATCCTCTCCTTCTGCATTTTTTATTCACTTCAAATTCTGCTTGCTTGACTAATTGAACCTACAATTCCATGTGTGTATGTATATTTCCAAATGTAGACCCTCCAACTGACTATCCATACTTCTTCACACCTTATGAACCTCTATTACGCCATAATTTTGTTATAAAACAAGATTGTAGAGCAATAACAATAAACAATAAATAAGATGCAAATATTAAAACACATTACAAGAGAGACACCAATATAACGTGGTTCGCCCAAGATGGGCTACATCTATACATAAATTTCCAGTCCTTTTATTATTATATCGTCCAACAAAATGAAGGGATACAACCGCAACACATTTGTTGCACTTCCTCTTCACTCTATCAGAGTCTCTCTCACACAATCACAGAGATTGTTTTACAATGCTACAATACAATACATAGTCATATTACAATGCTCTCCTTTTATAAGGGAGTTACCATGGGTCACCCAATACCATGGGACCATAAAGTGTTGGCCAACAAACATCCCAAAAAATTTCTTTCGGGGGCTTTTCCCTCGAACCCCTCAGCCAAGTGGGACGGTCCCCTATGGGGGGACGATGTCCCCCTACTAGGACAAGTGTATAGTAAACATGGGGTACAAACATGGTTGAACGATAACATATCTAAATCAAGAATATCAGGCTCCACAACCAACACATTTACACAATTGCTTGAGTGGTTATGCTTGAACATGGTTGATGTATGCTGCAGAGGTTCTCCGAGTCTAAGTGATTCTTATTCATGAATAGTCTGTTACAATTATATCCATTGCAAATAAGAATATGGAAAACAGGCTAAAATATATTAAGGAAATTGAAGTCTAGAATTCCATCACAGACACTTGTGTAGGGATTTACTTGTTAAATTTGTGAACCATTGATCTACAAGCAAATGAGAGCAATTGAGAAGTAGAATTATGCAGTGGAATATCAAGAACAATGTACACTGAACAAGACAATTTTGAGACAAATCTAATAAGAATTGATCAGTTAATTACAACATAAATCTCTATTCATTAATCAATAATACAATGATTACACAATAAATAGAATTTGAATTCCATGGTTACGATTCAAATTTACTAGCTCAAGCTGACTGGATAGCTAACTAAAGTTGACTAAATCATGCTAACTCGGTGTGTCTAAATCACTGCTGGAGGCTCACTAGTCTAACTCCACATGTCTAAATTAGTCACAATCAGTTAACTAATGAGGTAGGTGGGAAAATGCGCCACTCTCCCTTCATGCATGCATAACTAGTGTTAGGCTACCTAAAAGTGATCTAACTGATTGTAACTGGAGGTTTACTCAGCATAAATTCTTACCAACCACAACCAACTGATGGAGGCTGCTAGTGGCACTCAGAGTGGGATCCTACAATGTAGGGATTGGAACCAGTGGCATGAGGGGTACTGCTGGCACCAATGTCACCAATATTCATGGTGGCAACAAAACTCCAGTAAGGTGATAAATAAACTCCTAAGTTAGGAAATAATGACAAATAGTCTATATTGGACATAGGAGGATTACTAATCCTAACACCCCCCTTTAATCCTAATTGCGGACAACTTGGGCCTTGGAAACTAGGCCAAAAGGAACCCATAAAATCTAAATGAAAAAATAAATTTCTTAATAAACTAAGGAAAATGGGGAAAACCTCATGGGAAAACCCCCCTCTCAAAATAAGCAAGATTCAGGAAATTTTGTTGCAATTTGCAACTCTGTGGAGCAGCAATGTAGAATCATGGTTCTTCTGTGCGTCAACATCCTGATATTGTGCATGTGAACCTCTCCAAACTAAATTATTATGTCTAGAAGAATTTTCTTCTTTGGAAGAAGAGGAATATGCTCAACTAAATCAAGAACATAGACAACTGCAAGATGAAAATTGGACCCATGTAGAGAAAGTGAGATCAACTGATGAGAGAGAAAAAGTGCTTGAGAATTTGAACCATGTGAGATAAACACAAGAAAATGATATGTTGCAGCCTTGAACATCGAACCATGTGATGTAAATCATCTCCAAGTGTTTGGAGCAAGTGTCTAGGAAAATGCATGATGTCTCCATCTTTACTAGTACTGTGACAAGATGAAAATGTGATCAAGTAGAAAGGTAGAGAATTCTTGGGACCATGGAAAGTGAATTATTGAGGTCCACAATATGATATAGATTCTAAAATATACAATCATTTACAAAATTTAATATCATCAAACTCATGAGAGAAAACTAACATCGAATCCCCAGCAACAATTTTGAAAGAGACTTGAGGTACTTGATTTTTCACACCAAAATTGTTGAGAACAGCTACACGCATGAATGGAGGCTCTTGAAAATTAAAATTCAAACCAAATAAGGTCATATCAGATACAAATAAGGTCATATAAGATCCAAGAGTGTGAAACAAAGGTTCCAAGTGCTCCACTAAGATGGTAGATGCACAATTTTCTCCTTCTTCAACAAACCTCCAAGTATTGGTGCAAGCAATCATGTAGGAATTTGTTGGAAGATCTAGATCAATGAGAATGAACAGATCACTCCTAAAATATGATATTTCTTTGAAAAAATCCAAAGTATTACTTTTTTTCACACCAACAATAACATTAGAGAGAGAGAAATTGAATTCCTCTTCATTTTCTGAAGCAATCACTGGAAAACTTTGCGCATAATTTAAAATAGAAGAACCACTGGAGAATTCTTGAGTAGAATGGAAGGAGAGTTTTTATTCAATAATAGATATTTGAATGTCTTCTTCTGGATCAACTATATGAGAATATGAGATATCAGAGATCCCATAAACGTTTGAAGCAGTAGGAGAAGGAGTCACTCTAAAAAGACTTTCTACAATTCGAATTGACTGTGTTGAATATTATGCTTCTTCTTCATCTTGAACAAATTCATCATAGAGAACAAAGGCCGATGATTTTGAAGAAATAAATCTTGTGATGTTGGGTGTGCTCTCCAAATTGCTAGAATGATCCTCATTGTGCTCCCTAAAGGTTTTATCCAATTCTGTCCAGAGATCATTTGGGTATTCAGCAGAACCAATAAGGTAGCGCAAGATTGGATAAAAGGGTACACATATCATTCCAAAAGATCTATCACCGTAATTTATCCAGTCATTATCATCTTCATAAGACTCTTTACCAAGTCCAATAGATACCTCATAGAGACCTTGTCTCTTTAGATATGAAATCATCTTCAATTTCCATTCTGAATATCTTTTGATTGGAGTAAGAAGAGGAACTGATAATCTTGAATCCATACTGAAGTTGTACCTACAAAATATCATTGCAAAACAAACCAATTCACAATCATATTCCAGTTCAATCCCTTCCACCTCGACATATACACTTTCTCAGAGTCTGTCACACCTGGATAGAATTCTCTAGACAGAATCTGGAGGGAGCAATGCTTGATTCCAGGATTTATGTGGAAACTTAGTTACTTTTGGTGTACAATGGAGATAGGATGAGACTTGATGCTAGCCTAAACAAGGCTATGATACCATGTTAAATTTGTGAACCGTTGATCTACAGGAAAATGAGAGCAACTGAGAAGTATAATTATGCAGTGGAATATCAAGAACAATGTACACTAAACAAGACAAATTTGAGACAAATCTAATAAGGATTGATCAGTTAATTACAACATTAATATCTATTCATTATTCAATAATACAATGATTATACAATAAATAGAATTTGAATTCCATGGATAGGATTCGAATCTACCAGCTCAAGCTGATTAAATAACTAACTTAGTGTGTCTAAATCAATGTTGGAGGTTCACTAGTCTAACTCCACATGTCCAAATAAGTCTACAATTAGTTAAATAATGAGGTACGTGGGAAAAGGTGCCACTCTACCTTCATGAATGCATAAATGGTTCTAGGCTAACTGAAAGTGATCCAACTGATTGTAACTGGAGGTTGACTCAGCATAACTTCTTACCAACCATGACCAATTGATGGAGGCTACTGGTGGCACTCAGAGTGGGATCCTATAATGTAGGGATTGGCATCGGTAGCACCAATGTCAACAATATTCATGGTGGCACCAAAAATCTAGTAAGGTGATAAATGAAATCCTAAGTTAGGAAATAATGACAAATAGTATATATTGGACAAAGGAGGATTATTAATCCTAACAATACTAGAAACTCTCTTCAGCCATTTCAACTTTTCCACGTAGGTGAAATAACCCAACACATGAAAAACCCAAATCTCACCATAGAAAACAACCCTAATTTTCAAAATCAACTTGGACAAATCATGCATGCTCCATGGATTACCATATCTTCATCATAAATACTCCCACCACAGTTGTAATGGTTGAAGTGTTAAAGAGGTAAAATAGGGAGGGGATGATTTATGACACCCCTCTTAGATCCTCTCTAATGGATAAATTTCATTACAAAACACAAAAATTCCATGCATTTAATTTTTATGCTCCATGCTTAAGGGTTTAATAATAGTTTGGGGTCCATCCATTTTTTATTAATGTAACGCCCATGTCCTAGACACCTATTATGTTTGGGTTCTAATGAATTGTAAATTATGAATGTGTAAAAGGTGGTGTTGGCCAATTTTCTCCACTTGAGTGACCCAGGTTCTTCATAGCCCGTCGATCCAACAACTTCCTGAGATACTAGCTTGATAGAGCAAGCCCCATCGACAACAACTGCGAAGCAGGCATAGTCTCACCCGAGATTTCTCATAGATGGGTAACCATCGGAACCATGTTTCTGCGATTGTCGTGAAAGTATAGTCCCTTGGCTCATAACCAAGGATCTCAACGGAGGCAGCAGGATGGCTGGACAGAGGAGTTAGTTCTACACGACCGAGCACAACCATATGTTATCGCGCATGACCTAAATTTCCTTTCCACCTTGTAACTGGCGCAACTTGTGCGGCACAACTAATTCATGTCAATCGGCTCTATGAATTAAGTTGAGATTCATAACAGGAATCATACATAATGATATATATACAGATTCAATTCAACAATGCATTTTGTTCATCCATTTACCAATTGCAAGAAACTAACAGAGACTGAACCACATTTAACATTATATGAAAAACAACTAGTAATCAATCACATAAAAATTCACCACATCAACCATTCATTCAGACACAAGGAATAACGTGGAAACCCATTTGGGAAAAACCACCAAGGTGCTCTTCATCTGGCATGAGAAAGGATATAACACCTTGTAGTCTGCGAGATGCAGAATGATCTTGAGATATGTCTTTAAGTTCAGACTTATGGTTCTCATGCTCTTTGGATTATTTCTCCTAATCTACTGCTACTACCTACTGATCTGCACACAACCTAGATCGAATTCCCTATCATCTACACCGCTCTAGCAGAGGCCTCCCATTACACTATTCTGACTTCCTCCTACAGATTCATGTTTACCTTTCTCTTAGATCTGTTCTATGCAACTGTAAACACCTCTCATCTATCAAACCTAATCCGTAATTATGACTAACAAAAAGAAACCTTCTAACTATTAAATCTCTCCTATTTATATTATTTTACATGACCGCACTGGGTCGACTGCTTACAGGCAGGATGTTAACTGTCACCATCAGTTGCTCCCCAAGCTACAACTGTTGTGATCATGACTCGACAAAAGGGACTAATGGCCTTACTTACAATGTGCTTCCACTCATGTGGCATCCACCGAATTAAGTCAATTTCTGCACCCACGACCACCCTGTCACTTTTCAGCCGTTTATTAGCTCCATGCTTTCTGCACTTGCCTTTCCTACGCTACGCACCTCTCTGATCTTCCTGAGCAGGTCCTCTACTACCTTCACGATCTTCCCTTGTCTCCATTGCACACACGACATATCTTCTTCGGTTGTGTGCATGAGTTTCTTTTCTACACTCCTTTCCTAGACCAACAAGCCCCCAACACTCACCCGTGGCTCGTCTCGAGCCACTAAGCAAGGGATATCTAACGGTCGGCACCTACGGTGCATCTTTTCCAAAAATTCTCCATTTTATTTATTTATTTATTTTCTGTGCGCAATTTCTTCTGTTTGCTAGCTTGCACATCTTATTCCTTGCATTTTTTTTTAGGCTTGGGCTTATACAACTTCCTCTTCATCCTGTTCTGATAAGTTGATGCCTGTAGTTTTGTTCTGCGTCTGGTTTGGGCCTTCTTAATGATGCTCCTAATGCTCTGCTTTATGTTCTTGCATGCCTTTATTTGTGTTTCTCTCTTCTTCTCCTACTTCTTCTCTTAGTTCTTCTGCGAGCACCACTGCGGCTATATCTTTCTCCACAAGTTGTCCTGCATGGCCAACGTTTTGCTAGAACTGGGACAGAATAAGTGTAAGCCGTTCTATCTCCTGGAAAGCTTCATCTGCTTGTTGCTCGAGTTCTTGCACTCTGCTGCTGCTTGGGTGTTCTAATGAGGTACTAGCCAGTGTGTGAGTGAACTTATGGATTCACTGCTGAACAAGCTGAATTAACTTTGTTATCCTTTCGGCTTCGACCTATTGTTCAGCTATTTCTTTTTTGCACATGCTTTCCTGGTCGTGCAGGGTTCTAGCCTTATCAAGGAGCTCCTTAAGCTTAGTGCCCTTGGTGATTTTCTTTTTCATTGAAAGCTTCTTAATCTCGGCCTTCAATTCCAAGATTAGTAAGTCTGCTTGTCGTGCTTGCTCAGTAAGGTTCTCTGCAGTCTCATCATCAATGAGTTGTTCCCATGTTGTAGAAATTTCTTCCACTGCTTATGTACAGATGCTCTCGGATTTCCTCAGTTGGGTAACAGCTTAAGTTTCCAATTGTTTCCTTTGTTGCAGCATTTCAAGGGGCGTGCCAGGCTGTGGGTTGGTTTTCATCTCCTGGATTTGATTCTAGAGGTCTGCGGCCATCTTGGATAGATGTCTCAATTGATGCACTGGTTTGAACTTAGTCTTTGCTTCCTCATCTAAGAGTTGTGCTGCTGCCTCCTATATTACTTGTTCTAGCGAAGCTTGCCTCTGGGGTTGGGATGCCAGGTTTTTCCATTGGCGGTTGATAACTTGTTTTCACTCCCTTGCTTTCCTAGTTTCCTTAGCTGCTCGAGATGCAACTATATTTTCTCAGATTCTAATTTCTGTGGCAGCGACCTGTTGAATAAAGTATATCTATGGCAAAGTTAACTTTGAAAAATTTAAAATCAATGTGTCCAAGTTATGGAGACTTGCCTCGCTTTCTTCACCTTTCATAGACAATGCCTCTGCATGCATTTCTATTGTTAGGGGCGAGAGCATTATTGGCGCTGCTAAGGCATCTAAGTGGGTGACACCATAGGTTCCATCCTACATGGTGTCTTGCACTTCGGTGATAGTCTGCGTGAGTTGGTTAACCTTTGTGGTGATGGCTGTTGTCCAATTGGTTTTCTTGGTCATGAGCTTTCCCAGATTTTTCTCAGTAACTTCGGCAATGGCGTCGCACAGAAGGGTCAGGTCCTCGTCTAGTATGTCCCTGACATGGGGTTTGTTAAACTTCTACCTCTTGCTATATGGGAAGCTCAACGTGTCTTTGTATTCCTCCTCTTGCATGGGCTGCTTGAACCTCTTTTTCCTTGCTTGATTGACGCTCAATTCTTCACTCGCAGCGGGGTCGTTGAGGTTGGCATTGGGTCGATCTCGCTCATCTTTCGCTTCATCTTCTTGGGATCCATCCTGGTGCTCCTACATACTGGTATTGGTTCCATATTGGTTTGGGTTCTCTGGTGGATTCTCCTATGGCACTTGCTGTCATCCAGGTACCTTCTCATGATGGGTAAGCCATTCCTCAGGCCAATATTTGATTTCTCGTTCAATATCCGCATCCCTGAGGAGGAAGAATGTTGGAAGCTCTTGCTTCTTGGGGTGCACACGCAGTTGCAAGATGATGTTGTGTTGCATTGCATGGAATTGAATGAATGGATACTTTGCAACCGTTGTAGGAGTTAGTCAGTACTGCGTGTGCACAATTTGTCGGAGCCTTTCTCCCTGTATGAAAAATGTAATTCTGGCATCAGTATTGTGCTTGTTGTCCTTATGGTCCTAGAGTTTTTGGTAAGGCCTTCCAAGGAACTCTACGAGGATATCCATAGGATGATAGTCCAGTGGCAGAGCCCATACTGCAAAGGAAATTAAAATTAAGAGCCAGGAGAAGTGAAACTTAGTTATGGGTTGTTCCTGTGCTTCTCGTGCATCATCCAACAGTTCGTTCAAGAGGAACTGAGACCAGTTAATGTGCACATGCTGTGCACATTTTTCTGCAAGTTCTACTGTTGCAGCTGTGCACTCAGCCGGCCTCATCTTGTGCAAGACCTTGCTGCACAAGATCTTTGCTACTACTTGTACAACACTATCCTGAATGGAGCTAATGAGAAAACCCTTTTTTCCACGGAGGAGATGGTACTTAGCCTTCATATCGTTTTTGTCTATCTTTTCCCTTTCATTATGTAAGTATGGGGTCGGGTCAAGTCCATGCTGTGGCAGACCTGTAATGGTCGAAATCAGGTCCACCGTCACCTCATATGGTTTGTTCAACCAAAGGTTTCCAGCATGGAAGCACACAAGCAACTGCTTAACATACATTCTGATTGGCCTAGAGCGGTTGGAATGGGGCATAAGGAGCAGGTTTAATATACCGGACTGCTCCAATCCATGCACATACTCTAGTGCAGAGACAACATTTGCATCTGGCGGTTGACCGGCTTTTATGACCATGAATTGATCTTTGGAGATGTTTAGTTTCCGAGTGTCATAGTCTTCAAACTTTAATACCTAAAGCTTGGTCATGATGGAATCTTGGGGTTTTGTGACGCCCTCTGGAATAGTGGGTTCTTATAATAGTTCTGGAATGTTCACCGTTAGTGCTACAACATCGGGCCTCCTAGGAAATACATAGGGTGGCAATAAGTTCTGCTCATCTTCAGTGAGCTCTACTTCTGGTGATGATGGCCAAACTGTGTCGGCTCTACGGGATTTGGGTATTTTTGCTACAGGGTTGGAGGAACTTGGGGGGTTAGCATTCAAGGATTGCATGGTGACAAAAAATTGGGCTCTCGCTAGTTGCAATAGTGGTCAGGAGGCAGTTAGTTGTGTGAGCTGACTCCCTGCTTATGATGGATGCGGCAGACTCTATAGTGGTTATTTCACGGTCCTCGGTCTCGGTACTAGTTTCGGATTTTCCTGCATCTTCTTCATCTTCTTGGGTGACCAAACTGGTTCAAAATGTCCTTACTGGAGTGCTCACTATTACTAAAATATTTTACTAAGTAAGATCTTCGGCTCTGAAGGATGGCTCGGTCTGTGCAGTGGGCTCGGCTCTTTGGTTCGCTGGTTGTTAAAGCAATGTAAAGGTTATAAGGTAGAGGGTAAGGACTGTTTATAGACAACAAGTCTTTAGGCTTACTAGACATATTGAAGGAGCCTCTAGTGGATCACATGGGCTCTTCCTTTGCATGCTTAAGCTCCATTATGCATTTGTCAGGGCAGTTAAGGGCACTCTACCAGATGGGACCAAAAAGTCTGCCGCCTTTCTCCTTGGACCTGCCGCTTTAATGCTACTGAACGTTTAGTGGTGCCGAATCTTTTTCAAATTTCCCATGCCCTTATCGGCTGTCAGTGCCTGCTAGCTGTCTGTCACTTTTGGCCAGCTGCACTTTACAAATTTTTTTTTTTGCGCATCACAACTTTATGGGACCATTCCGCAGTTGTTGTGATAGGGTTTTAATCGAATTCCATTGATCATACCTGCCATCGGTGTTCCATCCAGCTTATGTAGTTTTACTGCACCTGCTTCAGTAATGTGCGCAACTACATATGGACCTAGCCAGTGCGTTTTGAGCTTACCCGGATGCTTGAGAAACTTATTATCATACATCAGAACAAGTCCACCAACCTTGAAATGATTTGTTGTGATGTGGCAGTCATGCCGGGCTTTTTGCCGCTGCTTTTCCACATTTTGATGGAATCCTGCAATAAAACGTTCTTCTTCCATTTGAACCAGCTACGCCAACCTTTCTTCTACAATGCCCATATCTGTCATCTCTGTTATAGCAAAAATTCGTAGGCTCGGGACAATATATTCCATGGGAACGACTGCTTCTTATCCATAGACTAAATAAAAATGCGTGTATCCAGTTAGTCATTTTCATGTTGTTCTATAGGCCCATAATACCGCTGAGACTTTCTGGTCCCAGTCATCTCTGTGCACATTGCATACTTTGGTCAACGCATTCTCGAGTACCTTGTTGAATGCCTCGACAGTTCCATTTGATTGAGGATGGTAGGGTGTTGTTTTCTTGTGTTGGATTTGGAATTCTACAGTTAGTTCAACAATCATCTTATTTACAAAATGCATACCTTGGTCACTGATTAGGATCTTGGGACAACCAAATCTTGTGACAATGTTCTCAAATAGGAAGTGGGTCGTAGTTGCAGCAGTACAATCTTTTACAGGTGTTGCCTCTGCCCATCTTGTTAAGTAATTTGTAGCAGTAATGATATAACGTGCACCAGTCCATTTTCCCAATGGAATGATAGGGCCAACAAAATTCACTGCCCGTTTATTAAAGGTCTGCAGTGTAATTTGTGGCGCAAGTGGCATTTCATCACATCGTGATGGTTTCCCTGTTCTTTGACACTTATCGCAATTGTGACAATATTTCCTTGTATCCATATGTACCGTTGGCCACCAAAGTCCAGCTTGCAAAATCTTGCGCACTATTTCTTTCCCGACATAGTGTCCTCCTGACACACCCGCATGTGCTTCAGCCATTACCCATTGTCTTTCATGGTCAAAGACACATCTTGATAGTATTTCATCCGGTCCCAACTTATAGAGTTGTCCCATGATTAGCGTGTAGTCTGAGGCCTTGACAACTAGTTGTTTCTTTTGCCATGTCGAATAATATTAAGGTGCATACCCTATATTTAGTAAGTGTAGAATCGCATCGAATTCTTTATCAACGACATCTATAGAAAATAGTTGGGCATCTGGTAAATTGTCCTCTAGGCTGGTGGGTTCCTCCCCACTTTCAATTCGCAATAAGTGATCAGGCCTAACATTTAGTCATCCTGGCTTCACAATAACTTCAAAGTCAAATTCTTGAAATAGGAGGAGCCACTGATAGATCCCCCCCCCAACACTAGCTTATTGACCAGGTGCTTTAGCGCAAAATGGTCAGTGAACATTTTGAAGTGTCCACCCAATAGATAATGTATGAATTTTTGTAGTGCATATACCATTGCAAGCACTTCTCTTTCAGTTGTGGTATAATTTTTCTCTGCCGTTGATAGTTTCGTACTTGCAAATGTGATCGGGTGGTCAATTGTGCCATCTCCTGGTTGGGTTAAAACTATGCCAAGTGCAATTGATGATGCATCAACATGTACATGGAATTCATTTTTCCAATCTGGAAATATTAATATTGGTGCAGTAGCCATTTTACCCTTCAACTTATCTAGAATCTCTTGGCAATTTTCATTCCACTCAAACTTGGCATCTTTTTTTAGTAGCTTCTCCATTGGGGCAGTTATCTCTGCATACCCTCTTATGAATTTCTGATAATACCCAGTATGTCCCAATGTGGACCTGAGTTGCGTGACTGATGTAGGTGAAGGCAAGTCCAGGATAACTTCTACCTTCACTGGGTCAACCAGGATCCCATCGCAGCATACTACATGGCCCAGTAGTACACCTAATGGTGCACAAGATATACATTTTCTCAAGTTCAGCACAATTTGATATTGGCGACACCTCTCCAGCATCATGCGCAAATTTTCAATATGGTCTCTTACTAGACCAAAGACTGTCCAGTCATCAAAGTATACTTCAAGAAACTTATGAATGAAATATTTTAAAGCAGATACTACTATTCTAGAAAAGATAGCAGGGGAATTTTTAAGGCCAAAGGGCATTACTGTGTATTGGTAGCATCCCCATTCTGTTACAAAGGTTGTCTTGTGTTGATCTTCTTGCATAATTCAGACGTGATGGTATCCCGAGAACACGTTTGTGAATGAGTACATTTCTTGTCCACCAACTCTTTCCAAAACTGCATCTGTGAATGGTGTAGGGAATGGATGATGCAAGCAGGCATCATTTAGTTTCCTCAGGTTGACACAGATTCTAACTTCACTTGTTTCCTTCTTGTCCTGGATGTCTGTTGGGATTATCCATTTTGATTCTTCAACTGGTTCAATAATTCCTGCCTCCAACATGCGATCCAGTTCTGCTTTTACTTTCTCCTTATAACGTGGGTTTAATATGTATGGCTGCTGTTTTACTGGTCTTGCATCGGGTTTGAGTGGAATTTTCATTTCACCCAAATCCCCTACTATCCCCTTCATTTCCCTGAATTTTGTAGGGAATAGGTCTTGAAATTCATGTAATAGATTAGTAATTTTGGATATTGTTTCTTCATCCCAGTAGTCTCCATTGTTGGCAAATTTTGGATTGTCCTTCGATCCAATGTTAACCTTTTTAATCTTTAGTGGTTTAACGAACTGCTCATTGGAATGCCGCTTCCTTCTACCTCATGCGATCCTCCTGATTCTGGAATATTGATGTTGGTTGGATCATCATCTGGGTCCCCAGAGAGATTATAGCATGTCATCCAATGTTGGATGGTCTCACAGCATTGGTGGGAATGCGCAACAGAAGGTTGAGAATACACAATCTCTA
Organism: Pseudotsuga menziesii; assembly: GCA_001517045.1. NCBI lineage: Eukaryota > Viridiplantae > Streptophyta > Pinopsida > Pinales > Pinaceae > Pseudotsuga > Pseudotsuga menziesii. Next base: position 308,070 of record LPNX010695570.1, read on the forward strand.
GTGGGATCTCAACGAATATTTTTTCCTTAATAGTTTTCAGCACAATATCAACTGTAGGTTGTTCACACGCAAACTGGAACGTGTAAGTGAATTTTTGTGCAACTTCTTCCCATTCCCTTGTTTCCTAGCGCAACTCCATAGATGCACACCAACCTCATGGTGCCGTCTCAAGAGTATGGATGAAATGGTGAACCCATTCCTGGAAGGGGTAGCTCAAGAATGTTGTGGAACATTGTTCTAAGTGTTCGACAAGGTTTTATAACCTCGTATATCTTTGGGTTACCATTGTAATTTATTCCCCAAACCTTACTTCTAGTAGCCTTCTGCACTGCGGCCATTCAGTTATGGTGTTCTTATGCGTACCCCACCTAGTTATGGTGTTCTTATGTGTACCCCACCATCGTGTAGGCATATATTTCAATGCAAAGTCTAGTGCAGATAGTCGTTGCGGCTCTGTTACTAGTTCTTTAAATTCAATCAATAACGCTGCCAAGTTAGGAAGTCCTTCATATGTGGGCAATGGTCGCGACTGTGTTCCTACTCGTCTGACAGACTTAGTTATCTTGGCACATTTTCTCGAGAAGACTTCATGCAATCAGTTCTGCCACTTCTCCAGTGCCTCTCCTGAGTCTGATGTACATGAACACTCACGTTTCCAACTTAGGCTACCATCTATAGTAGGATTAATATAGTCTTCCCGAAGGGTGGTTATATTGTAGATGGTGTCAAGGTTGTCACCATGCCCTTTGTTGAACACTAGTTCAACATACCTTGGTCCTTCTAGCGAGTCAAGGGGCACAACGACCCGCATCTCATCATCTTCAAATGATAGGATCCTTCTTTCTAAATTTATGATCATTTGTTTTTCCATTTCCCAATCAATCCCAAGTAGTGCGGGATATGGGGTGGTATCGTCTACTATATATATGACTTCAAAGTCCACAAAAGTGTGTAATACTTCGATATCCACTTGGACTTGACCCATCCTACCAATAGGGAGGACCTTTGCTTGATTTGCAAGCCTTAATTGAATGGGGAACCATTCTAACGGTGGTTTGCCCATTATTTTTGACGTTTGGCATGTTAAAATGTTGACATCGGATCCCAGGTCAAGGATGATATAGTCCATATCATAATCACCAATTTGCGCGGTCATCCTGAGTTCGTGTCCTGTCTTGAGCTCGGTCTTGATACTGTTAACTTTCTTTGGCAGAGGGTCTCCCTCTGGAAGTGTTTTGATGAGTGCTTCCAATTCTGCAAGAACTTCCTTATCCTTGATTAGCGCTAAACAACTTGACAAGAAAGGTTTAAGTTTACTAAACTTATCTGCATTATTGTCTACACTTCGTTGTTCAAATATATTCTGGAATATCTCAGGTATATCTTTCACTTGGCCTGAGGTAGATGGATTCTCTGCGCCGACGAAATATGGGCACACATCCATGAATATGCGCTTTTATTCTTGAACATTAATTGGCACTTTCTTCTTTGCAGCAGGTCACACCTGGGGTTGTGCGTGCATCGCAGGGTCTATCTGCGTAGCTTGGTCTGCACCTATTGTAGCACCTCCCCTCATGACCACTGCCACATTTGGTTCTCTTGGTTCGGTGACTATCATCTGTATGTTGATATTGGTGTTTAGGTTGGGAGCATTTGACACAGGATTTGGTGCAAGGTTTGGTACCGGGTTGGATGCTCCAAGCGTTTGGGCTTGCCATCAAGTGATGAGATGTGGGAATTTCTCCACATTGTGATCCTGCCTATAATACAAGAAAGTCCTCATAGGTTTTGGGAATCCTCTAGCATAATGCCCCGGTACTCCACAATTGTAACATACAATTGGCCCTCTTCCTTGGCCAAATCCCCCTCCTCCCCAGCCCCTATAATTGCCACCCCCGCTTTGAGGTGGTTGTAATAGGTATTGTGGTTGCTAGTACTGCTGTTGGTACAAGTTATATGGGGTCATATTCTGAAACTGTGGTGCCATCTAAAATTGCTGCGGAGATGGGAATTCAGGTGCAGCCTGAAACTGGTGAGTAGTCTGGAACTGAAGTGGGGTCTATTCAATCCTTACTTTCTCTTCAGTCTTCATCAAATATGCATCTACCATTTTCTCCCTCATGAGTTGGTAGGCCCTACAATCCTTTTCATCATGGCCTATAGATTTACAAAATTTACAATATAGATTGGTTGGTGTACATACCATCTTGTGCATGAATAGGAAATCTGCGTCCCGATGTCCTCTTGTTTGGCATATATTACACCAGGGTAATCCTTGGATATTCAATGGGTTTGGCCCACCGGACAAGATGTAGTTCATATATGTCGGGAATTCATCTTTGGTATGTCCGTTGGTCCGGCATTAGGTACACCATAGGTATTCATGTGCTTCTTTTCCCCTTTTCATATCTTGGAGTTGAATAGTCAGATTAGCCAATTGAGACTGAATTTGTATCATTCCTGTGGCACCGTCCCCAATGGGAAAATCCTAGAGCTTCATTGCTAACTCCAATGCCTTCGTCTGCATTGCGATCTTTTGCTGCATGAGCAGACTTCTTATATGTGGCCGTAGCAACAATAAACCACTCTTTATAATGTAGGTCCAACATCTGGAAACTGACCTTGGCCATCAGCGTTTTGAACCGTTGGTAGAAGTCCCATACTGTTTCTACTGGAGACTGCTTAATTTCCTTGATCTCGGTAATACATTGGGACTCCAATTGGGGCTTTTGGAACTCCAATATCATTGCTCGCCGAATCTCCTCAAGAGTCTTATATGGGATTCCTGCTGGTGTGGCACAAAATTTCATGAACCAATCCAGGGAGCGAACGCTTAAAGTCATGATCATTTGTGCCTTCTTTATATCGACATTATGTACTAAGCGTACCATCTAGATAGCTTCACAAATGAACCAGTGCTGTTCTGGGTCTTCTGTTCCATTCCCATTAAAGGTGGGTAGTCTAACATCTGTCCCTGCCATTAGGGTGGTGTTGGGATTGTTCATTGGATTCCCTGAAGTTACAGGATTTACGGGGATCACTGATGGGATTCCTTGCACACCAGTCTCGACACTAGGAATGCTAGTGTTCAGAAGGGGTTCAAGTGAGGGGCTTCTAGGTCTCGCTCTGGGGGATCTCTCTAGAATACCGTAGTCACGTCCTATTCTTGGTGATTCTGCAGACCCTCTCGATTCTGCTCTCTCAAAAACTAGGCTATACTCCTCCTCTTCGTCACAGGATCCTTCATCTAGGTATGACCTGCATCCATATTCACCCTCCCTAGGAAAGCTATAGGCCCTCCTGCCTCTTGTTACCTTTCTCCTCTTTCCTGACTGGAACCTCCTTCTGCTTCTCAAAAATCCAGTGCCTAACTCATCCTCAGAACTTCCCAGGAACATCTCTTCTTACTACCTTCCATATTACTCCTAGCTCTTACACAACATATCCGCTCCACAAACTGTGCGACTCAATCACTATGACAGTCCCCCTATCCATTTCCTTGCGCTCTCCTGTCTTTCATTGGCCTCTTCTTGCATGAACATTAGCATTTTAGGATCCAACCAGTCTTCTATCTCCTCCTTCATTGGGTGCCATAACATCTTCCCCGATTTAATTAAGAGGTCTTGGCAACAGAACCATTTGTTGGCCACTTTTCACCACTTGCGCAACCCAGGTTCTGTGCAGACCACCCATCCAACAACTACCCGAGATACTGGACCAATAGAGAAATCCCCATCGGCAAAACCTACGAAGCATGTGCAGTCTCACCCGAGATATCTCATAGATGGGTAACCGCTGGAACCATGTTTCCGCGATTGTCGGGGAAGTATAGTCCCTTGGCTCGCAGCCAAGGAGCTCAACGAAGGCAGCAGAATGGCTAGACAGAGGATTTAGTTTTGCGCGACCGAGCACAACCATATGTGATCGCGTGTGACCTAAATTTCCTTTCCACCTCACAGTTGGCCCAATTAGTGCGACGCAGCTGATTAACATCAATCGTCTCTATGAATTAAGTCGGGATTCATAATAGGAATCATACAAAATGATATATATATACATATTTATAGTTTCAATTCAACAATGCATTTTATTCATCCATTTACCAATTGCAAGAACTAACAGAGACTCAAGCACATTTAACATTATACAGAGAACAACTAGTAATCAATCACATAAACATTCACCACATCAACCATTCATTCAGACACAAGGAATAACATGGAAACCCATTTGGGAAAAACCAGCAAGGTGGTCTTCATCTGGCATGAGAAAGGATATAGCACCTTGTAGTCTGCGAGATGCAGGCTAAGCTTGAGATATGTCTTTAAGTTCAGACTTATGGTTCTCATGCTCTCTGGATTATTTCTCCTAATCTACTGCTACTACCTACAGATCCGGACACAACCTGGATCGACTTCCCTAGCATCTGCACCACTCTAGCAGAAGCCTCCCATTGCACTATTCTAACTGTCTCCTACAGATTCCTGATTACCTTTCTCTTAAATCTTTTCTCTGCAACTGTATACAAATCTCATCTATCAAACCTATTCCATAATTACGACTAAGAAAAATCAACCTTCTAACTATTAAATCTCTCCTATTTATATTATTTTACATGACCGCACCGGGTCGACTTCTTACAGGCAGTCTGTTAACTATCACCATCAGACACTCCTGAATTTTGTGTTGACTCCCAAATTCTGACTCACTAACCTCGACAATCAAAAGTTAGGAGTGTCTTTGTCATGTTGGGTTCTTAATGCTGATTTCTGACTTCCGACTTCCAATGTCGATACTGGAATGATAGGAGTGCAATGTTTTGCTTTTATGTTTCTGACTTCTAACTTTTGATGTAAGGATCAGAACATCGGGAGTGCAATGTTTGTGTTTTGACATTTATGACTTCTGAATTTTGATGTCAGGATAAGAACTTCAGGAGTGCAATGTTTTTGTTTTGATATTTTCTACTTTCGACTTCTAATGTTGGGATCAACATCGAGATCAGAATGTCAAGAGTTCGATGTTTGTGTTTTGACGTTTTTCGACTTTTGAATTACAATATCAAGATTGGAACGTCACGGATCAAAAGTCAGGATTGGTTGTTATGCCATGTTACTTTTGTAATTCCTGATGTTTCCCATTTTGGGAATCAGAAGTCAGGTTCATTGTGTCCATGTTTTAGACAAGCTAACCCTTGACTACCGACGTTGGGATCGGTAAGCTAAAATCAAGATCAACAAGGAAGTGTCGGGATTGACAATTTTAGTTCAGGAAGGAAAATTATAACCATTGGAACATCCTTAAATGATAATTTATTCTTAATTAACTACATTTAATCTTTATTAAAGAGTTCCTAACTATGCTTCCACATTATAAATTCAAATAGGGCTCACTAATTGTTAATTAACCTATCGAAATTATTTTTTTGTGATTTTTATAGAGTCAATATTGTGCTCTTGTATGTTTTAGCTACAGATTATTATATGAGTAGATGTGTAATGTATGGGTATGTTACAGATTGGTATCAAAAATAATTTGCAGCACTTAGCCTATGGGATTGGTTTACTTTTTGTAAAATGAAAGTATTTTTGAATTTATTTTAAATTAAACTATTCATTAAAAAAAGTATTTATATCTATAATGTGATTTATACCATATGTATGTTTTTGTTATGGACTAATAATGGCGATGTATAATTTAAATTTTTAGTAACAACTCAAGTTTTCAATCTATTTGTACTTGTTGATTTCCAGTGTAGTAGGCATATAGTATTGAAAATGGAATATGAACCTGTAATGTCTAACTTTGTCGAAGAAGTTAACATGGGTAATCATTATTTCTAGATTGGTTGAATGTCGAATTATTTCTAATAGCCATAAATATGATGCGGGTAGAATGGAAGTGTTCCAAACATTAAAAGATATACAAGTTGATAATGGAAAAATTCTACAAAATTTGGAACAACATGACCAAATAAACCAGCAAGTGGTGTAGAGTCTGGTTCAAATACAAAATCCAATGCAACAAGTATATTCCATGGTAAAAATGAAGGGAATGAGTCCATGAATAGGGAAATATTAGATAGATATCGACATTCCAAAGATAAAGATGAAGGAATAATGAGGGTATGATTCCACCGTCATTCAGTTGAAAATTGTCACAGAGGAGAAATACTTGAAATTCGTAATGAGTTTCACCATAGAAGGCATAAAAAAAGAAAACGTGATGGAAACTCATTATATGATGAAATTGAGAATTTAAAAACTCCCACATTTAATGGAAATAAATATGGATAGGTTGCATAGATTTGGATTTTGGAGATGAAGAAGTATTTGCATCTCAATAACTACTCTAATAATCACGAAGCTCAAATTTCTATCTACAATCTTCAGGGAAAGGTTTACAGGTGGTGGAAACATTTGAAGCAAGTTGAAAATCTGAATGAAAGGAATATATCATGGAGGAATTTCCAAAAGCATTTTAAGCATGAATACTTGTCCCAACAGTACTATGATAAAAAGATGCATGCATTCTTTGAACTTAGGTTGGGTAACATGACAATGGAGGAATATGAGAAAATATTCCTAGAGCTATTGAATTATGTGGATTTTAACTGAGAAGAAAAAGTTAAGATCCATAGATTCCTTAATGGTTTAACAGTGTTCTACAGGGACATAATAACTTATGATAATCCTCATACTTTTAAGGAATGCATACATAAGGCTAAATGCTTGTATGAGCAAGGTAAGAGTAGACATGAATTACATAAGAACTGGAAGGGTAAACTGAAGGATAAGAAGGATCTGAGAAAGAAGGGACTTAAATATTAGGATAATAACTAGAGTTTATTCAATTCCTTCAAGAATCCCACAATGCAAAGTGAATTAAGGATGTCAGGGTCAACTAGACAGAAGAGACCATTGCAAGTCAAATGTTGGAAAAGTGGAGGTGATCACTACCTCAATAAATGTCTGAAAAGAAAGAATAAGGAAACTGGTACTTATAACATGAAAGAAAAATATACAGTGGAAGAGGTTTCTAGAAGCATTCCATGTATTTATGCAACAATGGACAATCATCCGGATGAGCACCAATCATTAATGATTGAAATTGAACGTAAAATAAATAATTTACCTATTGCATTTTTTATTGATTATGATGCTTCTTACAGTTATGTAAATAGTAATTTAGTTGAAAAATGTAAGTTAAAGAGTAGTAAGTTGTCTAAACCTCGAATGGTACATCTAACTACTGGTATGAACATAAAAATTACTTCAATGGCCAAGGATTTTGTTTGGAGATGAATGGGTGCCATACTTAATTTAATTTGAAAATAATTCCTCTTGGGTCATATGACATGTTGATTAGGATGGATTGGATAGAATCACATAACACTATTCTTGACTGTTATATCAAAAGTATAATGTGCCTATATGAGGATGGTAACATTCTTCAAATCAAAGGAATCCCAAGAATGATTTCAATAAGATAGATCTCGACTATTCAATTGAATAAATATATTAGGAAGGGATGTCAATTATATGTGATCCATGCTGAGGAGATACCAGTAGATGTGGAACAACACATTGATGAGATACCAATGTTACAAGAATGTGAATATGTATTCCAAGATGTACACAAGTTACCACCAATGTGGGACATCAATTTTACTATTTACTTAGTTCCTTGAACTATGTCGAAATCTAAAGAACCTTACAGGATGAGCACATTGCAGCTAAAAGAAATACAGATGCAATTGGAAGAATTGTTGTAAAAGTGTTAAATACTCCCTAGCATTTCACCCTAGGGAGCTCCAACGTTATTTACAAGGAAGAAATATGCAATTGGAAAAATTGTTGTAGAAGTGTTACATACCCCCTTATCATTTCACCCTAGGGAGTGTTACAGAGAGCAATTCCTATGGCTTGGGGTACCACAACAGACAACTTGACTCCAGAAATCAATCCTTTCCAATATGCAATAGAAATTAAATGTCTAAGTCTAAAGGATTGGACCTCGTACCTTATTCTGGACGGTTGAAGTAGATCCCCATTGAGCTTTCCAACTTAAGCTTGAATTGATATATTACTTCCTCAACAACAAGTAAACAATACAAGCATTCTATATATCATGGTGTTAGATCTATTCTAGCATATATAATCAATAATGTATAAGCATTTGACATAATCCCATGGATAAAATATTCATTCAAACACACATTATTGGACAGGAAAAGATATTTCTATTAATATAAATCAGAGATTATAAGACACAACCTCTGTCGGCATGTCTACGAACTAGAGAAACTGAATCCCCCACTTGGGCCTCCACCACTTCAATCCTCCATCTCTCGATAGCAAGCTCACAAGCAAAAGGCAAGCTTGGGAAGAACACAAAAGTGCTCCAAGGGACAAAGGGATGCAGACTCAAGCATAAGTTCTGACAACAATGGACTATAGTTTATTTGCTCTCAATTCTCTCTTATGCCTTCAATGTACCAAGGAGTTCCTTATATAGCTTTTCAAAGGGGTAATGAAAGGTCAAATTCGAGCGATCTCAAGGCATATGGAAGGCTGGGAGTCAAGTGAGTCAGATCCATGTCAAGGAAAACTACAAAAGGATTTGGATTTTTGTACACATCCTGATGTACGCGGTTTTAGTGGTCAAACCCACGTATGTACGTGATTATAGGTTTAAAAGTCACGTGTATCATTTTTCACATGTTTTCAGGGATGGTCAGGGAAACATCAAAGGACAAAAAATGGTCCAAGGGGTCTAAGGAGTCTGCAGCGGGACAGGGGAAGGCCATACAAAGTGTGATTCACCTAGAGTGGTGAAATCAGCTATAATAGATGCCCCCCAATGTGTGAGGTCAAAGGGATCATACGATGGCCGAAAGACATTATAAGTCCATCCCAGAAGTGGAGTGATGAAGGATCCCAAATGGAAGACCAACCACCCAATCAGCATAGTACAATAATACAACTATGCACATAACTCCAAATAAATATATCAGTCCTGGATACATAAGAGTACAATGGCCATGAATAGGAATGATACAAGATATCACATAAGTGGTCATCGCCACGTACAATATACATAGATTAGAATCTCCATGATGAAGATATACAAAGGACCATGATCTCCATAGTGGCTGAAGATATATAACAGATCAAGATCTCCATAGTGGCTGGAAATATCTGACATATACTGGAATCAAGTCACGAGAGCTGAAATCTCATGAACACTGGCACGATCAAGGAGGTAGCATATAAGAGATGCCACCAATATGGAAGGTCTTCTACACAAACCACTATAAGTACATGTCCTAGTATGTGAATAGAGGTGTCGAGGTCAAACATAGTAGTCCATTGTTTGATTACCTGTCATTGATGTATACCGCTAACAGACGCAATATCACCCATCGATAATGAAAATGGGAATCAAGGTACTAGAGTGCAAACTAACAAGTGTGAATAAATATGTTGAGGTCGAACACTTGAGAGGATCCATCGATCAGGGGACATTGATGTATTCCCAAAGACTGTCGATGGCAAGAGAAGCTTCCACTGATGACTGCAAATCTCAAGGCACTCAAAATGACTCTAGATTCCAATCCCAGAATAAATGATCTAAAGTCGATGGGATGAAATCCGCTGGAAGGAGGGCATTAAGGCACCATCCATCATCCAACATGAGGTACTTAGCAAAGTTGTGTGATATGGAAGGACTTGATCATAAGGTGCACAAACCAGTAACTGTATCGGGAATGGCTGACATGCAAAGTCAAGATAACTGAGGAATGGTCAACTCAGGCTTCAACTTCCTTTGAACAAGAGCATAATGACATATGGTGACTGAATAACGACATCATAGACTCGATATACAAACTGGGACATCTCTGTGACACAGGAAGCATTGATAGAGGCTCCATAGGGACTGGAAGCTTAACCAGTCAGTGGAAATAAACTCAGATAAACGAGTGCCACTCCTAAATTCAAAGTATAAACCCAACCAATGGATATGATATACAGTGCTCTGTTCGAAGGCGACATGACTCGATAGCTACCAAAGATAACATCTTTCCTTGTTTGGATTTTTGTTTTTTTTTAAATTTTTTTGGACTTTTTCAATTATTTAAGAAGCTTGAAAAATAATAAAATGGATTTATAGTTACAGACTAGGAGGATACGAGTGTCATAAGGGAAAAAAAGCTAGTTCCAAGCAGTGGAACATACCTATGCTCAATGCAAGGATACATGTGTAGGATATTGACACTCGGGGGAAAATCCCCTCCCGGTAAAAAGGGAACCAAGCTGCGAAGGATATAAAAAATGGCTCTGCATGGCTAGACATGAGACAAGCTCGGGATATATGGCTGAAACGCAATGTCAGGGGAGCCGGCATAAATTTCAATAAGGTAGGCAAAGCTCATGATAATGCATTCACAACTTGACATGAGGGAGTCCTGAGGGTAATATGCCAGCAAAAGATCAAGAGGAGTATGAGGCTCTTGCGAAATGTCATGGCGGTACCATACAGCGGACTCCCACACCCTAAAGGAGAAAACGTCGGCATGGGTACCAAATTCAAATAAGGTGCTAACTAGGGTACCCATGTAAGGTGAAGCTCTACCACTCATATCATGCCACTTCTAAAATAACAAGAAGGTTCCGTGACATAATAGAGTGGGTTCGTACCTAAGGCCATGATGAGATGGTCATAAGGTCGTGCAAAATGAAAATGGTGATGAAACCTGACCTATATGCCAGTTTATATATGATATCTGAGATCGAAACGAACGGGTCAATCCAACAGCTGAAACGGCACTGAAAAATGTCCTCTACATCATGAATTATGTCAAAAACAGTCCAAAATGGTTAGAAAATGTCGAACTATAGGAAAGGGGGTAAAAATTTTCAAATATTTGAAAAATTTCTATAAATAGTAAACAATTGAAAATATTATAAAACATTTGAAACTTTTACCCATTTGAGCTTAGATTTTCAACAACGAATTCCAGGAGATTCAGCCGGCGGAATCCACTACCGTTTCTTCCAGGTATTTACCCATGCTCTTCTCTTCCATTTCAATGCATTTTTTTATCAAATTCCATGGTCAATTAAACTTTCTAGGCAAAACTAAAAAGAGCGCTACGGCCCATGTGGAAATCGAGGGTTTTTCCGTGTATAGGGTTGTATATACGCGAAAAATTCCCCCAAAGCCGCGTACATACGCGGTTGTTTTGAGAACAGTCGCGTATGAGGCCGCGCATAAGGTTTTTTCAATAATCTAATTAACAAATTTGCAAATTCTTGTATAGTATGGTCCTAGAGTGGAGAGAGCGTGAACATGGTGAGGTAGAGGAAGCAGTAAGGGCCGATCTAATGGCTCAACAAGCTCTACGTGCATGTGGACTCTACAAGTTTTGGTGTCTTGGTGGCTTGAGGGCCAAACCAAGACTATTACAGATGCTGGTGGATTACTGGGATCCAGAATCGGAGTCCTTCCAGATAGATGGGATGTCCCTCACTATAGAGGTGGAGGACATATGCTTCATTACAGGGCTATCTAGACGAGGGGAAGTGGTGAACCTTTGTTCTTGTGGTGGGCCAGGAGGTGGCCTGACTATCGATGAGTACATTGCAGTGTACTGCTATCCAGACACAGAGAAGGTGGGGAGTCAGGTCCCTACCCATGCTATATAGGTGCTGGGCCTAAAGGCCATACTATTAACATTGGGCAGGATAGCAGGCTTGGCATCACTCCACCAGGCCTCGGAGCCTCTGATGTTCTATGCAGTGGAGTGCATGAGACCCACGATTTATGACTAGAGCACTACACTCCTGAGCAACACGAAACATCAGCTTAGTGAGTTTAAGGTAGGCAGAGTGCGGAACTTCGGGTTTAGCAGTATTTTGAGCACATTTTTCTTCGAGCTTGTTCCAAGATTGAGCCCCAGAGTGGACATTCCTCTTCACGGGGTTCGAGATCTGCCCCAACGACGTTGGGAAAATGCAATGCGCAGACTGGGGGGTGGTAGGGTGGCCAACCCTTATCCAACTGACTTCTTTCCATGGTGGCGATGACAGATAGTTGCCATCGATGACTACCCCTATGCAAGGATATATTTTCGGGTGGACTTGAAGATGCCGCTACCACCAGGATCGGCATATGGCGATATAGGTAATGAATCTCAACCCTCTCTTTTTTAATTTTTGAGTTATTTATTTTTTTTTGTTTTCTGATTATATGGAATCAAAAGACATATTTTTACGTGACAATACATAGTGACATCTACCATTTGTGTGCAGATGTGGGACCATGGCAGCCGGAAGGCTTCCCTCGTCATAGAAGGAGGGGAAGAGGAGATGACATCATGGGTGTGGATACGGAGCCGACACTCCAAAGCATTCATACCAATTTTGTGAGACTGACACATAGAGTTCCCATGGCGCAAGTCAAGGACTTTCCTGAGGCTATGCAGCGGTAGGTGGTGGGGGTACCACATGCATGGGTGTGATTATTTCGACGGCTAGCTAGAGCCGTAGTGACCTTCCATGATCACAACCCTCCTCCTCCTCCACAGGATTAGATACCTGGGAGTGGATACATTTTGTACTACCGTGTATTATATGTTGGTGGCTTGAGAGCCCCAATTTTGTATCATGACACTATGTATTACCACATTTTGGATGTTATATAAAATTTTATGGTGATCGGTTTATTTATTTACATGTGTAAAAATTGTGTTTGTAATTAATTTAATGTGAATGAAACAAATGCCAATCTAACACATAGTTAGCATATGAGTCAGCAACTTGATTATTATTTCTTGGAATGTGTATATATGTTATATTGTCAAATTGTCGTTCTAATAATCTCACACGTAAGAATCTTCTTAATAACGTCGTATCTCTAACATGGTACAAACCATTAATTTGTGACACTACTAACTCCGAATCAAGACGTACCTCAAGAGAGAGAACGCCATGTGAAATGGCATCCCGTAGAAGCTCAATAATGGGACTATATTTAGCAACATTGTTGGAAGATGGCCGTAGACATACCCCTCCTAAAGACATTACCTGACCCATAGGAGTATAAATCACCCAAGTAGCAAAGGTTGAGTGTTGAGTGTGACGGCTCGCACCATCTGCGAATCCTATGTAGATGGAAGATTCCATTGACATTTGCCAAAAGAAACGAAAACTAATCACAAACCTGATCACTATAAGAAAAAGACCTAACTATGCAAAACTGTACAATAATATACAATAACCAGCCTTGGATGAAAATCATGCATAGTACTTCTTGATATAGAGCCCATTTCTAGGATCCGCTAAGGCCATTCCTTCGTAATCCACTAACTCATAAGCACCCTTCTCTAAGACCCATTTGACCACGTAAGGACCACGCCACATAGGATTAAATTTCCCAGTGCCCAAGGGTTCTTTTGGTTGATCCCACAAAAGGACCAAGTCTCCCTCGCTAAACCTCCTTGGATGAACAGACTTATCGTACTGGACCTTTACGCGATGTTTATTGACTTCTAGAGCCACCAAGGCATATCAACACTGCTCATCAAGTTGCTCAAGGTGGACCAAATGATCCTCCAATGGTGAAGTGTCTGGTAAGAGTTCTACTACTAGCTTCAAAGAAGGAATCTCGCATTCAACTGGCAATATCGACTCCACTCCATGTACAAGCTGATATGGAGAATAACCCGTGGCAGTCTTAACAATGGTTCTATATGCCCACAAAGCAGGATAAAACATGATGTGCCAATTATTCTTGATTTGTGCGATGGTTCGTTGGAGAATGGATTTGAGTGATTTATTCACTGCTTCTACCTGTCCATTCGCTTGAGGGTAGTAAGAGGAGTAATGCTCTTTCTTGTACCCTAACTTTGATGCCAACTCTTCCATCATATGATTCTAAAAGTGCGAACCATGGTCAGTGACAAGATCTTTCAGTATTCCGAACCGAGTAATAATTTGGTTGAATACGAAGTGGGCGGAAAACTCACCGTCGAATTTAACTGTAGGCATAGCCTCAACCCATTTCGTTAAGTAATCAACAGCCACTATAATATGATGGTGCCCCCCAGCCGAAGCTGGGTTGCAATCCATAAAATCGAGCCCCCACTTAGTGAAGGGACTGGTGGTGATAATGGGATGTAACGGGGCAGGTTTCGAGCGCATATTACATGCGAACACCTGGAAAGGGTGGCACCTCTTGACCACATCTGCACAATCTTTAAAGATCGACGACCAGAAATAACCCGCTCTTAATATATTTTGAGCTGTAGAAAGCCCAGATAAATGACCACCACACTCCCCTCCATGGCAATCATTTAGCACTACCTCTGCCTCTTCATGAGTTAAACAACGTCGTAAAATGGAATCTACCCCACGGCAGTACAGAGTGCTATCCACTATGAGGTAGTTCTTAGACACGTGACGTAATCGTCGTCATTCATCTTGTGAGAGGTGAGTAGGGGTCTTCAATGTTTGTAAATATATTATGATATCCCCATACCATGGGTCTAAACTTGAGATTAAGAAGATGTGTTCATCGACAAACGTATCTTCACAAACCAATTCCTTGGCCTCGCTTGGGAAATCCGATATAAGCTCTGCAAAAATTAAAGACTTCTTTGATTTTTTCGAAACAAATTCGAGATCAAATTCTTGCAGAATGAAAATCCATTTATTATACTTTCCCCCAATCATCCTTTGAGTGAGGATGAATTGAAATGGATTGACATGGGCTACAACCAAGGTTTGGCGAAGGAGAATATAATGTCTCAATCGCTGAACCGCATGTACGGTAGCTAAAGCAAGCTTCTCAACATGAGAGTAATGAATCTCTGCGTCAATAAGGTTCTAGCTCAGATAATATATGACATGCTCTTGGAGCTCCTCATCCTATTGAACCAAAACCATGCCAATCATCTCTAAGGATGCAGCCACATATAATAGAAAATCACAGCTATAGTCCGGGGGAATAATCATCGGGGCCGATGCTAGGGTGTGCTTGAGTGCATCAAAGGACTCCTGGGCTCGCTCATCCCAACAAAAGGGGGTGTCCTTCTTCAAGAGACACATGAAGCCTCTAGTAAAATTGGCAAAGTTGACAACAAATATTTGTAAGAAGTTTTCCATGCCTTGCAAACACTGAAGATGACGAATATTCTTCGGGGGAGACAACTTAATTATTGCCTCAACCTTCAAAGGGTTGACTCTTATGCCCTCTTTAGAAATGATGAATCCTAACAAATGACCTGACTTCACACAAAAGATGCACTTATGAGGATTTAATCTAAGCAAATAGTGTTGGCATCTTTCGAATACCAATCTCAAGTGATAGGGATGACGCATCCTCATATGAGAATGAGCAGCAAGGTCATCCAAAAATACTTCGATGATTGACTTGAGATCATGGAAGATCAAGATCATCGCCCTCTGAAATGTAGCTCCGGTGTTTTTAAGGCCGAAAGGCATTTTCCGATATGCAAAAGTTCCCCAAGGACAAAAAAATGCAGTCTTATGTTGGTCCTCAGGTTTAATTTGTATCTGATTATACTCAAAAAAGCCGTCCATAAAGGGAAAAACCTAGCTCCCCACACACTCATCCAAAATATGATCAATAAATGGTGTGGGGAAATTATCCTTAGGACAGGCACGATTTAAATCACAGAAATCAGTACATATGTGGATTTCTCCCTACTTCTTATCCACCGGAAAGGGGTTTGAAACCCACTCCATCAAGGGAGTGGGATAGATAAAACTGGCTTTTAACAGCTTTTCTATCTCTTCCTTAATCGCGGGTGCTTTCCTTGGATTCAACGCACGCAACCGTTGTCGAACAGGCTTAGCGTTGGGGTAAGTATTAATCTCGTGTTTGACAATACGAGGGTTGATACCTGGCATTTCGTCGTAAGACCAAGAAAAGATATCACAGAATTATTTAAATAGCTCGGTGTATTATAGAATCTCAACATGGGAACATTCCTCCCCAATATAGATATTCTCTATCCTGCCAAGATCGCGAGAGATATTGATAGGAATCGTTGAAGATATGTTTTCCATGTTTCTGTCAGCCATCTCACCAGGAGAGCTTAACGGAATCATAGGACTACCAACTCTCGCACTAAGAACCTCCCTAAAGTCCTCAAACTCCAAGCGGTCAAGCTTGGGAAGAGAGTAATATCTATGATGAAGTTCCTCCCATGGTGGCTCAACTCCCGACATAGCCTCAATAATCGCTTCATCTGAAGGGAAAACTATATCAAGGCAGTCGTGCATGTGAGAATACTGTACTGCCCATGTCGGCAGCACATAAGGGTCCTCCTCCTCCGTCCGCAAAGGGGAAGGACTGGGCTCTGCAACACACTCAAGATTAGCTTGATAAGCTATGATATTTGTAGGCAGGGGTACGTCCGTCACGATGGGCTCACTCGAAGTACTTGCTGTAGGAATAATCCAAGGATCTTCCATATGACTCATGTGAAAAGACATCGATCTCATAGATGTCGAAGCCTCACCGAAACTAGAACCTATCATAAGAATAGGTGCAGGACAACTAAATCTTCCCATGAGGGATAGATACATGCCTACACCCACACTCCCAGTTGTCAGCTGAGAGTGCTCAACGATCAGGATTGAAGGTCCCAAAAATGCGATAACAGACGGATTCTTGAATGTCGTTTGATCAATCGTGACTATCTTCCTGTTGTGTGGAAAGCATACAATGTGAAATAGGGAAGAAGCAACGGCTTGCATACTATACATCCAATTCCTACCCAGTAAGAGATTGTAGTCGAGGGGTGCATCAACCACCTCAACCTCTATCGCAATGGTCTTCCCTCCCAAATGGACCTTAAGGGAAGGATGGATGCCGTGTGGCCTAAACGATCTCCCATCGAACCCAGTTAACATGGTTGCTGATTTAGATAGGTCATGGGAACCTAAACCCTTCCAACACAATAAAGACATCATAGAAGCAGCAACGCCTTCGTCAATCACAGTGCGCTTGATGATCATATTAAGACATTATATTCGAATCAAAAGAGACACATAGTAAGGAAAGCGAGGCTAAAGTCCCGCAGTTTCAAATTTAATCACGGAGGAAGAATCATCATCATTCACACCAAGGGAAGAAAGCAATGCCTTCCTTTGCAAGGGAAAAATCTGAAGCACTTCCAATGCAGACATCGCACAAGGAGTGTGGCCCAAATCCTTGATAAATGAATAGTTTTGGGCAGCACGGGAATTTGGATTATGCCCTGAACGCTTAAGGACTCCCTTAGGAATGCGAGGTGCAGCTTCAGGTTTATCCACAGGTTTCTCAATATGCAAAGAAGACTCTGTGGATTAGGTTCTTTTCCTGTCCTGGGTTGTGATTAACCATAATCTTTCGCACGGGTCACATCTTTCACAGCATGGACCATGTTAATGAAACCACAACCACTACCCTCCGGCGGATCTTGATCACTACTAGACTGGTCATGGGACTTCAAGTTCATATTTTGATTGTACGGCAAAGGGTTAGTTAGCACAGCTAGGCCCTGTGCCAAGAACCTCGAAGCTTCATCAATACGAGGGCAAAAGTAAGTGAGGTGATCATCCTTACACAAATTGCAAGGGAACTTAACCTTACATTTAGCTTGCTTGTCTCCCCCAACATTACGGCCATTCTTGTCATTATTATTATAATTCTCATTCTTATTCCCACCCTTACGATTATTCTTACCGTTTTTTTGATTCCGTTTAGGCTGCTGATTACCCTTCTGGTCCGACGATTGTACTGAAAGCACACTTGCTGTTTGGGCGGGTTGAGACAAAGCCATAGCTTGTTCTGAAGTAGATTGGTTGATTGACAATTGACTAACTTGTTTTGCAACCGAATCTACAGGTTTTGCACTTGCATAACCCACAATGCCATCCGCATGTGGTCTAGGTTTGACTTTGGGGTCGAAACTAGAAAGCAAAGCATTGGGAATAATCTCATATAAAAAAATGGACTGAGCATAAATCAAGTCCATCTCCTGTGCCCTAAAAATCGCTTGTTCCTCATTCTGCACTCTGGATGTAGAAACATCCTTCGCTATATACGACAATATCGACTTAAGGAACCATTCGAGGAGGAATTTCGGTGGTACAAAGGCTTTAATCAAGCTCTTCCATCTACGCCACTCTTGAATATGATCCAAGATATGTGTGGCTTTATCCTGCTGAAATGTTGACAAGAGTTCAGTACCAACGTCATAGCGCACTGGTAGCTAGAAGTGATTAAGAAAAGTCATCTCAAGGTCTTCGAACAAAGCGAAAGCTCCCCTAGGTAACTCTATATACCATTTCGTGGTAGGCCTTGTAAGGGTGCGTTGAAATAGTCTCAAACGGATTGAGTCCTGATGTAAGGAATTCGAAGAGCACCATAGGTGAAACGTAGTAATGTGTTCACTTGGATCCTCTCCTGGTTTGCCCTCAAACTTAGGTATGTCTGAGGGAAGCTTAGTAGGGATAGCTGGCAAGGCTAGGTCATGAGCTACGGGATCGTTCGTCAATATCAACAAGTCAGGAAGATTCAACATCACAAGGAAATGGAGCCTAGGATGATGAGGTCTATGGACCGCTCCCTGATTCATATAGGTCTGATTACCACGATGGCCATGGCCATAGTGCCCTCCTCCTGCTTGACCCATATAGGGTGGCGTGGAAGCACCATAGTGTGGTGGACCTTGGCTATTAGGATCTACAAATCCATAGTTCAGAGAATAAGCAGGTTGTTGATACCCGCCTCCATAAGGTAAAGAACCCTGTCCATACTACGTCCCATAATAGGGTCCATAAGTCATCGCATGAGATGTCCCATGAGACACTCCATAAGTAGGAATGTATGCTTCGGAGGTAGGAATATACACTCTAGAAGTAGGAATGTGACCTCTAGAAGTATGAGCATGATCTCCCGAAATAACAGGCGGTACATGAAGTTGAGACACAACCGGTCTAGTAACCGTAGTACAGACATAACTCGTAGCAACGTTTTGGCCTGAAGGACCACGTGAATGAGGTGGAGGGTGAACATTTGAAGAAGTAGGGATAGAGGATGAAGGGATATGAGTGATCAAGTACGTACTATTCCCTATAGTTACTCATCTCGGATCTGGTATCCTAATAGGATCACTAACCCTAGACCTAGGAGGAATATGTGATGTAACTTCCACCACCGGGATGGAAGGTGCATGTGACTAGTGCTCCCAAACCTCTTTGCATGGTAAGGAATGAGAGTTCCCCCAGGCATAGTGTTAGGCTCAAAGTCATATTCGACATGAAATTCCAAATCATGTGTGGGAAAACCAGACATAGCATAACTACCATAGCTAGTGCTGGCGGGTTCAAAACGAGTCTCAGCATCCTCTGGCATTCCATACTAGTAATGCGTCAATGGGGAATCAACCCTAGAGTGAGTAGGTCTATCATCAAAGGTTCCTATCTCAGAAATCACAGGACCTAACTCAGCCAAGTCGGTTGAAGGATCATAAGTAGGAGTAAACTCCCCATCGTCTCCACGAATGGGAGAAGGTGGTTCAGGAATACCTTCTAGATGGTCTCCCATGGTCTGTGAATCAATGCGAAAAGTAGTTTTCCTAGAATGTCTAGGTCTCTCTCCCAAAGGAGGAGGAAATGTAGAAGGCGAAAGTCCTGCTAAACGATGAGAACGGCAAGGAACTGTACCCGAATCCACAATGACTCAAAAAATAGAAAAGAATCTCTATTTACACAAACCCTTGGTAAGATATTGTGCACAGAGCAATCACTAATAAAATATAAAGCCAAATTAAAGCAATCAAGGGTAGGATAAGTGAGCTCCCGAATGAAGCAGGTATGTCTCGCCTAGGATAGGCTTGAGACACCCATACACAACAAGTGGAGGTACGTAACCAATTATTGTGGCCCTCAGCTTCAATGCGTAAAGCGACTGTGCTGTCCAACCCCAACCTGGCCGGGACACTCACAGAATAACCCCTGTAAAGTACCCCCTCGATATCCTAGGTAAGGCCACTAAGATCACCTCAATATAATCAATGCTCAGGCGGACAGTCGCAGGCAGGATTGACCATATGGGAAGGGTAGAAAAACCCAAAACTCTCGAAAGAGCCCCCAGATACGAATACAATCTTGGAAATATATCCGGTGCTACTCGGTTATGACTAGGGGTCATCCCAATCAATAACCGCTCACACTGTCTCGTGCTTAACTCCATTTTGAGAGGAGGATCCTGAGAAACACTGGTTATACCAAGGATTTCACACACTCACCTGGACAGACACATACATGTTGTTGTTTAGTGATCTTGGAGAATTTACTCACAATGAACTATTCCAAGATCCTAAAACCTAAGCTTGTTGGTGCACCCTATAAAAGAAAAGAGTGTAGTTCATTTTAATTTAAGCGTTGATTTTAATTGGATTTATTACTCAAAAGAGGGATATGGCCATGCAACTAATGGTGTTATGACACAACATGAAGTAAAATGCACACCTAACAATCAATGCAAATGCATTGTGTCCATGAAAACATGGTATGCTACTACGTGAAATGCACAATTTTTCTTCAAATGATGAATGCAAGCTTTCCTATATGAAATCCTAACTAAAACTCCAAAGCAAATCTAGTGCAAGTACAATGCAAAATGCAAAATGCAATGCATGATGATAAGCAAATGTTTTTGGATTTTTTGAAATAAAATGAGATACAAAAAGCAAAAGAATGATTCTACAACCCCTAGACCTTGCATGCAAACTCAAACAGTACTCAAGCAAAGCACTAAGGTAAAATAAATCTAATGCACTAATCTCAAACAAAAAATCGAAAATGCCATGACAAGAACCTTCTTTAAAAAAAAAAAAGCCTAAAAAAAACGTCTCTGGTTAGAAATAGAGGTATAAACAGACTCAGACAGTGACAAAGGAGACTCAGCAAACATCAAACTTCACACAGCAACCATTTAACTTCCACAAAAAGGCAAAACTAAGGGCATATGCGACTGTTCACAGTAAACCCACGTGTATACGCGACTGTGAGTTAAAAACTCACGTACAGGAAGAAAGGTGCATAAAATCAAGGCAAACAGATAGGATGAGACAAACTTCACACCATTAAGACACTACTAGGCAAACATGCCCCCAGACCCAACACAGAAACAAGAGAGAAAGAGCAATTCAAATTCATTGAATGCCGATATAACAACCCCCAAAGGACAACTACTAGGAACTCCCCAGCGGAGTCACCAATTCTGTTACGGAGAGAAATTCCTAGGGCTTGGGGTACCACAACAGACAGCTTGACTCCAGAAATCAATCCTTTCCAATATGTAATAGAAATTAAATGTCTAACACTAAAGGATCAGACCTCGTACCTTATTCCCGACAGTTGAAGTAGATCCCCGTTGAGCTTTCCAACTTCATCTTGAATTGAAAGATTACTTCCTCAACAACAAGTAAACAATACAAGCATTCTATATATCATGGTGTTAGATCTATTCTAGCATATATAATCAATACTGTATAAGCATTTGACATAATCCCATGGATAAAATATTCATTCAAACACACATTATTGGACAGGAAAAGATATTTCTATTAATATAAATCAGAGATTACAAGATACAACCTCTGTCGGTACGTTTGCGAACCAGAGAAACTGAATCCCCCACTTGGGACTCCACTAATTCAATCCTCCATCTCTCGATAGCAAGCTCACAAGCAAAAGGCAAGCTTGGGAAGAACACAAAAGTGCTCCAAGGGACAAAGGGATGCATACTCAAGCATAAGTTCCAGCAACAATGGACTATAGCTTCTTTGCTCTTAATTCTCTCTTATGCCTTCAATGTACCAAGGAGTTCCTTATATAGCTTTTCAAAGGGGTAATGAAAGGTCGAATCCAAGTGATCTAAAGGCATATGGAAGGCCAGGAGTCAAGTGAGTCAGATCCATGTCAAGGAAAACTCCAAAAGGATTTGGATTTTTGTACACATCCCGATGTACACGGTTTTAGTGGTCAAACCCATGTATGTATGCGATTATAGGTTTAAAAGTCACATGTATCATTTTTCACATGTTTTTAGGGATGGTCAGGGAAACATCAAAGTACAAAAATGGTCTAAGGGGTCTAAGGAGTCTGCAGTAGGACAGGGGAAGGCCATACAAAGTGTGATTCACCTGGAATGGTGAAATTAGCTATAACAGGGAGCTTCAACGTTATTTGCAAGGAAGAAATATGGAACGATGAGGTGGTGTTTAGACTGCATATATTTGAATAAAGCCATAATTAAGAACAAATATCCATTGCCGATAATTGATGACCTCTTTGATCAATTGAGAGAAGCAACAATCTTTTCCAATGTTGATTCGACATTTGGATATCACCAAGTGCACATAAAAGGTGAAGATATCAATAAAACACCTTTTAGAACCAGATATGAACATTATGAATACACAGTTCTACCCTTTGGACTGAAAAATTCCCTAGCTACATTCATCTGTTTGATGAATGGAGAGTTCAGAGAGTATCTAGGAGAGTTCAGAGAGTATCTAGGAAACCCATAATTACCTTGCAAATTCTGATATAAAACTAGCTATACGCGAAGGTTAGTAAGTGTTCATTTTATCCAAATCAGCTACTCTATTTGAGACACATTATTCAAGAAGAAGGCGTAATTGTGGATCCTGTTAAAATAAAGGATATATAGGAGTTGCTTACTCCAAGAAACATGTCAGAGGTTAGATCATTTATGGGTTTGGATGGGTATTATAGAATCTTTCTCTCAGATTGCATATCCAATTACATCTTTATAGAAGAAGGGTGTGAAGTTTGTTTGGAGCCAAAAGGGTGAATATAGCTTCATGTTTTTGAAGAAGTTACTCACGTGTGCCCTAATATTAAAAATTATTGATCTAGACAAAGAGTATGTTGTTTGTACATATGCATCTTTGGAAGGACTCAGCGGAGTTTTGATGTAGCATGGACATGTTATTTGATATTATTCATGAAAGTTAAAGGATCATGAGAAGAACTATGCTACTAATGAACTGGAGTTAGCTTCCATAGTTCATGTGCTCTGGATCTGGAGACATTATCTCATGGGAAATAAATTTGAGTTAAAGGATGATCATCACATTTTAAATTACTTGTTTGATTAGTTGCAATTGAGTGTTAGACAAATGAGATGGGATGAGTTTCTCAGTGGTCGTAATTTTGAGATTAAATACATTAAGGGAAAGGAAAATAGAGTGATAGATGCACTCAATAGAAGGAATCAAGTCATGAATCTTTAATCCATTAGCAATTGGAAATATGCCCTAAGATTCAAATTGATTGAGGAATTGAACGTATATAGACATTATCTACAGGTTGTAGAGTGTTGCAGGAAGGAAACACGGAAATATAAATTTCTATCTATGCATTAGCTAAAGATGGAATTCTTCTTTTCAATGAGAGAGTTTATGTACAAGATGAAAGTGACTTGAGGAAGTTGATATTACATTAGATGCATAATGTTCCTTATGCAGGTCATCCATGTTACTAAAATACTTTAACAACAATAAAAAGGAATACTATTATCCAAGTATGAAGAAATATGTGGCCAAGTACATAGCTCAATGGCTATATTTCCAAAGAGTAAATGCATAGCATAGACATCATGTTGGTCTACTCCATCCATTACATATTCTGAAAGGAAGTGGGATGTAGTTACCATTGATTTCATTACCAAGTTTCCAAGGACATTGAGGAAACATGAATAAATCATGGTGGTGGTTGAAAAATTGACAGAGTAAGCCCAATTTATACCAGTTCAATCAATGTTTAAAGAAAATTGCCCTGGTACATGGTATTCCTAAGGAAATTGTTTCCAATTGATATTCCAACTTTACTTGTAACTTTTGGAAACGTTTGTTCAGAGAATTATGAACCAAACTCAACTTTAGTACAACTTATAATTCACAATCATATGGGAAATTTGAGCAAGTATATCAAGTGTTGGCCCTAGGAAAAACTAAGTAGAATTAAGCTATAATTCTTCTAAGGAAGATAAAGATTTCGGTTTCAAGTAAAAAAAGAAGAGTTGCAATGGAAGAAGATTTGTGATGGAAGAGAAGCTGGGACAGAAGCATCCATGATCGAAAGAATGGCGATGAGAGTAGTTGTGATGGAAGAAAATGCTACATAAGAAGAGCACAACAGTTGAAAAGGATAAATCGACTGATCGTGGGTAAGGAGTTAGTTAGAATAAAGCACGCTTTTGGTAATAAAATAATTGTATTTTGGGCTGATAGTGCCCATTTTCAATTGTAACTTAATGCACAAGTATAGAAATGACAACCTTTTGAATAACATAAAAGACTGGGTTGATTAGGACAGTTAGAAGCTTATAAAAGGAAGAACCCATGCTGTGCGCGAGACTGGTGTTGGTTATCGGTTGTTTTTTTTGTCTAAGTAGTTGATTGGTTGGTTAAGCCACTTTGTAGGAAAAGAAGAGAAGATGCGAGTTGTTTTATCTGGAGGAATAATCCAAGTTGTGTGTAGATCGATAGAGGAGTGAAGAAGAGAGGAAGTATCTAGACCCAAAACCAAAGAGCATGAGAGGAGAGAAGTCTGTCTAAATTGTAAAGAATACCTAGAGAAGAGTCTGCAAGCTAAGTGCATAGACAAAAGATGCGAACATATTTATCATGCCAAATGAAGAGTTCCTTATGTTTTTTCCCAGATGGGTTTCCACGTTAATTGTTGTCTCTGTGTGTTATTTATTAATGTGTTTATGTCTATTGCATGTATGTTGTGAATAAGTAAATTTGAATATGTCGCACCACACATGTTTATGAAGAATCCAATATATATATGTGTCGCACTGCTTATTGAATGAATTTGTGATAAGTTTGTTATGTTGATTATTATAATATGTTTCTAATGGTAATTAGATTGTTATATTGAATGAGTAGGAAAGGGATAAGGAGTATAATTCCCGGCTTTGGTTGAGTGTTGTGATAAGGTACTGCGAGAGTAGAAAACCCCACCTAATTGTAGAAACTTGGTTATTGAGGTTCCCCATAAGATACTTAGGTGGGACTACATCTACGTCACAGGTGTTATCAGCTAAGTGCTGCTCTGTCGGGTCGATATTTGGGTCTTTGTTGATGATCGAGGATATGAACCTGGGTCAACCAGAGGTGAAATCCAACAAATGGTTCCATTTTCGAGACCGTAAATCATTTTTGTGTGTATATGTTGTTCCACCCAATGAAGCCATAAATTCAAGATTGTGTGGATTTTAAGGAACTAGAATTCGTACGGAAAGAAAGTGAAGGATCTTGTCTGAATCCGACCGAGTGTTTGGAGTGATACCTCTATACAAATAT
The DNA here is from genome assembly GCA_001517045.1 of Pseudotsuga menziesii. Taxonomy (NCBI): domain Eukaryota; kingdom Viridiplantae; phylum Streptophyta; class Pinopsida; order Pinales; family Pinaceae; genus Pseudotsuga; species Pseudotsuga menziesii. Next base: position 333,493 of record LPNX010695570.1, read on the forward strand.
TCATGAGATTTTCTTTTGTGAATTTCATGTTTTTATGTATGAGTGGTTGTTGAGGCTTGCAACCCAATCAAGAAACTTTCAATGGGTGGAATCGAAAGATTGGATCCCTCAGTTGATTCAGTAGCTAAAAAGTCTTATAATCCCCGTATATAGGGAGGTTGAATTATGGGTTGATGGTATTTTTGATGGATACATCACTAAAATTGTTTTAGACACACTAGAATCATCCAATGAGGTGGAAATAAAATTTTCCAAGGACCTAGAGGTAGTTATTTGAAGTCTTTGAAGATTTGGATCAATATGCTTGTATACGAGAAAGGGATATTAAGAATGGAGTTCGACGAATAAGGATTTGTGCATATAGACATGGGATATGTCACAAGATAAGTTTGAGAAAAATGGAGCAGAATAAGTTGAGATTTTTTCTGGTGATAGTGGGACTGAACTACAAGGTGGATGTCTAAGAAGTGGATGAATATTTCGGTCGGGAAAGAGGAGAAGGATTGCGACTAGAATAGGAAGTTGCAGCATGACAAAAGGAGAGAACTATGATTTGGCGTCACACTTTGACGAAGGTTCTTGCAATGAGGAATATGAATACCAACCTATACCTGAAAAAGAGGAAGAAGACAAATCTCTACATCCATAGCACAACTACACCATACCCAGTACCTTGCGTACATCCTCGGAGGTAAGATCTACAAACTCATCTCCCAGTGGTTTTGTTAATCAAAGTAACAGTAGTCATGGGAATAGCAGAAAAATGATTCCCACTATCCAAGTAGTGCCAAGAATGAATATAATGGTCGAGAATGATATTAAGTTTCCAATATTTAATGTAAATGGGTTAAAGAACCTCAGCAACATTGGTTTCTATCTGAAGCTGTGTTGACCATGCGACGAGTCCAAGATGAATCTATCAAGAATGATCAAATGATCACAACCCTTAGGGGTCGAGCGTTGGATTGGTACATGAAATTATTTGTGGTTTCAACAGGAGTGCCACAAAAAAATTTAGATAAAATTTGAGCAGGACTAATAGATGAGTTCTGAAATCCCAAATATGACTTGCAGTGCATTACAGAGATTAAAGAAATTAAACAATTTCCTATGGAATCTGTTTGGGACTTCAACCAGACATTTAAGACACTGATGTACAAAGTAATTTTACAGATGTTGGACGTTCAAAACAAAGAATGTTTTATTGTAGCATTGTTACCACACATTTGGATTCCCTTGATGCAGCAAAAGATCATGTCATAGATGAAGGTTCTCGAATTGTCTATGAAATTGGACTCCTCACCTATCAAAGAAACTTGTGCCAAAATGATGAAAATCCATTCGCAACTAGCCAAACTTACGATGCAACTTCAAGATATTAAGAAAGGAAAGTAAGTACAAGAAGAGCTCCAGTGTATTATATGCATAATAAAGGTACACCATAAAGACAATTTCCCAACATATATGAATTATGTCGCATAGGGAGCACCAAGCCTGATAAATACACAAGGGATGCCTTGGTGTAGAATATGCCATACTAGAGGCCATCGGTCGAAAGAGTGTTTGTACTTATAGAAGATTGTTATCACGCCATCCATTTTATACTAAAATTTTTGTCGATCAGTAGGCCATGATGAGAGAGAATGTAGAGCATATCAGTCGTTGTAGAAGAAAACAGTTGATACCTATTTAATGAAGAATGACAAAAAATTGCAAGCTGAGCAGACTTAGGTTCAATATCCGCATGTTCAATATCCTCAGAACCAATATCCTCAGAAACAATATCCGCAAAAACAATACCCTCAACCTAGGGGGGTTGAAATTTTAGAGGTCGAGGACAAGGAGGAGGATTTGGTCGCGGAAAAGGACAAATTATATGTTATAATTATGGGCATCCTGGACATTTTTCCAGGAACTAAACGAGTCCTACTACAACATATTCCTATTGCAAAGATTTTGATCATACTGTCGAGCAATGTCCGAAGTTGATTGCAAACTGGAAGGATAGGAATGCAGGAAATCCGAATTCACCGTAGAATCCCAATTTGAACCCCAATAAGAATATCAAAATATTTCTGTTGAACCAAGGGAACTACATATTGTTGTTGTAATAAGAGGAGGTTCTGCGACATGAGAAAATCAAGAAGCACTATATCGACAACCACAGGTGCGACCAACAACATAGAAGAAAACATAATTTTATGTCTAAAACTAAAAGGAAGTATTCTTGGATGTGCAACAAGAATTCATCGACAAAAATCAACCATCAACTTCTATAAGACCAATATTGGAGATGCCTGAGAGATTTGACCAGCTAATTCGACAAAAACCACTGGGAAAGGTTAGTAAACTAAAATAATTCTTTAAAAGTTGCTTAATGCTAATACAAGATAAAGATGATGTCATAGAATTGACAGCTTTGATATAAGAACCCCAAGAAGAGGCGTGACTAGAAAAAAAGGGTTAATCATATCAATAAAATACTGAAAATTGGTCGTGAACTAAGGATGATTGCACAAATAGGATATTATGACATGGATTATATTATTATGGACTTGGGTTTCAATGTCAACGTTATGAACAGACAAACATGGGAAAGTATGGGAAATTTGAGACTCATATGGTCTCCTGTTCAACTTCAATTAGTGAATTAGTTGAAAGTTCTACCTATTGGTCGACTGACTCAAGTGCATGTTGACATAGAAGTCCTTAAAACTTATGTTGATTTCAAAGTGATTGACATTGAGGAAGATACAAATCCATATCCCACACTTCTACGGATCGACAAATATTGATAATAAAACAATTATGAATTTTAAGAAAAGAATATTAATGTTTGAAGATCCAGAGCTAAGGGTGGTCGCACCACTTGATCTGATGGAAGGACAGAGATACATTGAGAAAATGAATAGTGAATGACAAGGATATTATTTGGACCAGATTTATAAGATTACTTCAACAAGGGATGATTATGTAAATCCAATAGCTAACAAAAAGCTCAATTGGTGCACTGTTAGTTCCTGCACATGGGATTCTATAGAATCTTTTGAAAACTAGCATAACCGATTGCCTGAAGTATCGATGAGAAGATCCGCAATAATTACACATTATGTGTGATGGGTAGGTAGCAAGGCAAGTTATATACCCACATATGAATTCTTACCTAACCTGGCATATTTTATAACAGAATTTGAAGAAAACGTTACAGAACAATAGCGCGTGTCCGCTCTGGACTTTGCATTGAAATCTATACCTTTCAGATGGTGGGTCACACATAAACAATCTATCTCAAAATGGCCTCAATTCCATAAATTGATGGAGATATGATTTGGATAGAATATCAGTTATACTGGTTAGAAGTACACTGGATTGACTAATCTTGTTGACCACATTGAATACTATCATGCAACATGAGAGGCATTCCCGCAATAGGAATGGGCTCATCATTTTGTACATACATTGGATATGATACCAAGGAACTAGTATACATTGATTGAGCCATGAAGAGGAACTCCTGAATGGAATGAAATAGCTGCTAAATTTACACACACATTCGAGGTTGTCAATGATCATCCCTCGATTGATGATACATTACAAGTGATTAAGACCCATATATTTGAATATATTCCTATTTCCATGTCAAACTTTAATTAGATCAGCATGACGGTCTAGCACTAGATGGAGTTCTATAATGTGATGGGTGAACCTGATGATGATGACCCGTGACATGCAAACATCTCATATTTTGAAGGTACTCATGAAGTGGAGGGATTTGGTATTTCAAGTAACCAGTTCCTAAATCCATTAAAAAACAAGAAAGTAAACATTGGATCTCCAAAGAATCTAAAGTTCACCAATATTGGAGATTATTGGGATGATGAAAATGTTGGGAAGATCACGGACCTACTGCATGAATTCTAGGATCTATTCCCTAAAAAAATTTCAAAGATGAAGGGGATTATCGAATACCTTGGAGAGATGAAGATATTGAGCTTGACACAAATACTATGAATTAGCGACCATACAAACTAAATCCGCAGTATAAAGAGAAGGTCAAGACATACTTCTATCAAAGGCTAGATACATGTATCATAGAACTGGTTGAAGAATCTGAGTGGATCATCCTGATAGTAGTGTAGGATTGGAAGACTACCGGTGAAGTATGCATCTGCATCAACCTAAGAAAGTTGAATGATGCCTTCTTACATGATTTGTTTCTAACTTAATTTATAGATGAGGTATTAGAAAGTGTGAGGGTTTAAGAAGTCTATTATTTTACTTATGGGTTCTTTGTCTACCATCATATCAGAATCGCAAAGGAAGATTGACATAAGACAAACTTTGTGATAGAGTGGGGATGTTTTCAATACACAATCATGCCCTTTGGACTCAAGAATTCTCTTGCTATCTTTTCCAGGATAGTAGTGGTTGCTTTCAAATATTTTATTCATAATTTTCTTGAGGTCTACTTTGATGAATTTACAGTGTTTGGGATCATAAAGGATCGCATTGAGAACCTTAGAATGATGCTGGAATGGTGTCAATTATATCCAATTTCACCAAATTTCAATAAATGTATCTTTTATGCCCTGTTTGGAATTCTATTGGCCATGTAGTTTGTCATGATGGAATCTTGGTCGACCTTGCTAAAATTGTGATCATCGTTGACATACCACTCCCTACAACAGTGAAGCAACTGATAACAACATTGGGACATACATGATACTATCAAAAAATTATCAAAGGATATGCATAGGTAATTGCTATGATGGAAAACTTGTTAAAAAAGGATTATAAGTTTCAATGGATGGAAAAATGCTAAGAAATTATGGATCTCCTAAAGAACAAGATGGTCACAACATCCATACTAGTTTTTTCAGATTGGAAGAAGGAATTTCATGTACATGTCGATGCGTCCTCTATCACACTCAGTGTTGTACTTACGTATCTTGGAGAAGGATTGATTGATCATCCTATTGCCTTCGCTAGTATAAAATTGTAAACAAAAATATAAGAATTACACTATGACTGAAAGATAAGGCCTAGTTATGGTGTATGCGCTACAGAAATTTTGACACTATTTGTTAGGTGGACATTTCAATATGTTGACCGAACATTCAATGATGAAATAACTGGTGAACAAGCCAACATTGGGGGAAAATATTTGTTGGTGGCTCCTCCTTTTCCAAGAATTTGATTTCAAAGTTATTGTTAAGACAGGACGACTAAATTCAGGACCAGGCCACCTGTTGAGGCTTGAAAGTGGAGACAAACCTGTTAACCTCGATGATAGTCTTCCTGATGTGCAACTATTTGTGATCACGATGTTTGATGATCAATACAAATATATTATATATTTATTGATTATGATATATGCACTAGAAGGATTTAGTACTACGCGGAAAAAAAAAGTAGTGGTATGAGCTGCAGGTTTCCAATTGATAACAAGATAACTATATAAAATGGGGCCGTATGAAATTATTCATCGCTATGTATTGAAACATGAGCGAACAACAATATTGAATGAAGCGCATGCTGGTGTCGTAGAAGTCCATTATGAAGGAAAATCTACAATACGCAAGATATAGCAAGCAGGAATGTGGTGGCCCACTTTGCATGCAGATGCTAGAGAATATTGTTGCAACTACGGTATCTGTCAGAGAATTAGAAAGCCATCGTGATGAGATGAAATGCCTCTTAACTTTACAGGAATTTGAAAAATGGTTTGTTTATTTTGTTGGACGTATTAACCCACAAGGAAAGAGAACAGGTGCAAGATACATTATTACTGTGATGGATTATCTGACTAGATGGATCGAAATAGTTCCAGTAAAGGATTGTACTGTTGCGACTACTGCCAAATTTTTGTTTAACAATGTTGTCACTAGAATCAAATGTCTGAATATTTTGATAAGTGATCAGGGAACACGCTTTGTCAATCATTTCATCGAAGAATTAAATAAATAATTCTAGATTCAATATAGGAAGACAATACCATATCACCCACAAGTGAATGGTGTTGTCAAAGCATTCAACGGGATCCTGGAGAACGCATTGGAAAATATTTGTAATGTTCAAAGAGATGACTAGGACTAGAATTGTTTTGTGGTACTATGGTCATATCGCACAACCTGGAAGAAGTTGACAGGCCAAACTCCATTCCGACTAGTTTATGGACAAGAGGTTGTTATGCCAATGGAATACATTGTACCAAGTTTAATGATTGTTGCAATTACTCAAATGACTTATAGTGGTTCTATCGAAGAAAGATTGTCGTATCTTCTGCAGTTGGAGGAAGAACATGTTTCCACATGTTATCACCAAAATGTTGAGAAGGAACCACATGAAGGATGGCATGGTCGACACATTAAGAAGAAGAAATTTCAGTTTGGAGGACTTGTTCTCCTTTATGATAGTAAGTTATTAAAGCATCTTGTCAAGATGAAAACACATTGGCTAGGGCCTTATGTTTTCATCCAAATCACTGAAGGAGGCACAGTACAACTAGATAAATTAGATGGAAAACCTTTCAAAGGACTAGTGAATGGAAGTCGATTGAATCATTACCAGGATATCTGTGACTTGGTCAAATAAATAAAAAGAAAGAGAAAAGAAAAGAAAAGAAAAGAAAAGAAAATAAGAGAAAATAAATGAAATGAAAATAAAAGAAGAGAAAAGAAAAAGACAAAAATATGTAGATTTATGAATGTTTATGTTTTGTGTCATAGAAAATGCGTCTATCGAGGAAAAAGAAAAGTGTTCACAGACCATCTGTCTATTGCAGAAGAAAAATGGTGGTGCACAGTCTTTGTCTATTGCAAGGGAAGAAATGTGTCCAAGGCTAAATACTTGTCGCAGGAAGAAATGAGTTGTCGCATGAAGAAATTTGGTTGCAAGAATACAGGTGACCATAGTGGAATTAAGGACAGGGGATATTTCAACGACGTAATTTTTGGTCACTTCCATCATTATTGCAAAATAATTACCACTAAAGCGACAAGAAACATAATGGTTGAGTGGTGGGTTTCTTGTAATGATTTGAATGATTTCCCCATGCGATGGAAATCACTGCCACATTTATTGCTCACTCATGCAAAGGAAAGACTGGTTGAATGGGTGAATACATATAATGTTCACACCAAAATTTTATTCATTCTATTTGCACCCAATCGAGTAAAATGAGTAGTTGTGTCTACAACTATAAGAGATGAGGCAATTTTTCGCAGACTATGGTCATATCTATCTCGAATACAAGCATTGTTGCAGAAAACAGCGTCAATACACCTTCAATGACACCCATTATGGAAGACACTGTAGCATATATTCCATCGCAAGACATGGTTGCATAAGAAGCTAAATAGATACCATTCATCCTTAAAGTGAGGTTACAACTAGACCCACCTGGAACGTCGAAGAGGAAACCATCTAATATCCGCAAGAAAGCACCACCACCACCACTGAAAGTTGAAGAACCATTCTCTATGATCATGCTTCTAGACTATGTTCCGCATAGACCAAGTGACGCACTGAATATTCAAATCACCCACGGGGGCTTCACTTGTTGACCAATATCCTATCACGTTAGTTCATATTGTGGGTTTTAAAATTATTAAAAATTGAACAAATATATTGCAGGTATTGGGGGATGGGTGGTTTAAGGTGGGGGTGGGTAGGGTGTTTTATAAGGATTGAGGTATAAAAAGGGGCAGGGAGGAGGTTTTAAGTATTGGGAGGGGGTTTCAACAAAAAGAGTTTGGGTCAATATCTTTGGAAATTAAGGTTATTCTTTAATATCCCACGATCGCATGTGCTATGTGAGATGTTCACTAAGTGAAGTCCCTATGAAATCACCAAGAATGAAAGGTACCCACTAGTAGCACCGACCGTACCAAAAGGATTTTGAATAATGACGAACATACTTACAAATATAAAGAAGATGACCTTTATTGACCATGACCTATGAAAATTTCTAGAGTTCGCAATAGACAAATACATGGTTGTTTTCTGCGAGATAGAGGATGGACCTACCCACTTAGTTCCAATCGAATGGGCAAGAGGAATGGACAAGGATGGGTTACTGTCACTAATGCACATGCTGTATTTTGGCCACAACGTAGAGGTGAATGCATGTGTTAAAGAATTGCTGCTATCATTCCATGGTGGATTTCTATGGCTTGACCAAAATATTTCTATGGATGTTGAGCTTATATCAGCGATTATGGGACTCCCGCTTGCAGGTGTCGACCCGACACCATTTTTTGATGGAAAATAACAAGACACCTTATTCATGAATAATATGAAATAAAAGCATGACTTGAATGGAGACACTAGAGGATTTTCCATTGCCTCTATCAATGACTACATTGTTCGGTTTGCATCTAAATTTCTATCCAACAAGTTGCTACGGAAGATGCAATCGAACTAGTGTATTGTAGGGATGATTACTGTGGTATAGTTATATGCAGCAGGTGTTCAACTCAACTGGTTGCAATATCTGGTAAATGAACTGTTAGCAGATTTGGAGGAGGAACAAGAGAAATGTAGCACATTTCATTATTCATGGATACTTATTTTGATTTCGTTTGTTGCATGGGAAGAACCAACAAAGTACCAATGGGTCAATGTGTCCATTTTATGACGAGGAGATTGATACCAGAATATCTGGTTCAAAAAAAATTCAACCAAAGCAAAACAGACAACATATAGAGTTCTTTTTACAAGGAGAGGCCTTGCAACCTCATGTAAGAAAGAAGTCTAGAATTACTGAGGTAACCGTTAAGCGGTTGGTTCCCATCATATGTTTTTGCAGCCGTGACAAGACCCACAATGCTAATGGATTACAACAAAGTATCAGCTTTCGGCTACATAAATTGATGCCATTATTCAATATTGGTCGGAAGAATGGAGAGTTCCTATTGCATATGACTAGCTATCTACAGACGAAGAGGTACGAAAGGATGAGCTACTGACACAAAAGGATGGGGGCCGGGAAAATAATGCACTAGAAGAGAACCCATAGGAGAACCTAGAGGATAACCTAGAGGATAACCCAGAGGAAAACCCAAAAGAAAACCTAGAAAATACCCACAACGAGTCAAGCATGACTCCAACAAATGTAGCAGTAGGGAAAAAGAGGAAGCATACAAAGAAGTCTGGGAGGATTCATAATAAGAGGAAAGGTGACAAGTCAGTTGAAACTATCATCTTTACCAATGACAATTATACATTTTTAATTGATACAATGGCAGAGGTATCTAATCAAATCCTCAAGAAGATGGATGAGTGGGAAACATAACTAACCAACAATATCAAAAATTTATTACAAACGCTTTGTAAGGCAGTGAAAGAAGTAATAATGGTGGTCAACTATAGACCACAATTGCATGTGTCACAAGACTTAGTTGGCTCATAAAAGGAGTGACCTGGTGATGGGACAACACCCATTCCACCAATAAAGACTCAAGTGTTGGGTGAAGCACTTGAATTGGGGACAACAGAGCTGAATACCATGGTAAGAAACATGGGCCATGTCACCATAAATTTCTATGCAATGTCGATGTACGAAGTATCTGCCATTCAAAGTGTCGCAGTGGAAGAAATGAAGGTCAGAGAGGGAACATTGGTCAACCAGGTTAGAGAAGCAAACAAGACTTTCCATAAGATGAAGAAAAAATTCAAATAAGCAGAGTAGAAAGCTAAGACCTAGGAGGAGAACTTGCACCGACTCGATGTAGTTGTAACACTTTCTTACAACACTTTTACTGATGAAGGTATAACCCATGAGATGTTTGAAAAATCCAAAGTGTTTAGACTTCATGATATTGTAGAGAAGCTCCACAAGAAATTTGCGGAGTTGGAATTATAAGTGACACCCAGTACACCTCTAGAATTATTGGAAGAGAGAAGAAAAGAAACAAGAAAATTTGTGAAGAGAATAGACGACGTGGAGGCACTTTGTGACAAAGGAGTCGAGCAAGTTTCTCAGATGTGGGAAGCTTTGATTAACAATGAATATTTAGAGAAATTCACAAAATAGATGTGCATTTTCGAGAGAGAGGTGATCCAGCTGAAGAATGAGATGAAGAAGTTGCCATTAGTAGAGAATATGTCTAACTATACCAACATGAAGAGGCCACAATAGTAGGTCACAACATTGTGAGCACAACAACAAAAGAGGACTAACAAACTCATAGAACTACAAGTAGAGGAAAATAAAATTAAAGGTATTATTCAACTTGTACACCAAAAAGTGTGACAAGCAGTAGATTCAGCAAGACTTACAACTTCGGAACACATCAGTTCCGAACTTGTAGAAAATATGAAGAAGATGAAAGCAGAAATACAGGAGGATATCGAGAGAATAGTGACATTATTTCATGATTTTCAAAGTAAGTTTGTAATAATGGAGGTCTCAGACTAATGTGGATCGGGACAAACCAGAGGTGAGTTTTAGGGGCCTGTTGTCCCTAGGAAAATTTAAGTAGGATTTGGCTTGAATTATTCTTGGGAATATAAAGAATCTGGTCGCAAGATAGAAAAGAAGAGCACGACAGAAGAAGATCTGTGATGGAAGAGAAGCTACAACAAAATAAGGAATGACAAAAATATTGGCGATGAGAGTAGACATGACGGAATAAACCACGACATAATAAGAGAATATCAGTTGAAAAGGACAAAATGACTGGTCGTGGGTAAGGTTTTAGTTAGAATAAAGCACACTTTTGGTAATAAAGAATAATTATATTTTGGGCTGATAGTGCCTATTTTTAGTTGTAACTGAATATATGAGACTATAAATGACATCTTGTCGGCTAACATAAAAGAGTTGGTTGATTAAGAAAGGTAGAAGATTATAAAATGGAGAACCCAAGCTGTGTACGGGACTGACATTGGTTATTGATTGTTTTGTTAGCTAAGTAGTCGGTTGGTTGGTTAAGCCACTTTGTAGGCATAGAACCGAAAATGAGAGTTGTTTTCTCTAGAGGAATGACCCAGGATGTATGCAAATCGACAGAGGAGTGAAGAAGAGAGGAAGTATCTAGACCCAAAACCAGAGAGCATGAGAGGAGATAAGTCTGTCTAAATTGTAAAGAATACCTAGAGAAGAGTCTGCAAGTTGAGTGCACATGCAAAAGGTGCTAACACATTTCTCATGCCAGATGAAGACCATCTTTGTGGTTTTTGCCAGATGGTTTTCCATGTTAATTGTTGTATGTGTGGGTTATTGATTCATGTGTTTATTTCTATTACATGGATGTCGTGAATAAGTAAATTTGAATATGTCGCATTGCACCTTTTATGAAGAATCCAATATATCTATGTGTCACATTGCTTATTGAATGAATATGTGATAAGTTTTTTATGTTGATTATTATAATATGTGTCGACTGGTAATTAGACTGTTATATTGAATAAGTAGACAAGGTATAAGGAGTATAATCCTCATATTTTGTCAAGTGTTGTGATAAGGTACCGCAAGAGTAGAAAACCCCACCTAACTGCAGAAAATTGGTTCTATTAGTTCCCCATAAGGTATCTCAAGTGAGACTGCATCTGCGTCGCAGGTGTTGCTGGTTGAGCCCTGCTATGTCGAGACGATACTTGGGTATTTGTTGACGATTGAGGATCTAAACCTAGGTCGACCGAAGGTGAAATCAATCATCAAGTCATTGAAGACATGTTCAAGATGTATGTGATGGATAAGCACAGTAAATGGGAATATTACTTATACTTAGCAGAGTTTTCTTACAACAATGGATATCATGTATCATTAAAGATGAGACCATTTGAAGCACTTTATGGTAGAAAGTTTAATGTTCTAGTGAATCCAGAAAATCTAGTGGACATGCTTATTGTTGGGCTAAAAATGCTTTAGGATATGGAACAACAGGTAGTGAGAATTAAGATTAACTTGAATACAACCCAAGACAGGGAAAAGAGTTATATTGATAGAGAAAGAATGCATTTACTATTTATGCATTCTTGGTACATGTTTAGAGTAAAGAAGATGAGAAAAGCCTAAGTGAAATGAGCAGGAACATTAGTATTTGGTTTTGGTCATGTGCTTTATTATTAATAAAAAACTTACAAACAGTTAGTTTCAATTCCAAATTGAGTCATAGAATCTTGTTTGAGTATCTGTGTTAGCTTGTACAAGTTATTGGAAGCTTTGAATTGAATAGTTGTGTTTCGTTAGAGGTTTTAACCGACTGAAAAATTAGTGTCTATTTGAGGAGGAAATTCTTATAATTTTTCATTTATATTGCCATGGTTATTCCTCATGATTTGGTTAAGATTTTACTAATCAAACTAAGTAATCAAATCCAAGAAAATTTTGTTAAACTTCTTAATCATAGAGCCAAATATTTTATTTAACCATTTTTATTGAAAAATGGTTGAGTGTTGAATTCTTCATTCAGCGTCATTGCTTACGATGCTGACTTTAATTGGGACCATTGATTTCTCATGCCAATTTTCCGATCTTGACATTGCCGACATCGGGAATTCGAAGTTGGCATTGAAATATCTGTAATGTTGTGTTTCCAACTCCCAAATTCGTATGTGTCGACCTCAAGAATCAGAATCCATGACTGTAAATCATGTTCCTCTGTTGTTCGTGATGACTACTGAATTCCGACATGTCGATGATGGGAATCAAAATTTGAGAGTGCATTTGTCATGTTGGGTTGTTTGTGCTAAGTTTCGATGTTTGAATTTTGATGTCGATATTGGAACATCAAGAGTGAAATGCTTTTGTTTTTACGTTTTTGACTCCTGACTTTTGACTTCCAATGTCGGGATTGGAACATCGGGAGTGCAATGTTTCTATTTTGGCATTTCTGACTTTCAACCTTTGATGTTGGGATCTATTTTATTTTGACATTTCCAACTTCTGACTTTTGATGTCAGTTTCGGAACGTTGAGAGTCTGATGTTTGTGTTTTGACGTTTCCAACTTCCAACTTCCTATATCGGGATCAAAAAATTGGGAATCAGAAGTATGGATTGGTTGTTATTCCATGTTAATGTGACAAATCCGGATGTTTTCGATGTCAGGAATTGAAATTCAGGATCGTCGTGCCCATGTTTTAGACAAGCTAACTTCCGAATGTCAATGTCAGAATCGACAAGCTAAAATTGGGATCGACAAGAAAGTGAAGGGATTGACAATTTTGGTTCAGGAAGGTAGATTATAATCATTGGAACCTCCTTAAATGATAACTTAATATTAATTAACTTCATTTAATATTTATTAAAGAATTCTTAACTATGCTTCTGCATTATAAATTCAAATAGGGCTCACTATTTGTTAATTAACCTATTGAAATTATTTTTTGTGATTTTTATAGAGCCAATATTGTGGTCTTGAATGTTTTAGCTACATATGATTATCTAAGTAGCTCTGTAACATATGGGTACATTACAATTAATACCTCCCTATCTAGGTAAATTGTTGAATTCACCAAACCATATTCTTGGGCATTATAAGAGCAATAAATGCGATATAAATATATTGTTTCAAAATGAGGGATGAGTCCTTTGATCCTCTCAATCATTCAAGATAATATTGAGCCACATCTTAAATTGGCCTTTCTTAATGGCCCAATGACCAATGACAAGATTTCAAAGAACATAGCGTTCTTGATATTTAAATCATGAATAATGATCAATTTGAGATATAAAACATATATATTTGCTTGATTATTTTTTGTCACCCCAATTTTTTTAAGTATATGATATTTGAAGTTCTCCTTGCAATCTAAGATCACCCTTACACCTATCACCAAAAGTATTATGCACAAATAAGCTCTTAACTTAATTAAATATGAAATATATAGTACAACACCATCATTTACCAAGTGAGAATCATCCTATAGTTTTATATTAACCTTGAGTATTCATAAAAAGAACAAGAAGAAATAAAATTATGTTATTTGACAGGTGAGCCACACTCTTTTAAAACTATATACTAATTTTATTGAACAAAATTAACTAGTTAGAGGTAGCCAAGATTGTGCAAAGGATTTAAGTAAATAGGCTTATGAGCCACACTCTTTTCATGCTATATAAACTTTCTCAAACCAAATTAACTAGTTAGAGGAATCAAAGATTGTGCAAAGGATTTAAGTAAACGGGATTATGAGACACATGAAAGGTTTCTCATCCTGATTCTCAACATAGGACAAAGGAGACATTGGATTTAGTTATTTTTTAGCAGAAGAAAAAAAAATGTATTTTTGTTATTCAAAACAATAAAAAAAGTATAAAACATATCACTTCATTTTTATGCTAGCTTACTACATTACATCTCAAAAAATCACTATCAAGTCTCCACAGAGATTTAAGTCTCCAAAATAGGAAAGTAAGCAGAATACCCAAAGTATCAAAACTAAGCATCTCCCCACAAACATGCCAGGAGAATTACAAAACATACATACACCTAACCGTTGATAGAGTATAGTAACTCTAATCAAGACCAAACATTATTCCAAGAGTCACTACTTTCCAACCAATTTTCAATAAATTCCTCCCACAACAGAAGTCCTTCATCGGTAAACAGGGCCTCTTTTGAGAACTGGTCTGTTACCTCATTTTTTTCCCTGTAAATATGAATGATCTCAAGACTATGAAAACTTGAAAGTAGTATTTTTGTTCTCCAACACCAATTACCTAGAGTTATAACCTACAAACTTCCAATATTCTTTGCCCAATTTATAATAACTTGAGAATCACTAAAGATTTTAATTGTATCAAGACCAAAAGTTAAAGAAATCTTGCATAAACACCATAAAGCTAGTAATTCATCCTAAGTAATTGTACCCATATAAGTTGTTATATATTTTGTTTTTTCTATTGAAGACATGTTGGGCCTTGGAATAACCATAAGTTCAACAATTTTTAACACCTTCTTAGTGAGTAGACCTTGGGAAAGGATGACGTAAAAATTAATTTATAATATTTTGGAAAGAATGGGTTGGTATGTAACAAGTTGGTAACTTTATAATAGGGAGGGTAATATGGTTGTTTACTCTATTAAAATATTTAATTGAATAGTTTATAAATTTGAATTTTTCTTGTTTTTTATGATTTGAGTATGGTCATATAAATTTTGTTTTTGTAATTTTAAATTGATAAAAATGTTGTTTTTAATATGAAAATGAATTCAAATTTTTTAAATATTGTTATTACAATCCTATTATACAAGATTAACATTTAATATTTATAATTTCAAAGATTAAAATAAATTTTAAGAGTAAATTCATAAAACCTTTAAACTACTTGCTATCAAAATAGAATTTGATAAATCGTCCTTCGAAAATAAAAATAAAAAAATAAATTGCTTTTGAAAGACACATTACACATGATATAAAGAGTATCGAATATATAAAATAACATTTTTTTTTTAAATGGCATAGGAAATCAAAACACATTCTTACCCTTTAAAATATGGCTCAACGACGATATGAGTAGTCGAAGGACTAACATTATTAAATCGATCCCATATATATATATATATATATCAATTGTGAGAATTTGATTCACATCTATATCTAGGAGTGCAAGGGACTCTCACAGTTCAAATAAATTTGCAAAAACAATAAAAAAAAGCTTGAAAGAGTAAAAATTACACACACATGTCAACACAATAGTCGATATTATTGAAATGTATAACATATGAATGTGTTTAAATCAGAAATATATTACATTAGGAAGAAATCGTGAGGATTAGGAAGCCATTTGGGAGTGTACATGTGTCATGGCAAGATTTGACCTCCATCCCCCCTAGGTGGATTAATCAACACTAGAATCACCCCAAACAGTCACGAACCATGGTGTGAATATTGGTGAGGTGTTTTGGGGCATAAATGATTCCAATACATGCATGAATGAAAAAATAGAGTTGCGGTAGTGGCTCAATGTAAGCAATAAATGCACTAGGAGGGCCAAAGAGGACTAAAGACAACACTAGCGCCCCTGGTCAAACCCAAATTCCTCAAAACAAGGAAGGGGCTTCCCAAGAAATTAATGAGAGATAACATGTGCCAATTTGACCAATATAGAGTGCTGGTGTGTGTGAATGGGATAAAATAACTAGTTCACCTCCTATACCAATTTCCCTAGGTCTAAACCATAACAATTTAATGCATAGAACCAAAAGAAATTGACTAAGTTATAAACTAAGGTACTAAGGATGGATTAATGTTATAACACTCCCCATTAACCTTGAATTAGCAAAAATTAAACAAAAATATCATGGAGGCCTTGGAAAAAAAGGCTCAAGTCACCTCATACAACATAAACTTGATTTGTTCATGAAAAACAAGGAAAAGAGGAAAACCACATGGGAAGAAAACTTCTCCTAAAAAATGGACATGGGCCAAAAAATATGAAGGTGAATGGAAACCATCACCATGAATCACTCACTCCAAGCAGTGATCTCAAGTAATTGAAGGTCTTCTCGGTGAAACACTTGGTGAAAATATTAATAGTTTGCTTAGTGGAAGGACAATATTGCAAGGAAATCACCCGATCATGCACTAAGCCCCGAATGTAGTGCATATGAATCTCTATGTGCTTGGTCCTTTGTCTTTGTACTGGATCTATGGAAATATTGATTGCACTTTTATTATCACACCAAATTACGGTGGGTGAATCAAGTGCAACATCAAGTTCCCAAAGAATGCCTTGCAACCACACACATTGTGTAGCTGCATTCACCGCTCCTCTGTACTCGGCCTCAGTTGAAGAAATAGAAATAGTGTGTTGTTTATTACTTTACCAGAATATTGGAACATTTTAAATCATGAATACAAAACCTGAAGTGGACTTTCTATCATTGGTATCTCCATCCCAATCTGAATCAAAAAATCCTACTAGTTCTAGTAGAGAACTAGCTGCATAGTGTACCCCAAAGTTCCTGGTGCCTTGTACATACTGAAGGATCCTCTTGGATTCCTTCCAATGGATATCAATTTGTTTCTGCATATATATATCTACAGAACTAACAACATATGCTAAATCATGTCTAGTATGTGTAAGATACAACAAACTCCTGACTAGTTGTCTATACAATGAGCAATCTACTGATAGAGAGTCACCAATTTCACCTAGTTTGATGCCAGAAATGAATGGGCACTTGGATGCCTTAAATTCATCCATATTAAAATTTAATAATAGGTCCAAATCATAATTATTTTGGTTGACCTTGATCCCTGCTTCATATTGTACAATTTCCAAACCAAGAAATTGTTTCAACAATCCTAGAACGGTCATTGGAAATTCACTGTGCAAGGATGCTTTAATTGACCCAATTTATTTGGTGTAGCTACCTATAATCAAAATTTCATAAAAATACCGTACAATTACCTGCAACACATCACCAATATTCTACAAATAAACATTGGGATCATATTTTCATCGAACAAAGCCAAGTGAGAGCAGAAAATTGTCCATCTTGGCATACCAAGCCCTTGGGGCTTGCTTGAGGCCATATAGTGGATGCTTTAACCTGCATACAAGGGAAGGATACTCTTGGAAAACTTTATGTTTATGCATATATATCTCTTTCTGTATCTCACCATGAATAAATTTACTTTTGACATCCATGTGGTCAACCTCGTGGCGCTTACTAGAAACAATGGCTAAAACTAGCCTAATAGAGTCCATCTTTGCAACCAATGAAAAGGTCTATGTATAGTCCACTCCTTGGACTTGAGAAAATACTCTAGAAAATAACCTGACCTTATATTTTATATCATACCCATCAGCAGCAAATTTGGTCCTATAGACCCACTTGCATTGCACAAGCTTCCTCTTGGGAGGCAAGGGAACAAATTCCCAAGTCTCATTTTCCTATAGAGAGTTGAACTCTTCTTGCATGGATGATTGCCATATTGGGTCATGAGATGATTCCTAATATTATTGTGGATAAAACACAACCCTAATATAGCAATTCTCATAAAGGGAAACCTCACTTGCAAAAGAAGCATTGTGAAATTGTGATCTTGTCTTCCTAGGATCTAGAGGATTGTCTGTTAAATCCCCAGGAGCTTCTATGGTTTTCTCTACCCACTTGGGACTTGAGGGTGATTCATGTTCAGAAAAATCATCTTCATCCATCTCAGAATCATAAATATCAGAAATATTAGAAAGGGAATCATAACTTACATCATCTTGGTGTTGAGGAGAAGAGCATTCCCCTGGTGCTAGTTCAGAATAAGGAATAATTTCCTCTTCGAATTGCACACTTCTTTCAATGAAAGTTTTGTGTGTGGATGGATCAAAGAGATTTTAGCCCTTTGTTTCTTCACCATATCCCACCATGATTCACTCCTTGATTTTTGGCTATAATTCTGTCCTCTTTTCTAAAGGAATGTGATCCCATGCCCTTGAACCAAAAATCCTTAAATGTGAAATATTTGGCTTGTGACCAAACCAATCCTCGTATGGTGTTTTCAATTCACTGATTTATGGAGAGCCCTATTTTGAATGTATTCAAAACATTTAATGTATTCATCCCATAGCTTAGGATTCAAATCCTTAGCTTCTATCATACAGGTAGCCATCTCCTTGAGTGCCTTTTTCTTCCTCTCAGCCACACCATTTTGTTGTGGTGCGTAGGGGACCAAATGCTGCATTTGGATGCCACATTATTCACACAAGTGCTGCAAATTTTTATTCACATACTATTTACCATTATCAGTTCTAAGGGTTTTAATCTTTTTCCCACTTTGATTCTCAACCATATCCTTCCAAATCTTGAGAGTCTCAAAGACTTCATATCTAAGCTTTAGGAAATAGACCCAACAAAATCTTGAGAAATAATCTATGAAAGTGAGAACATACCTTGATCCTCCATAGGAGGAAGTGGGAAGAGGACCAATGAGATATGAATGCACCAATCAAAGTACTTGTGTAGCTCTCCTTGCCTTCCCCTTCTCATATCTATGCTCTAGATGCTTTCCCACCACACAACCAATGCATGCACCATTGGAGAATTTGATAGGAAGAAGCCCTTCCACCATGTCATCTTGTTCAATGCCTGGAGGTATTTGTATTTCATATGTCCAAATATCTCATGCTAGAACTTGTTGGTTTCATTAGCATGATATAGATGTTCTTTCCCATTGGAATTTGGAAGAAATTTGGAGAATTTGTAAATCCTAGATTGGTGATCAGCATACCCCAATGCCACCACTTTGTTGGAGGCTATTTCTTCTATCTCAACCTCATATGGAGTAAATGTTACTCTCTTGGTCTCCAGTATGTGTCATTTGGTATACTGACAGTAGGTTTGCTGCCAAGTCTGTTACATACATGACATTGTTGAAATATCCATCTTCAAGGTTGATCCTGCCAACTCCCTTGGCCTAGATATCAAAATCATCACCCATTCGAAAAGTTGTGCCACTTTTCGAATACATGGATGTGAAAAACTCTCTGACATAGGCCATGTGCCTTGATTCTCCCAAATTAGTGATGAAGGTGGAGGGGTATAAAGAACTCGCAACCAAAGCATGACACTTCTCCTTGTTGTCAAAACCTGAATTTCCATCCTTCTTCCTTGCGCCCTCTCAGACTGCGATGTTGTTCTTCTCCAACATAGGTTCCATCATATCAATGGTTTTCTTCATGCAAGCACTCTCTAAATGCCATCCCTTGTGGAAATAGGTGCATTTGGTATTCTCCTTGCCCTTCTTGTCCTTTTCCTTGCAAGGATTCGAACCCCTATCAAGAATTTTGGGTCTTTCTAGCTTCTTCTTATCTGGCTATTTCGAATCCTTGGATTTCTTCTTGCCTTTGGATGCATTCAAAAACCCTGCAGCAAGAGCTTGGTCCTTGCTTGTTTTGATGGTTCCCATCTACAGTAGCTTATCTTTCTCTTAGGTCAAAGACTCCATGAAGCTTGCTAGTAATGGAATTTTCCAATTTCGAATGGTTAGCTTGCCAGAATGAAATGTGCTAACAAACACATAGTATTCTTTCCCTAGCTTCGAAAGATTGGTAGTATGAGTTGCTCTTCCTTTTTCTTGATTCCACACTACTTGAGTTGAAGCACCAAAGACTTGAATTTGGTGAAGAAATCCCAGATGGTCTCATAATGTGCTGGGCTCAAGGTGATGAGCTCATTTTCGAGCTAGTGCCCCCTCATTTCATTAGTTTTCCCAAAGATAGCTTCGATCTTGAGCCAAACTTCATTTGGGGTAGCTAAATTGTCAACATTAAACATGAGTTCTCTTGAAATGCTGAGACATAACATTCCAAAGGCTTCATCAAGTCTATTGAAGTATTTTGACTTCTCTACTATAGAATTTCGCTCGGCCTCTGTCCCCATGGTGACCCTGTAGAGACCCTTGGATCTCAATTGGATGACCATCTCTTCCTTCCATTCGAAGTAATTGGATGGAGTCAACAAGACATGAGTTTGCTCCATCTCTGCTTGCACTAGTGGTGAGAATTTTTCGAATGCACCTCCAAAAAAAACTCAAATATATTTGGAAAATCCATCAATGTGCAACTCAAACACTATAGATTGATATGCAAATCCAATCAGCTCTGATACCATGTGAGAATTTGATTCACATCTGGATCTAGGAGCACAAGGGACTCTCACAATTCGAAGTAGTTTGCAAAAACCAACAAAAAAGCTTGAAAGAGTGAAACTTACACACACACATGTGAACACAATAGTGGATAATATTGAACTTTCTAACATCTAAATGTGTTTATATAAGAATTATATTACATTAGGAATAAATTGTGAGGCTTAGGAAGCCATTTGGGAGTGTACATGTGTCATGGAAAGATTTGACCTCCATCCCCCCTAGGTGGACCAATCAGCACTTAGATCACCCCAAACAACCGCAAACCATAGTGTGAACGTTGGTGAGGCATTTTGGGGCATAAATGAGTCCAAGGAAGGCATGGGTGAGCAAGTAGAGGTGTGGGAGTGGCTCAATGTAAGCAGTAAATGCACTAGGAGGGCCAAAATGGACTAAAGACAACACCAACACCCTTAGTCAAACCCAAATTCCTCAAAAAAAGGAAGAAGCACCCCAAGACATTAATGAGGGCACACATGTGCCAGGTTGAGCAAGCTATAGAACTGGTGTGTGTGTGTGAATGAGATAAAATAACTAGTTCACCTCCTAGACCAATTTCCCTAAGTCTAAACCATAACAATTTAATGCATAGAAGCACAAGAAATTGAATAAGGTATAAACTAAGGTACTAAAGATGGATTACTGATCTAACATCATTGATAATAGAAATTCATGCCCTAAACCATTTTTTATCAATGATGATAGAAGTTCATGCACTCAACCCTACCTAGAATTTGAATTTTTTTTTTTTAATAATAATAGAATCATAAAGAATTATTATATGATAAATCACGTATATAATCAAATCTCGTTATATAATAAATCAGGCATTTAATCAATTTAAAGAAGATATATATTATCCTATCTTATCATCTAGCCAAACTAAAATGTTGCATAAGATTTAAATAACAATTAAAATGTTAGTATAAGATTTAAATAAAAGTATATAGATAAAGTTGATCACATAGATAATATGACATTTGGTATCTATATACAATAATTGGTAAGTCTTGATATATGATAGGTATATATAATAAAATATTGGTAAGTTTAAATATATGACATTTATATACAATATTAGGTAAGTTGTTTAATCAAAATTTATGACATTTAGGTAAGTTGTTTAATCAAAATTAAGCGTAACATTTATGTTATGACATACAAGAAATCTATACTTGAAATAGGATATAATGTATTTATTTTAAATATAAACAAAATAATTTATCAAAAATTAAGTTATTATAACCTAACAATTAAAACACATAAATAGGAAATATGCATTTGGAAGTATGTTTATGTTTGTTTGTCTAACAAGAAGATATTAAGAATGAGGTGCATTGGAGGTTACATGTGAGTAATATATAAACACTTAATATGATATAAAATGATTATACAAAATAAGTTAACACATTCCTTATATATATATATATATATANCCATATACTTAATTATTTTTCTTACTTATTGATGATGATGATGATGATGATTAACATCCATTGAAACCAACTTTGGTCTATCAGAATCTAAGAAGAATAATACATGGTTTACGTTAAAATCTTGTTCTTGTGCTCAAAAAGCTTGCCAAGAAGCTTTCCAAGCTCACTATAGTTTTGACAAGTTAGGAGGTTATAAATGTTTGTGTTGCGGCAAATACTATGAAAATCAGATCTAATGTGGGTGTAAGAAAGGCAATTTAAAAGAAATTTATTTTTATCCTCAACACTTATAGAATCACACAGATGGAAAACCCTTTCCACCCATGGAGTTTTAGGAATAAACCAACGCCCTATTTCGCTATGGAGTTCATGAGAGTTTGTTCTAATATTGGCTATATTAATTTTCTTTCGTGAGCTAGTTACTATTGAGAAATAATTTTGATCTTCCAAGTTATGATTAATGATGTACTTATAGTATCTTAGTTTTCTCTTAACCGCTAAATTTTCCTCACACCAGAATTTCTCTTTAAAGTTAGAAGTAAAAATATTTTTGACAATATCATTGTTCTGCAAATGTCATTTTCATTAATGTCCCAATGGTTCAACCAAGCCATGGTATCTTTATACCAACACCACTTGAGGCGTAGTTGGTTTTGACTTGAGTTTAAAGCAATTTTAGGAAGTCTCTCATTTCCCATGTTTTTTATCTTATGCTTGTACATAAGGTACCTAGTCATAGCAATGCTCTTGATGAGGGAAAGACCCACTTCTATGAGGAGAATATGATAAGGCGTATAGCTTTTAATTTTGAGGTTATAAGTTCTAAACCGCTTTTGGATTTGCTCAATATTCCTCTAAGATTCTCTAGAAATGTTGCACCACCATACTTGACAACCATACAAGATAACATGGATAACAAGAGTTTCAAAGAGGAACTTATTTTTATCCCACGTGATGAAACCGAATGATTTACAGTTAATTTCAAGAGAAAAATAAGTTTTCCACCCTCCATTAATCATTTTCTCAATGTTATAGTTCCAATTGAGCTTGTGATGAATATAAATTCCTAGATACTTGTAAGAAGTCACTTCCTCTAGATTTCTATTATCATAAATAAAATTTGCATAGGTGTCTTTCTTAGATTTTATAATCATTATTTTTTTCTTGTTCATGTTAACAGTCATACCCATGTTAGAGAAAAAATATTTAAGAATTCTTAATTGCTTATCGAGATCAGAAGGAAACTTTTCCATAAGAACAATATCATCAACATAAAGTAGGAGGATGATAGATATCCTAGATAAGATTATATTAGCGCAAATTGCTTCTTCTAAACAATTTTCTAGCTTATCAATGTAAATTCCAAAAAAGGTAGGGGAGAGGGGGAAACCTTGTATAACTTGAATATTGCAATTTATATCTATTATCCACCCCTCATTATTCTTAAACTTGGAAATGACCTTTGCGTATAACCTTATCGCAACAACTCTAAACTCAAAAGGAACCTTAATCTCCTCTACCCTATTCCACAAGTTATTTCTAGGCATTGGATCAAAATCTTTTCTAAAATCCACAAAGCAACAAAATAGGTCATACTTATTAATACAACATTCCTCTGCAATGATCCTAAATGTAACGAGGTGTTCCATGGTTGAATGATACCTTCTAAAACCTACTTGGCCTTTATCTTGATTACTGTTGTAATATCACAGATCACATAAGGTTACCGATAATACATACCAAAACATACATACATAATAGAGACAGGAGATAAAAAAAAGTAGGTGAATCAACAAATTATATTAACATGAATGGGTCCATACAATACAGAGAATTGAACCGAGTTCTCATCTGGCTCAACAGCCTAATATATATGATTACAAAACAATTACAAAATAACTACTTGTAAGTTCGGTGAACTGACACGACCTTAGGTGGCCGACCTAATCTCTAGTTTAGTCGACCGACCGACTTAGTCGGCTGATCGACTTAGTCGGTTGATCGACTAAGTCAGCTATCGTTCAAGTCGACTTATCGACTTGCTCCTCCAACATCTCCCCCACAAACAAAACGTTTCTTTGTCCCGAAGAAACAAGGAGGTACAAAAATCTTCATGTTTGTCCTAGTAGTCATTATGATGTGCTTGGTCTTCATGGGCTATGAAGTCTAATGGTTGGTCTTTTCTATACATAGACTTTGACAATTGCTGGGGCTGTCACTGCTAGGTGATGTTGGAAATTTGTCCAACTTTGCAGTATTTTCTGGATGTCGATGGTGAGTGTAGTTAGACTTGATAATATCGACATCTTCTTTGAAATGGAGACTTCAGCTGTTCTCTCCATGTCGGGACCCATAAACTAGTCCTTCTCCTCGACAGTCTCGACAAGTCATTTCATCTGCAGGCAGATGATGTTGACTTTTTCCAAGTTGGGGATAGCTTGGTGCACCCACTGATGTGCTTCCCTCTCAAGTTTCTGGAGCTTGGTTGTCTCAAGCACTATTTGTTCTTCTATTGTGGTTCTGAGTGTTTCATCAATGGTTTTCATGTTTTCAAGTGCTTGGATCCCTTGTCGGGTCTGCCAAGTTTGATGATAGACTTTCCCGTAGTAAGCAAGCTAGTCTCGCAGTATTTCTTCAGTGATGACAGACTCCTCCATGTGATATTGCAGCACTTTATAGGCTTCAGAAAAGGCTATGTGTTGCGCCATTAGGAGTCGGATAGATTCTTCTTTTTTCTCCTCCTTTGTTTCTTGAATCTTTGTTTGGAGTGCCAACACCATGCTTTCAAATAGCTGATACGCTCTTTCGAGCGGTTTGATGGTGTCGACCTCTACGGGGCCTGGCATTAATAATTGTGCAAGTTTTCTGCATTTGTTGAGGAACTCGACCTGTTCTTCGACCTTGTTGTCGATTTCCTTACGTCTCTACTGGCTCCTTGTCTTTGCTTCGACTACTAGGGTTTTTAGGAGTTGTCCTAGCTCTGCATCGGTCAGTGAGGTTGCATCTTTAAATTTGATATGGACCTTTGATGGCTGTCCATGATGCTCCTTATTCTGTTTTTCCTTCCTTATGCTTTTTCGTCTCTGTTTGTGTCGGCACATGTGTACCTGCAAAAGTCGAGTCGATATTTTTGGTTTGTGGGATTGTGGTTGATGGTTTCTCTGTTTGGGGAGGTGGGATGACTGCTGCCTCTAGTTGGTTAGATGCAGGGGGTGCAGAAGTGGATTCAGTTGGTGCTGATGATTATGGTGGGGCTTGCTCTGAGTCGGGGGGGTGGTGGTGGTGGGGGAGATGGTGGTGGTGGTGATGGAGTTGGTGAATGGTCGGGAGTGATTGGGTTGGGGGAATTGTGGATGAATGGTGGGTTTTCAGTCTGAGGGGTTGAATCTAAGTCGGAGAATAATTGATTGATATCTCGATTTATGTCTATGATATTTTCTTCTTCTTCTCCTCCGGTTGGTACAACGGCTGGCAGGTTGCTTTGGGGTACATTCAGAGTAATAGTCGCAGTCCGGTGTGTGGTCACTTCAGCTTCCTTAAACTGTGAGAATGTGGCAGGGAAGTCAGCTGCATTCATTCTGTCGGGATCATGTTTGTCGGTTGTTTCCACTTTAAGGACTGTACAAATAGGTTTGGTCATTTCAACATGGTTTGATTTCCATCTAAAGATTTTCCCTTCTATATTTTCATTTTCTAACTGTAGTCTTGTTGACTGTGGTTTTGTCCTAGTTTGTATATTTTTATATTTCATTTTTTGTCAGGTATATTTTAAGGGTTTGTGTTCTGTCGGCTGTATAAATTTTTTAATCTGTTTTGCTGTTTTGACCAAGTTTTCATTTTGTGGTATAAAGTTGAAATCTTTAATGAAATTTTCTCTGAGTTCATGCCATAAGAATGTTTCACCTCTATCTTCTTCCATTTTATACCATTTGTTTGGTAATTCAGCGAGGGTTGATGGGAATAGGTGTGGCCATGCTCGTTCATCCTTGTATCCAAGTTTTCTCCATTCTTTTTCACATGTCTTAATATGATCTTCTGGATTTTGTCCTTGAGTGAATATAAGTATCTAAACCTGTTTGGTTAACTTGTTTCCTCCAAACTGTTCAACAAAGTAAGTTGAAGCTGATGTCCAGGTCTGAAATCTTGTCTGATGAGTATCCCACCATCGAGCAACTTGGCCTGTAAAAGTTTCTACTAGGCTTTGAAGTTGGCCATGGTCACCAATATTCTTGGAAACTTGTTCTACATGCATGAATGGTGATTCTCTTTCCTTGTATCTTGGTATTTGTGTAGTATTTACATTGGTAGGTTGTAAAGTAGGGTATTCCCTAATTTTCTTCTCAAATATTTTTGGGACAATGGACACTATGAAGCACTATTGGGTGGGATTTTTCTACACTTTTTGAATAGTCCAACATCCTCTTTCTTGTGTTTCATAGTTCTCGATCTCCCAATCATATAATTCTGCGTCTGAATTATAACCAACGGAGTCTTGGTTGCCTAAATGAAGTTCTCTGTAGATATTAGGTTCTGTATAATCTGCATTGTTTTGAATATGGTAGAGTTGTCGTATGTCGACTTATTCATCAATAGGTTCAGTCCAAGGTTCTCCTTGGGATGGATGAATAGGTACAATGACCTTTTGTCCATTTCCTTTTAATTTGATTCTCTCTTTGTCCAAGGATATCGATGCTTTCATCTTTCTACCCCAAGGTCGACCTACTAACACTGGGAAGGAACTGGATCCTTCCTTAGGGTCAATGATTTCGAATTCGACTTTGGTAGAAATTCCTTTTATAGTTGTGTCAATGTTTTTCTAGACTCGAATAGGTTCAATTAGGCCCAGGTCGGCTAATAGGTTCACGAATCCAATAGTGCTCAGATACTTGACTCATATAGTCGAGGTCTACCCATTTGTTCCCAAGTGTCACGAGTCATGATGTTTACTTGTGATCCAAAGTCGAGCACTACTTTTCAGACATGGTACCCTTCGATTTCGAGTTCGACAAGTGGGTCGGCATCACTTTTGTCTTTTTGATTTAAGCTGCAGATATTCTTTGTTTGTTTTTCAGAGTTGTTATGTTTTATTTCATATAGAAAATCGATGAACTGAGATACTGATTTGTCTTTTTGTACGAGCTGTATTAATTATTTTATTGTGTTATGTCGATTGTCGTTGGCTTGTTCTTGTCGTGCAAATTCTTTGAATACATTGGTTGCTTCTTTGTATGTTTGTTTTTCTTTAAGTGGATCAGGGTAGACATTTTTCTCTTTTATTTTGTTGATTCTTGGGTTATCACTTCCTGTTTTTGTCCCTTGTTGGGTTACAATATGCAATTTTTTTGTGTTTATTACATCATTTTATTGCACACACGACAAGACATTAACATTTTTCTTTGTATTTATTTTTGCCAACATGGTAGGGCAATCCTATGGTGAGTGATCCCGTACTCCACAATGAGTACAAAATTTGAGGTCAGTTATGTCTTTATATGGACAATCTGCATACCGATGTCCCTCCTTGTAACATGTAAAGCATTGGATGGGTCGACATGGTCGGTTGTCTCGATTTCCAGAGAATCGACCTCATCCTCCATAGCCTCCACGCCGATTGTCATACCGGTGCTCATATCTTTGGCCTTCGTATCTCTCACTGTTCTGATCATTTGGTAAGTTGTTTTTCTCATTATTTTGTGCAACTGCAGTGGTTTGGTAGACTGCATGATAATTCTATTAGTTCTTTAGGTTCAAATGGTATTTGGCTGTGTTATGATTTTTATTTCCTCAGATTACACACCAAGATGCCTTGTCGTTCTTCATGTTGAACGGGCAATATTTTTTCAAGTGGTCTCCATGCTCATGGAAAATGTCGCAAAAAAAATTCATCTGCACGAATCGAACGTCCTGTCGGCTGTATTCCTGTCGACAGTAGTCTTTGGAATGTCTGGCTGTCGAGCACTTTGTGGACCAGATATCCTGATTTTTGAGGTTTAATTCCTTTAAAGACTTCTGTACACTCTCAAGCTATTCTTCTAGTCTATGATCAGTGGGGTATGCTGGTATGTCCTCATCCATTTCCACTTGGAGAGCTTTTATAAGCGCATGTTCGTAATACTTGAATATTTCCAGACTCATGTGTCGGCGGATTTTCTGAGATAAACCTGCAAGAAACCACTGGATTAATAATTGTTAATCTATAACATAGTCCAGTTGGCCAAGAAGGTCTTTCTATCACTTATCATAGTCGCGGACAGTTTCTCCTGGCTTCTGTGATGTTGTTTTTAGTTTTTTCGCTGCCAGATGTTTTGCATCTGGAGTTTTGAAAAATGATAGAAATTGCGCTTTGATCTCGGCTTTGGTTGCTCGAGGTTGTATTTTAGAAAAGGTCATATACCAAGTTAATGCCCTTTTCCTCAAGGTACCGGCGAACTGTGCCATCTGTTTGTCTTCATCCGTAACTTGGTTAGCCTCCCAAGTCGACTCACAGATGAACCAATATCATCTGGAGTCCTCATCCCCCTCATATAGAGGAATGTGTGCTGACCCGTGACCCATGTCGGAGTCACTGTCGCTACTTTCAAAAGGTGGTGGTGGTGGAGGTGGGGGTGGGGGTGGTGGGGTTATTTGATTATTCCTCTCTGCAGAGCTATCATCAATGGAGCTTTCGCCTCCGTTGGTTGTTTTTGTCATTTTGTCTTCGACTAGCAGTCAGTTGATTTTGACTTCTTCTGTTGATGTCCAACTGTAGCTACCTGTCCGTAGTTCTGAATGTTCTGTGTCCTCCAAAGCTGTATTTGGTAGGGGGGGTGCTCCTTCATGTGTCGGTAAAAGTAAGTGGATACTTTGGTTGGAGGGTACCGCTTGAAAGGTAACCCAATTTCCTTCTTCTGGTCGATGGATAATGAGGTGTCTTCCAATGTATGTCTCATCGTCTAGTCGACTCCATATACCAAAGTCACTAGCTCCTAGTTGGAGGTCCTCTTCGACAATAGTTTATATTCAAGTATGCAGATTCAACAGAGATAGAGCTCTTCCTTCATAGGGAGCTCTTAATTGGAGAGCTTTTGGCTGCTTTATCCACAATTCTTCCTCCGTAGGGGATGCCTTTTCTTCCATGCCTCCTTCTTGTCGGTCATGACCCAACTCTGGTGGGTTTATTTCCTGGTCGGTCACCCTAGGAGTCCTTCCTCTATGCAGTGCTAAGGTTCTTTCTCTTCTTTCTTCCCTCCTTTGTTGTCTCTCTTCCCTCTCTATTTTGTAAATGACCAACATACCTTTGTGTGATACTATCTTCTTGATTTCCCTTTTGGTCGACTTCTCATTACTGCTGAATGGCATCTAATTCTAGGATACTAGAATCCACTCCACTTTAACTCGACATATGACTAGCTACCCCCCCATAGCCTACCCGATGCTTTTAGAAAGCCCGGATAGTTCGGTCTACTTGCTTAGGAAGTATTCCCACTCCCTTTCTGCAATGAATTTTTCCCACCTCTTTTGCTTTTCTACCCCGTTAGGGTTTAATGGCGGTCTGTGAAGTGATGGATGAGGTTTGACAATATGACCCACTCCCTTCACGATCAGGAATTTAAATAGCAAGGTCGGTAAGGAACACATAAATTGCTTGGTGAGGTCTCTGTAAAATTTCTCCTTGATGGTTTCCACTGAAGTTCTGTCTTCTACTGCTTGCTCCTCGCAGAAGTTGTCAACGATCTTTTCAAACCACTCTGACAAGTTTATTATTCCCCCTCAGATCATTTTTTCTAGCAACTGTTGATCTTTAGTCCCTTCCGGCCTTTTCATCTAGGAGTTTCTTTAGAAGTTGGGGCACTGATTCTACAAACTTCTCATGTGTTTCTGTAAAGAATCTTGCTTTTTCTTGTGCGGTCATTAATCTGTTTCTTTGTGTGTATTCTGCAAATAATTTGCAACTTTACGTTCCCACTAGTCCTTAATCTCTTGTTCTGGTATCATCTATTTGCATACATCTCAAACATGTACTACCAGCAATAGAACCAATGTTGTAATCTCACAGATCACATAAGGTTACGAATAATACATACCAAAATATGCATACATAACAGAGACAAGAGATAAGAAAAAGTAGGTGAATCAACAGATTATATTAGCATGAATGGGTCCATACAATACAAAGAACTAAACCGAGTTCTCATCTGGCTCAACAGCCTAATATATATGATTACAAAACAGTTACAAAATAACTACCTATCGGTTCAGTGAACTGACACGACCTTAGGTGGCCGACCTAATCTCTAGTTTAGTTGGCCGACCGACTTAGTCGGCTGATCGACTTAGTCAGCTGATCGACTAAGTCGGCTGTCGTTCAAGTTGACTTATCGACTTGCTCCTCCAACAATTACCTTCCATTTCTAGCCATTCATTTATCTTCTTTTCTAAGATAATACCATATAAGTTAGCTAAGAGAGGGGAAATCATAATAGTTGGATAATTAGAGGGGTCATTTTTATCACCTCTTTTGAAAATAGGAATAATAAGGATTTGAGTCCAAGGTGTAGGAAACTCTTTCTTTACCACTAGATTAAAGAGTTTGTGGATGTGCAAGATGAGGACATGCCCTCCAATTTTTAAGATTTCTGCTTGGTATCCTTCAATGTCTTTGAATTTTCCATTTGCTAAGTGCTTAACCCCAAAATCTATGTCTTCTAACTAGAAAATGTATGTCTAGTTAGTTATCTCCACATCATTAACTAGACAATATGATATATTATCTATAGAGTTGATCATACATATTTGGAAAAAGAAAATATATAATTGTAGGACACAAGTTTGAACATTCAAATACTATAATTGACCTTACTCCTGGATTTGCAGCCTCTGGAACCATCATGGCTTCCTCCTCTTCTTTCCTTGGTTGATATTCTTGACTCGCCCAAGTTAGGGTTCGTGTACTCTCAATGTGGATGTTACACGGATGTTATCACATGAACTTATATGTTTGTAATTTAAAGCTTTTGTATTGATTAAAAAATATTATGAGTAATGTTGTATAATTTTTTATCTCACATTTGTTGTTTATCTGAGATTATTTATAATATACACACTTAAGGATATCCTTATATATATAAATAATTAAAAGATAAATATTAATATGGAATAAAGCTTAAAATTAAAAATATCTTTTTTTTAAAATAAAAATGACTATATTAATAATAACAGCTAGTTACATATTGCTCTTGCAGAGTTCCAGGTTCAGCATGCACTTATAGAAAACACAACATCAAAACATCTCCAGACTACATTGAGTGGGACTCCCAAAAAATGAATCTTGTCCTCTCTTTAACTGGGCTAAACTTCTACTGCTAAATTAAAATTGAAAACACTTAAAGATGCAAAGAAACACTGAAAAATACTCTATTTTCCTACACTGCTTCAAACAGGAACTTTCCCATGGTCCTCATCACATGCACTGCCCATCTTGATGTTTTTTCCCTTCCCTTCTTCCTTTAGCCCTTCAGGTCTGCTTCCTTCTCCGCTTATCTTCTCAGGTTCTTACTTTTTCTAGTGCATCCTTCTTCTTCCATCTGCAGATTGGGAGCATAAAATTTCAAGGCCAACTTGGCTAAGATAAGATCAATATTCCAGTGCATCAATCGGTTTTCTTGGTGATACTCCTTCCAAGCCTGTAATGGATCCTGATCTCCCTGGCACTTTCCCTCACCATCCATGGCTATGTGAGCCATGATATTATACATGACTGAGTACACCATAATCATCCTGGCATAGGCTGACACCCTCACCACATTGGTTCCCGGATCTATCACCCACTATTCCACCTCTGAGTGAATTTCCTCTATGGGAATAGTTTGAACCTCCTCCCATAAATCCTTTTCGATAGCCTCAATTTCGTCGCGAACCATGAGAGGGATACGCTCCAGAAAGAAAGTGGTCACTTCTCTAGCCTTGGATTGAGCCCGAGTGACTCTTCCCCTAGTTAATCCCATTCTGTTATCGACTATCCCTTTCCCTCAAAGACCTCTAGACCCCGAAACCAGACCAGTTCACGC
Source organism: Pseudotsuga menziesii (assembly GCA_001517045.1). NCBI lineage: Eukaryota > Viridiplantae > Streptophyta > Pinopsida > Pinales > Pinaceae > Pseudotsuga > Pseudotsuga menziesii. The sequence continues at coordinate 365,577 of LPNX010695570.1, forward strand.
ACTACCTTTTCTCTTCAACACTATCTTTGCAACTAGAAGGTGATGTCTACAGGGTTTAGGAAAGCTTATGAAAACAAACGAAACTCTTTATGAATTCAGAGAGTGCTCTCCTGCAATAATAAAAATTACTTTAACAAGGATGCATTGATTTTGGATGGAAAGGCCTCATATTTTTCTCTGTAATATGGGATCCCATAATTTCCATAACTGGGTGGTGCCTTACACCTCCCATCCCATCCTTTCCGCCTCATATTTTTGTATTGATCCCTGTTTTCTACATGATGGAGATATTAATTACCTGGTGTGGAGGATGGATTGTATCCATCCCATATCTCTTCATTCACTGGTCACCGTACTTTTTCATACCCTGGGCAAAAATAGGTAGACCTTTCCTTGTCCTTGTTCTATGATTGTTGTAGGTTGATCGACACATTTGTCACCTCCCTTTTGTTGAAATACTGGACAACAATGAGAGGGGGGGTGAATCAGTATTGTAAATTTTTACAATTTAAAACCACATTTATTATTTACTTATTAAAACACACAATCAACAAGAACACATAGAACACAAATTTATTGTGGAATCCCTAATTGGGTAAACCACCAATACTTCCTATTACTGCAAAATTGTTATTTAGAAATGTTTTTTCCTACTTCTATAGACCAGGATGGTATCACACCCTATTTACCAACAACTACTAGAAGGAGGCTATGACCCCCTAGTTTATCAACTACTACTCAATGGATGCTACTACATCCTATTTACTAGCTACCACTAGAAGGAGGCTACAACCCCTTGCAGGCCTGTTTCTTGCCCTAGCACCACCCTGCTACCTTAGACTAATATTTATCAGTTAGCTATCCACTGCTTGGAATTTGTTATTCGTAAACACAGAGACCATTAATTTCTTCAACACTCTGTCAATAAATACCCTCATGTTTTCTGCAAACACCTCACTTCACAATTTTTAGATGCACATATTCATAGTTGCGGATGCACCTCTTCACCATTGTGAATCCACACAGCATGAATTTTTATCTGGTTAGCAAAAACTTGGATTTCACAAAAAATTATCATACATTCTCTTGCTTATACACCTGGCTATTCTAACGGATTAAATCATTCTTAGGATTTGGATCTCTTAAACACCTCAATCAATGATGGAGAACAAACTAAACTTAAATCATTTTTACAATTTTTCTCCCATCCCGGTGATTAACTCACCTACATGTTGAACTAGTGAAATAGATTACAATCATTGATCTAAGCCATGCTTTCATCTGGACCGTTGAAGTATGTGAACCCTACCTAATTCCTATAATCTCCATTTTGAATTTCTTCATGCTAGTTAACCTAGCGGAATTATTTTGAGCCTTTGATCAAAATCCTCCTTTAATATCCATTGTTGAAACTTCAAGTGCCTACCACATTTCACAGATTTCAAAAGGTCATTAACCTGTGCATGTTGAATCAATGGAATTGTTCTCCACCATAGACCTAATTCAAGGATCAATTTCGACCGTCTATCTTGATCCTACTTGCTCCTTTTGTTTTTATCAGCAAAATCTCCTATAACCGTTGATCTTCATTCACCTCTAATTTCCACCGTCCAATCTCGAGTTGTGACATTTCACAATTTTTATTTCCACATTCATCCTGAGCCATTGATATTTGTCTCGGGGTGTTTGTGATCATTGATCTTCAATAAGATGCGGATAGTGGAATGCGGGTTTGTGACTTTTCCATAATGTCATTTTGATATTTCCACTTCCACACTAATCTTTCCACACTTTCCTTTCCGTAGCGTGGATATATTGATTGGATTTGGATTTCTTCTACACTCTTTCTTTTGTGGAAAACTCCTACAACCGTAGATCTATTGTGGATCTAATATCGATCGCTGATCTATAATCTTTTGCATAACTTCACCTTTTCCACCTATCCTATGGGGAACTAATCCTCAACCGTCGGATCTCGTGCAGGATGCTTCCTAACTATTGATTTTAGATCAAATGCGGATCTCACCATAACTTTGCAGATCTACACGATTTCTTTGTGGAAATCCTCTGCAACTGTCTCTAACAGTTATGAATATGCACACAGAGAATTTCATGCTGCTAATTATAAATATTTTATAAACACTCTTGCAAATATAGTTTCTATGTTCTTCGATTGTCTAACAAGATTTCTCATTAATATTGCATCTCCACTTCCACTCGACCTCTGTTCTTTGTTTCTTTAACCAATGCTACACATAGTTTATGCAATCTCCACTCCATACTCTTTCTTAGATCTCTACACTTCTTCAAATATTTACATCAAGTATGCAGACAATCAATTCTTCTTGGTCTCTATGTTGCTTTAGAACTTCATATAAAAACCCAACATACTGTTGGATTTTTCTTCCTCTGTTCTCTGTCTATGCTTCATATCTTCAGATAAAGACCTAGCATATATTGTTGGATTATTTTTGGCTTTAGATCTATATTATCAACAGTCCAGAAACCCATAAATTCATATCCACATCAAAGAGACTAATTCAGCTCATTACATAGTTTCTGTGGTTTTACTATCTCATCCACAAAGAATCATAGCCTCAACCTTCTCCTTTGTCATTTTTGAACTTATCCTGCTACCATATTTGTTAAATTTTTCATATGCTTAGCTAAGACATCAGTATTTCATTTCATTTTCATGACAAAAGCATATAAACAGGATCACTGAAAGATAGACAAGTACAACCATAAAAAAGGAACACAAAGATTTATCCTGGGAAAACCCTAAGGGAAAAACCTAGCAAAAGCTTCCTCAATATAGATGCCAAAAAAGATAAAAGATAAAACCAGCAAGGAGATCAAAGCCTGATCCTCCTCCTTCTCCATCTACATCTCTTTTCCACTAATGCACTACACAAGTGAGAGTGTGTGTGTCCCAAATGAGGAGCACTACACCTCTATTTATATTCATCCATTCACTTAAGTTAACTCATTTGACATGTAGGCTCGAGTTAAATCATGTCGGCTCGAGTTACACATGTAGGCTCAAGTAACCACACCGGGGTGCTAATGACCCACCTTTACAATTAGAGGGGACTACCTCATGACTCTTATTAGATCTTCCGATTAGGAGCATCGGGGTACAATGTAATACAAGTGGTTCGTCCGGTAGGACCATCAGGGACCACAAAAACATACATATAGAATATTCTTCGAAGTTACAATATTTCAACACTCCCCCTTAACGAGAAGGGTATTCTACAACAACATCAACAACAACAAGAGTAGATATAGGGGACATCATCAACATCAGTAGGGTAACACATCTATAAATCATTGGAATCTTTTCAACATCATCTAGTCTTCATCTTCAACCATCAGCAACATCTTCAGTCTTTGATCAGCAACATCTTCAGCATTTTGATCTTTCAATTATCAACGACATCTTCAGCACTTGAACATTTTGATCAGCAACATCTTCAGCACTTTTTTGTTCGATTAGCAACAACATCTTCAGCATTTTGACCTTTCGATCAGCAACATCTTCAGCACTTTGACTTTTAGATCAGCAACAACATCTTCAGTATTTTGTCTTTTCGATCAACAACATCTTCAGCATTTTGACTTTTCGATCAGCAACAACATCTTCAGCACCTTGACCTTTCGATCAGCAGCAACATCTTCAGTACTTTGATCTCTCGATCAGCAATATCATCTTCAACACTTTTCCCTTTCAATCAGCAGCAACATCATCATCATCATATTCTGATCTGTCGATCATAATCATCATCACATTCTAATCTTTCGATCAAAAACATCATCATCATACTCTGATCTTTCGATCAGAAACATCATAATCATAGCGCGTCATCATCATACTTTGATCTTTTAGATCAGTACGTCATCATCATCATACTCTGATCTTTCGATCAGTACGTCATCATCATCATACTCTGATCTTTCGATTCAGTATGGCATCATCATCAGCAGCAACAACCTGCAATCCACAACTCAAAGACAAAAAGTCTTTGGATCACTTTTGGACTTAAAGTCTAGGGATGATACAATCCCACCACATTCTCGAAAACCTAAGTTACTGGATTGATTATGGGAGAATCAGTCCCTATCAATTTAGGACTAATTCCAAGGACGATGCAATCCTACCACATTCTCGATGACCGAAGTCACCGAATACAATTACGGGATAATCACTCCCTATCACTTTAGGACTTAAGTCCAAGGATGATGCAATCCTACCACATTCTCGATGACCAAAGTCACTGGATACAATTACGGGATAATCACTCCCTATCACTTTAGGACTTGAATCCAAGGATGATGCAATCCTACCACATTCTCGACGACCGAAGTCACCAGATACAATTACGGGATAATCACTCCCTATCACTTTAGGACTTGAGTCCAAGGATGATGCAATCCTACCACATTCTCGACGACCTAAGTCACCGGATACAATTACGGGATAATCACTCCCTATCACTTTAGGACGATGTCCAAGGATTATGCAATCCTACCACATTCTCGAGGACCGAGGTCACTGGATCTATTATGGACAAATGTCCCGGGATGATACAATCCCTCTTCATTCTCGAAGACCGAGGTCTCCGGATCACTTTAGGGAAAGTTCCCAGGGATGATATAATGCCACCACGTTCTCAAGGACTGAGGTCACCGGATCTATTGTGGACAGATGTCCCGGGATGATACAATCCCTCTTCATTCTTGAGGAACGAGGTCTCCGAATCACTTTAGGGAAAATTCCCAAGGATGATACAATCCCACTGCAACATCACTACTCCCCTTTCGAGGAAGGTCTTTCTAAACAACACCAAGCTTGTCTCGAAAGTGTTCGAACTCTATTCGAGGCAGAGCCTTCATTAGTACATCATCATCCAAACCATCATCATGTACATATTCAATATCTAAATACTGATCTAGCACCATCTGTATTTCTAGTATGTGAATACTAAAAGCATCATCATCTATATCTTCAGTATAGAAATACTGAAATTATCACCATCTCTATATTTAGTATAGAAATACGGAATCACCATCATCTATATCTACAGTATGTAAATACTGAAATATCATCTATATCTTCAGTATGGGAATACTGAAATCATCATCATCTATATCTTCAATATGGGAATACTGAAACATCATCATCTCTATATTCAGTATAGAATTACTAAATCACCATCATTTGCATCTACAGTATCATTATATTCATCTTATCTTGTATGTAGAAATAATGGATTTCTACGTGTTAAGTGGAACACAGGGTTCTTTGACATCACAACTATGGTTATCACATAGAATCATTGTTGTGTCCATCTTCAGGTCAAAGAGACTTGATATCAGCTTCTGAAGCCATATGGCTTCACAAATTAGTAGAGCAATCTGCTATGTATTCTGCTTCAACCGTGCTAAGAGAAACACTGGACTGTTTCCTGCTAAACCATGAACTCATAGTAGACCTCAAACAAAAGCATATACCTGATGTGCTTTTCCTGTCTAAGATACTTCCAGCCCAATCTGCATCTGTGTAGCCATACAATCTATACTCATGGCTACCATCACAGTATAGACCAAAGTCTATAGTCCCTTTCAGATATCTCATCACATGTTTTGCAACTACTAGCTGAACCCATCTTGGTTGAATAATATATTGACTTAAGGTGTTCATAGCAAAACAAATGTATGGTCTGGTATTTTTTAAGTACATCAATGGCCCAATGATTTGTTTGTAGTGAGTCACATCCACTAACTCTAATGAGTCATCAGCTAACAGCTTCAGGTTGGAGTCCATGGGTGTGGCCATGACTTTGCATTTCAACATATTGAATCTCTTCAATATCTCTACCACATAATTTCCCTGGTTGAGAAATATTCCTTCTGAACTTTGCCATACTTCCAGACCTAGGAAATAATGCATTAACCCAAGGTCTTTCATCTCAAATTCTTCTGCTAGTTTCTTCTTTCTTTCCATGATCTATTTCTCATTCCTTGTCAAGAATAAGTCATCCACATATAGTAATAGAATGGCAGGTACATCTTCTACAAACTTGTAGGAAAGTTTAGGATTGACTTTACTCTTGGCAAAGCCCATTCTCATCACGAAACTATCTATTCTTCCATACCAAGCTCTGGGAGCTTGCTTCAGGCCATAGAGGGACTTCTTCAAATTGAATACCTGATTCCTTTTGCCTTTAGCTTCAAATCCTCGTCACTATTTGATGTAAAACTCTTCCTCAATCATACCATTAAGGAATGCTTGTCTTTACTTCATCATGGAAGAAACTACCATGATAGTTTTGAAGGAAATGTACCTTGCTTCCTGAAGTAAGTGTCTCTTCAAAATTAATTCCCTCTTTCTGATAGAAACCTCTATCCATAACTCTTACCTTACTTCTATCAGCAACACATCTTATCTTGCAAATCCATTTGGAAGATACCACATTTATCATTCTAGTATCACAACATCTTCTATGATTTTGTATTCTCAGGTCATCAACATATCCTAGTCTTTTGCATTCAACCTTGAAGGTTGGAACCCACTTTACTCTTGGTAAAGTCTCGATCCATCACAAAGCTATCCATCATGTCGTACCATGTTGAACTCAGATATAATTTTCTGTAGTCACTCCCCCTGAAGTGGAGTATCATCTTCCCTCTTCATTCTGTTCAGGTGGTTCTATGCTTGATATATACTGGTCAATAGAGTATTTCATGTCATACTCTATTCTTTCTGGGGAGAATCATGAACCTTTCTTTGTACACTTGTTCCATCATATCGTATACATCATTCCCCATTATCAACTGTTATTCTTTGATCATAGCATTCTTTTCTTCATCTTGAGTTATCTCTTCTACCCATGGTGGTCTTCATCCTTCAAGGTGGATCTACCACTCTCTGAAGCTCTTTCTTCTGTCATGGTATCTTTGACCCTGGGAGCTTTAGATTCATGTTTATTGGAGTGGATATTGAATTATCATCACTTTTTCTTTGGAACAAGTCTCATCCTTATTTTCTTGTAGGAGGTTGTACACGACCTTTCCTACAATTCAAATGCATCAGTTGCATGGTTAGAACTATTTCATAAAACATATGCATAATGACAAATTCTTATGCATCATGCAACTGTTTAGTCAATACGACATTTATAAACTTTCTAGATGCCTTCCATCTCCATCATGACATTATTGATATTGTGCACTAATCCAATATGTCAGCAAAGAGGTTTGATAAGTAGCAATGGAGAGTTGTATAGAACCATGAGCTACTTACCCATCACATGCATATCAGAAGTATACAGTCATTAATGCAAACATTCTATCATGCATAACACATCAACTGAATATAATCAAATGTATAACAAAACAATATCATGAAATGACAATTGAATACTTATCTTTTATTTGTTTCATGGGTATACTCCTTCTTGAGTCTTCAGCTTCATCATCTTCTTCATTCATGATAGCATTGTTTCTTATCCAAATGCTGAGGTGGATAAGCAGTTCTTCAAGAGTTGAGATCTTCATATTCCTCATTGATTGAGGGATCTTCTTTGGAAGATGAGAGCTTGATATTCAGAGACTAGCTTCTTCTTCTTCCCGCTTGAAGTTGTCCTTTGATTTCAGAGATCCTTATGACTGCATGGTCTCTGCATTCTGGATCTTCATATTCTTCAGCTGATTTCTTAAGGTCATATTCCGATCTATGTTCTTCCCTTCAAATAGCTTGGTCAAGGAATCAAACCTCATCTATCTCTTTAGAAAAGACACTTGTAGTACAAGTTGATTCGTAACTGAATCATCAATGATCTTCTGGGATTTGACCAAGTTCTTCTTGAGAAAGGCTTCTAGCCTCATCTCCCTCTGAAACTGGAACCTCTATGCTCATGTAGGTGTCCAATCCATTTTCTTCAGAGAGATCATATAATTCTAGGCTTGGAAGTTGTCAACTTCACCAAGATTACCATCAAGTTGATGTCATAGATCACTTTGAAATGAGAACCTCAAATGAACATAGCAAAGGATTAGATCTTACCGATTTGAGGTGTCCGTCCTGGTTCCGGAGCTGGCTGATCTAGGGTTTGTCACAGAAACCCTAATTTCAAAAACTTGGAATATTTTAGATCTGATTGGCTATATCTCTTCAAATGGATCTGTCCAATGTACTCCATTTCTGAAAACAGTGGAGGGAAGCTCCCGAAACAGGAAGCCCTAATTTTCCAATTTCTTCAGCAGAAATGCCTGTTAGTGTTTCTGTGATATATCTGAAATTTATACTCCTCTATGTCTGAAATTTTGTACTGAGGTAACCTCGCATGGCCCTTATCCAACACCATAGGTTTCATCAGAATTGGTTTCACCATTTGGGATTTATGATCCTTTTCCCAAGGTGATCTGTTACATGACTGTTCAGAGCAGTGAAGTTGTACGGCATGCCATATGTCACTAGTTGATCTTATGAGTCTGATATTCTGACTAGAAAAATTAAATTCCGTTCCCTTTCTATAAAATATTCAGGAATTCCATTTGGACCTCTTTATCCCAAGATATTGCAATTCTCCCCAGGTGTCCTGTTTAGGGATGAATTCTGGAAGAGGCTGGAACCCTAACTTGGAGAGAACATATCTCCTGGAATACAACGAATCTAAGGATGAATTTTGGAGACAGTGTTAATCAGGATTTTATATTCAGCCCCTGCAATTTTCAGCTCTTGATCCTTCTCCAATCTCTTAATATAGTGAATTTACTAAAACGTAGCAGTTTTATTATTTAGGGTTTTTCTAGCTCGGGGTCAAACTAGGGTTTGACTTTCCCAGAGTTTCACCCAACCAAATTTCTTGATCCAGGTCTCTAAAATTCGGTTTTGATGAGGATAAAAATCCTATGCTGGTCTCACTCAAAAATTCCTCTTCTGTAGAAATCCCTAAATTCCACATCAAAAACTGAAAATGCTCGGAATCGAATTCTGCTTCGACAGAAAGATGCGCCCTTCAATGGAGAGTCATCCTAGCATACTTTTGCTGATGGAATGTGGAGAGAGACCCAAAAGGTAAGAAGTCCTAGCTTCTACATCTGCACAATGTCTTCTTTTCAGGTTAGCTCTGATTCCATGTTAAATTTTTCATATGCTTAGCTAAGACATTAGTATTTCATTTCATTTTCATGACAAAAGCATATAAACAGGATCACTGAAAGATAGACAAGCACAACCATAAAAAAAGGAACACAAAGATTTATCCTGGGAAAACCCTAAAGGGAAAAACCCAACAAAAGCTTCCTCAATATAGATGCCCAAAAAGATAAAAGATAAAACCAGCAAGGAGATCAAAGCCTGATCCTCCTCCTTCTCCAAATACTTCTCTTCTCCACTAATGCGCTACACAAGTGAGAGTGTGTGTGTCCCAAATGAGGAGCACTACACCTCTATTTATATTCATCCTTTCACTTAAGTTAACTCATTTGACATGCAGGATCGAGTTAAATCATGTCGGCTCGAGTTACACATGTAGGCTCAAGTAACCACACTGGGGTGCTAATGACCCACCTTTACAATTAGAGGGGACTACCTCATGACTCTTATTAGATCTTCTGATTAGGAGCATTGGGGTACAATTTAATACAATTGGTTCTCCCGGTAGGACCATCGGGGACACAAAAAGATACATATAGAATATTCTTCGAAGTTACAATATTTCAACAATTTCTACTGGTTATTCCTTTGTCATTCATGAACACCTTTGACATCAATGACAACTATGACAACTACATTCTCAACAATCTCCCCCTTTGGCATTGATGGAAATATGTAAACCTTCTCCCCCTTTGACAACAATCACAAAGGATAACCTGTTATGCCATTGAGGATTTCCTGTCTTTCTTCTTTCTGACAACTCCCCCTATCATCATATCTCCCCCTTAAATTGTTCATCCTCTTCTATAAATCCCTGAGTATATGATCTGCCTTAATGTTATTTTTAGGGTTCTCTTTAAATCGTGAGATATGTTTTTAGAAAAGAATCCCACAATCATCACTAAATCCTTTTTCATCACCTTTATCTTCATCTTCATTGGTGTATTCTTTTGTCTCTCCATCTTAATTTTCCTCATAATGGATGTCATCCTTATTTATGGCACTATTATTCTCATCATCATCTTTGGAGACCTCACTGATGTTTGAAATCCTTATTTCTTCTATATCTTTGGAGTCTTCGCAATCTAACTTATTCTTCCATATCTTCTCATGAGGTATTCTGCTTACTTGTCCTTTATTATCTTCTATGTTAGTTCCTTGTTTCCTTCTTAAAATTTGATCTTTTCCCTTGGTTCTGTAGCCAGTAGCCTTGTGACTGAGCTTATGACAATAATGACAGTACCCATAAAATTTCCCTTTATGTTTAAGGAATATTTCAGCTTCTTCCTTCACACATTCCATCCCTTCCACTATTTCTAAGCTTCTACTGAAACATTCTTACTTAGTTTATATTCTCTGGCCATATGTCCAAAGTTATTACATTTATAACACTTTATGTCATATCTTCGAAGAGGTCCAAAATGGTTATAATTTATTCCTTTTGGTTTACTAGATATATCCTTTCTATGTTCATAACTCTTTCCATAAGCTCTGCAGTTCAAGGATTTATGACCAAACTTATTACAGGAGTAACAATGACCCAAAAAGATCTATTGATATCTATTTGTCTTTGGTCTCTTAGATACCTCATTATCTCTTTTTTTGTCTAGGAAGTATGAGACATATTTCTTGCTTTCTTCCATTTTAATAGGATTCTTTAGTGCATCATAGCTTCTTTGATTTCCAGCTTGGTTTGAGATAGGAAGATATTATGGCTCCTTTTCTTTGTCATATCCTAGACCAGTTTTATCATATGATGATATTTTACTACTTAAGATATCATATAGGATCCTTGATTTGTTCTTAAACTTTGATTTGATACATTTTTCATTAACCCCTTTTCTAAGTTGGATAATCTCTTCTTCAAGTTTCTCAGAGTCTTGGATTCTCTCCCTGAGGAGAACTATTAGATCCTCTTCGGTTTTCTTGGCCTCTTGAAGCTGGTTCTTCAAGTCCATAATAGTTTGATTTGTTTCTTCTTGTTATTTTGACAGATTCTCTTTCAAAACTTTGTTTCTTTTCCTACTCTTTCCAAATTCATCAACAATGGCCATGTATTGAGATTCTATGTCCACTTCTGATTCCTCATCTGAATTTGTTGTTCCTATAAATAGGATTTTTGCATCTTCACTTTCATCTTCACTATCTTCTTTGGAATAGAAGTTTTTTTCTTTTTCTTAAACTTCTTCTTACCTATTAATTTATCCTTATGACAACAAGGTTCTTCATGTTCACTCTCCTCTTGTCTTGGGTAATGACACGTATTGGAAAAATGTCCAATTCTCCCATAGTTAAAACATTTTAGGGGTAACTTTACTTTATATTTTCTAGTGCCCTTCTTAAACATTTTAATAAAAAGAGCTTCCTCATCATCTAGGTTCTCTGATTGATTTTTGGATAAGGCTATAAATGCTACTTCTCTCCTTGAGATTTCATTTAGTCACGTTCTCATCTCATATGCAGTGAGGCTTCCATGTAGTTCATCTACTGTCACATCATCAAGGTCATCCTGTTCTTCTAGAGTGGACACTTTTGAGTCATACTTCATTGGTAATGTTCTCAGTACCTTACTCACCACTTCTCTTTCTTTTAATTTTCTTCCAAGACCTCAAATAGAATTTACAACTTCATCTACCCTTAGAAGGTAATCTCCAATGTTTTCATTTTCTTTCATTTTTACAGTCTCAAACTACCCTCTATATGTTTGAAGCTCGGATTCCTTGACCTTAGATGCTCCTTCATAGATAATCTTTAACTTATTTGAGGCTTCTTTGGCAGTCTTGCATCTCATAAATTTTGTAAATGCAAAATTTGTCAACCCACTCAGGATTGCATTTAGGGCTCTGGAATTACCTTCATATTGGCCTAGTTCTATATTGTCTGTAGGTGCTTGGTCACCTATTTTATATTCCTTTACAGTTGCATCCCAAACCTTCCATCCAAGGGATATTAGATGGCACTTCATTCTCACACTCCATTAAGCATAATTTTATCCTGTGAATAATGGAGGTTTGTTGGTGGCTAAACCTTCTTGTTGATACATAGTGGTTTTAAATAGGATCTTACCTTCCATTGTTTAAACTATGATGAAGGAACCCACTTTGGTACCAATTGTTGAAATACTGGACAATACTAAGAGGGGGGGGGGTGAATCGATATTGTAACTTTTTAAAATTTAAAACCACATTTATTATTTACTTATTAAAACAAACAATCAACAAGAACACACAAAACAAAAATTTATCATGGAAGCCCTAATTGGGTAAACCACCAATAGTTCATATTACTGCAAAATTGTTATTTACAAATAGCTTTTCCTACTTCTAAAGACAAGGATGGTATCAAACCTTATTTACCAACAACTAATGGAAGAAGGCTATGACCCCCTGGATTATCAACTACTACTGAAAGGATGCTACACCACCCTATTTACCAGCTACCACTGGAAGGAGGCTACAACCCCTTGCAGGATTGTTTCCTACCCTAGCACCACCCTGCCACCCTAGAATGATATTTATGAGTCAACTATCCACTGCTTGGACTCTGTTATTCGTAAACATAGAGACCATTAATTTCTTCAACACTCTATCAATAAATACCCTCATGTTTTCTGCGAACACCTCTCTTCACAATTTTTGGACGCACATCTTCACAATTGTGGACGCACCTCATTCACTATTTGGAATCCGCACAGCAGGAATTATGATTTGGTTAGCACAAACCTGAATTCCACAATAATTTTTCATGCAGTCTCTTGGTTATACACCTGCCTATTCTAACGGGATAAATCATTCTTAGGCGTTGGATCTCTTAAACACCTCAATCAACGGTGGATAAAACAAACTAAACTTAAATCATTTTTAAGATTTCGCTCCCATCACTGTGATTAACTCACCTACATGTTGAACCAACAAAATAGCTTACAGTCGTTGATATAAGACATGCTTACATATGGATCATCGAAATATGTGACCCCTACCTAATTCTGCTAATCTCCATTTTGACTTTCTCTGTGCTAGTTCACCTAGCGGAAATATTTCCATCCTTTGATCAAAATCCTCCTTTAATCTCCGTCATTCAAAATTTAAGTGCCTACCACATTTCACATATTTCAAAAGTTCATTAACCCGTGCATGTTGAATCAGTAGAATTGTTCTTCATTGTAGATCTAATTCAACATTCAATTTTGGCTGTCGATCTTGAGCCTACTTGCTCCTTGCTTTTTTATCAATGAAATCTCATGTAGCCATTGATATTCATTCACCTCTAATTTCCACCGTTCGATCTCGAGTTGTGACTTTTCACACTTTTTATTTCTTCATTCATCCTGAGTCGTTGATCTTTGTCCTAGGTTATTTGTCACCGTTGATATTCAATAAGAGGTGGATAGTGGAATGTGGGTTTGTGACTTTTCCATAATGTCATTTCGATATTTTTGCTTCCACACTTTCCTTTCCATACTGCGGAAGGTGGAAATTAGAAACTCAAAGTTTTCCAAAAACAAACTTATGCTATTCCACTTTGCATACTTTCGCTTCCGCGCTTCCCTTCCTGCCTTGCAAGATGCGGAAGTCGAAAACTCAACATTTCAAAAATGAGCTTATGCTCTTCCACTTTCCAGACTTTCCTTTTCGCACTTCCTTTTTCATACTGCGGAATGAGAAATTTGAAAACTTAATGTTTCTAGAGATGAGCTTATCTTCTTCCTCTTTTTGGAATTTTCTTTCTGTACTGCAGAATGCGGAAGTTGGGAACTGAACTTTTCATGACTTCAACTTATAGCTTCCCAGGGTTCTGATTTCTGGACTTGTCTCTCTGCACTTCCTTTTCTGCACCGCGAAATGCGGAAGTCAGAAACTTGAAGTTTCCAAAGATGAGGTTATTCTTCTTCTACATTCTATCTGAACCGTTGGTTTCTTTTGTATGGTTCAATTATGATCGTTGATCTACGATCTAATGTGGGTTACGGTGCGAAAATCATCCACCATCGTATATTTCCTTGTGGATTCAACCACGGCCATTGATCTCTTGATCGGATCCAGATTTCTTCTACACTCTTTCTTTTGTGGAAACCTCCTACGACCGTAGATCTATTGTGGATCTAATATCAACCGTCAATCTATACTCTTTTTCAGAACTTCACCTTTTCCACCTATCCTTTGCGGAACTGATCCTCAACCATCGGATCTCATGCGAGATGCTTCCTAACCGTTGATTTCAGATATAATGCGGATCTCACCATAACTTTGTGGATATGTACAATTTCTTTGTGGAAATCCTCTGCGACCATTTCTAACAGTTATGATGATGCACATAGAGAATTTCATGCTGCTGATTATTATTATTTTATAAAAAATCTCATAGATATAGTTTCTTTGGTCTTCGATTGTCTAACCAGCTTTGTCATTAATACTTCATCTCCACTTTCACTCGACCTCTGTTCTTTGTTTCTTTAGCCATTGTTACACATAGTTTCTGCATTCTCCACTCCATACTCTTACTTCGATCTATGCACTTCTTCAAATCTTTATACCAAGTATGTAGAAAATCAGTTCTTCTTGGTCTCTATGCTGCTTTATAATTTCATATAAAAACCCATCATACTGCTATATTTTTCTTCCTTTGTCCTCTGTTTCTACTTCAGATCTGCATATAAAGACCTAACATATATTGCTGGATTATTTTTGGCTTTAGATCTATATTATCAACTGTCTGGAGACCCATAACTTCATATCCACATCAAAGAGACTACTTTAGTTCATTATATAGTTTCTCTGGTTTTACTCTCTCAACCACAAAGAATCATAACCTCAATATTCTCCTTTGTCAATCCTAAACTTATCCTACTACCATATTTACTGGTTATTCCTTTGTCATTCATGAACACCTTTTACATCAATGAAAACTACATTCTCAACACCTTTGATGCCAACTGTTGTGGCTAAGCGTCATCTGTCTATTCTCTCTTACTTGTTCTGTTGCTGCATGATCTATGTCCACTAAGTGTATGCATTGGTCCACCCACTCTTCTCTCCCAAATTCGTACATTTTTCAAATCCTTAGGTCCCGACCACTACCCACCCCTACATTAGCCATGAGGTCAGCTACCTTATTGGCTTCCCTCTTGATGTGGCTAAATTGCAGGGTAGAGTAGGTAGTGATAAGACATCTCAGAGTTTCCAGTCTGCTCAAAAGACGCCATCTAGTAGTAAATTTTTCCATTGTTTGGCCGGTGGATAGTTTTTTCGCCATCTGGATGATGACTTTGGAATCTCCCTCGATCGTAACTAGGAACTAACCCTCTCTTAAAGCCAGCCTAAGGCCCTGAATAATACCTTCTAGCTCGGCAGAGTTGTTAGTATCATTCTGATGGAACCATGGTATATTTTCATAATACCCTCTGTTGCATACCTGCAAAGTCCCCCATACCCAGTATCTCTTGGGTTTCCCCTTGACGCTCCATCAAAATTAAGCTTGAAAGATCCTGATTGTGGTGGAGACCAAAAATTTGGGGTGGATGGTTGACAAACTGAGGTTTTTTTTGCAACCCATCAAGGTTGTTTCTAGCTAACCCCCATCCTATAGCTATATGAGCTTCTTCCTCCATGAGATCATTGTACCTCTCTCCCCACTACTTACTCCAAACCGTCTCTTGAAGGTTATGGGATAGCCGCTTCCATACTTTCTCTTCGCTAGACTTCTTGCCCCTAAATATGTGACTGTTTCTCTCCTTCCACATAATCCATAATAACATCCTTGGAAACATCATCCATAAGGTTCCCAAGATTGGTTTTTTAAATGATTTCAAGTTCCACTCTTTGAGGGTTAGATATGGCTATCCCCTCATTCTATCACTTCTGAGGAATCTTATCATGCACCTATCCCATAGAGATGAGGAGAAGGGGTAGCTATTTAGGATATGATTCATGATTTCTTCTTCATTAAGGAATAATGGGAATTGGGAGGGTCCGTGAATACCCCTCTTCCTGAGATTACCCCCCATCAGAATCCTTCATTTTAATACTAGTGAGCTAAAGGTGGCCATTTTTATCTATGGGTTCATATCCCATACCTTTCGCAATATTTCTTCACTCTCTTCCCCTCCTCTAGTATTGATGTCTTAAGCTTCCTTGATGCTCAAAACTCAATTCGGAAAGTAACCCCATCATAGCTTATCCACCCCTACTTTCCTGTGGATATATCTTTCCTGAGAACATCCATGAGGGATGGAGTTTCTTCATTAATTTCCATTCTTTCCCACCACTCCTGCTCCTGCCATTTCCTATCCTCATCTAAGTTTGTTTCCACCCAATAATGTCATACCTTGATTTTTCCTTCTCTTAGTCCACTTTCCCTTATGGATTTCCATCTAGGGTCCTCCCCTAATTTTGGACATTGATTCCATGAGTCATCCTGTAACACCTCGATTTTGATCCCATTTGCATTAAAAATGTGTATGATGTATATATTGTAATTAATCATGGTGTGGAGCTAAAGGAAAAATCCCCACCATTGATTTAGTATTTTATGTTTCAGCGATTAAAAATTGTTGCCGATGATATTTCGTGCTAGCCGACACATTATAATTTGGACATAATGTAAATATGCAATTTAATTAAATACCCACAACCATCTATGTCAATGCAACATTAAAAGAGATGGGGCATGATTTTATAAGGATTAGAAGGGGGAGTATTCAAACCTTTGGTCCAATGGAGAAAAACCAAATGTCAAAGGGAGAATCCATCAAAATGTCAACTACCTTTCTTGTCTTATTCACCCAATCATTTATTACTACCAGAAATTGGTTGAGTTGGTTATTGAATGGGATGGAAAATGTATGGTAGTCCAAACTCAAATTGAAGAAGCCATCAGTTTTTGGGAAACATGATTTTGACTTATGGGGCAAGTTATTACCCAAAAATGCTACCCATTCTCTCATTCATTCACGTTGTTGTCCTTGCCACGTTTTTGGAGCTCCTGGCATTCTCCATTCATGGTTTTTGTAGTGTTCTTCATTTTTCCCATGGATGGGACTCGTGTTTTTGTTAATGTTCAGTGGCTGGGATCACTCCTAGTTATTTTTGTGTTATTTCCACATCTCCATGGTTGGGGAATTTTGTGTTTTCAGTGTTGTAGAGCCAATTGGGGACAGAGCCACGAATTTAGGGATTGAGGGAGCTGTTTTTTCCCACATGAAGCCATAGAACGATTTTGGAAATCGAATTTCTATCAGGGGTCTGTTTTACCCATTTTTCATTTACGTTTTTGGTTGAAAAACGTTTTTCCTCAAACCCATATCTTGCATTTTGTTGTGTGTACACCCTTGGTTTTGGTGTGAACTAATTTAGAGTGGAATTGGGGAAGAATTTGCTTGATAAACTTAGTGGGGAAAGGAACCTCACAGACAGATCAAGAGGAGCTGGATTTTCTTCTTTGCACCCCCTGAATAGCACTGAAATGGAAGGCATAGCCTGAGGGACTGTGTAGCAGAGAAGGGGATGCTTCCTTGTGTTGGGTGTGTAGGTGTTGGGAAATCCAAGATAGATCTTATGTAGGTGTCCATAGCTCTGTAGTTGAGCTCACTAGCTTATAAATTCAACCATTCCACCTCCTTGGCTGAATTTTGATGAATCCTTGGCTATGTGTGAGTCTGCTAGTGTTCCCCTATTCCTTGTGGGAATCATGCCCAACTTGGGGGTGGAAGTGTTGCTAAGAGATTGATGAGAACACTCACCTATGGTTGGGTGGAATGTTGCAGTGACGTAGCTCGTTGCTGGACAAGCTTCTTTCAAGATAAGTATTCTTGTATACTTTATCTTTGCATCTATATATGTGTTTATGAATTAATATGAACATGTTAAATGCTGTGAATAAATGAATTTTGCTTCCGTTGTATGTTAATAATTTATGCATCTGTGTATGTTTAAGTTCAATGCATTTTTATATTTACATTCATGGGGCTAGACTTCCTGGATTAGATCGCATCATAGCCACGTTTCCTCTCAAGTAGACGGGAGGGGACGTGACAGTGTGGTATCAGAGCCCATGTTGCAACATTCGGTTTCAATGGGCCATGAAGAGCAGCTGACAGGGGAGGAATCAACCTTTGTGTTCAGCAGAAGGAAAAGAAGCAAACATAAAAAATTTAGAAAATTTTCCAAGTATGATGTTTTCCTATGTCGGCTCAGTTAGCTAAAGTGGAGCTGACGCATGTGAGTTAAGTTAGCTCATGCGAGCCGATACACGTTGGGTGGAAGCTGAAATTTCCATCGACAATAGAAGAAAATACAAATTTTTTTCTATGTATGGGCATGTCGACTGAGTTTTCCAAAGTGAGTCGACGCATGTCAGTAGGGAACAGAGATGTGAGCCAATGGGAAAAAAAGAAAAAAAAATTGAAAATTTTTCTAAGTATTGAAATTGACAAAAATCAGAGAATTTCGTCAATTCATTGGCTAAGCTCTTCCGATGCACATCGAAAAGCTTTGGGAGTTTCAACCGCAACCTATTGGGTGGAAAGTCAAAATTTCTCTGACACGGCAGAAGGCTTGGCCAGTTTGTCGACCGGAAGAAACTTCAAAAAATTTCCGCAACGACAGTAGTTTTGGCAAGTTGCCAATTGGAAGAAAGTTCAAAAATTTTCTGCAATGACAACAGTTTTGGAAATTTTCCGATCGAAAGAAAGTTGGAAATTTTTCCGCTACGGTGGAAGGCCCAATCGGGAAAAACTTGGAAATCTTTCTGATGCGGCAGAAAGAGCGATTGGATGAAAGTCGAAAAGTTTTCCAATGCAGCAGAGGAAAGTTTGGAATTTTTTCGATACATCAGAGGAAAGATCAGAATTTTTCCCATACAGCGGAAAGATTGGCAAGTTTTTGATTGGGTGAAAGTTCGGAATTTTTCCAAAATGGTGGCATGAAAATTGAAAATTTTTCTGAAACTAAGATTTTGACAGGTTTTCAGTGGGATCTGCAGGTGCCCGAAAGGATGAAAAATGGTAGCGGGTTTGTGCGCCAGATTGCGTGAAATAGAAATATTTACAAAAACAAAAATTATGGTGCTGCCCTCGACCCACAAGCCTCCTTGACCCCTGTCATCCCCTTTAGACAGTCGTTTTTTGTGAAAAGAAAATTCTGTGTTTTGGCAAAGTGTCAATATGAAAATTTTCCAAATGCAGGTAAGTAATGTATGATTAATGTATGATTCATGTGAATGTTATGCAGCTAAGAATTGTGTTTATTAAGACATTTTTCAGAATCATAGTCACCTTCAAAGGAAACATTCCAGATAGTGCAGTTCGGTAAAGTTGTTTTGGCTGAGCCATGAGAAGCTACAGCCTGAACGATGCAAATGATCCCTATGAACATGAGGAAGATGTTATGGGAGAAAACATCCGTGTGGGGAATGCTGAGATAGAGTCAAATGGGATAATATTTCAAGATACTCCCCTATATTTTGCAGCCACCATGAGAAGCCTAAGGGTGGAGATGCAAAGTGACAGGGAAGATAATGAAAGATTGGTCAAGGCTCAGGAGGAGTAGAATCATCTGAATGCAGCCATGCTGCAAAGTTTGACAGACATCCAGAGGTGGATGAACTCTGGAAACCGGACAGTAAGACTGGAAGGTAGTAAGAGCAATATCAGAAGAAGGAATAGATCTCCTAGTGGGTCATCTGACTCTGAAGGATCCACTGGTGGTTCAAGTTCTTCTTCTCACAAGAATGAGAGGAAGAGGCGTTACCAGGACCATTCACGTGATGAATTTAAGAAGGCAAGGCCACCTACCTTCAATGGTGAGGTGAATAATGGTCAAGAAGATGAAGCTTGGATTCTGGGAATGAGAAAATATTTCCAAGTCCAAGACTACTCTGGAAATATGAATGTTGGGGTAGCCATATTCAATTTGATTGGAAGAGCATACATATGGTGGGAGTACTTCAAGAAAGTAAAGAAGATTAATGGAAGGAATATTGTGTGGAAATAGTTCCAGAAGTATTTCAAGCAGAAGTACCTCTCTGACAGGTACTATGATGATAAGATCAAAGAATTCCATGAGTTGAGATTGGGACAGTAGACCATGGAAGAGTATGCAAACAAGTTCTTGGAGTTGTTGAGGTATTTCAGGTACATCAAAGATGAAAAAGTGAAAATACAATGTTTCCTGAGTGGATTTCCTCAGTCTTACAATGATAGAATTGCGTTTTATGAACCTAGAACTCTAGAAGAAGCAATAAGGAAAGCTAAGTATTGCTATGAGAAAAGCAAAGGAAAACCTGATTATCATAAGACATGGAAGGACAAAAAGAATTAGAAGACTGACCAAAGGAACAAAGGTTTCAAATCTTCTAACTTCAAGAATCAGCAAAAGCAACCATCCCAAGTTAAGAAGAAGCCAGCCAGAGTGTGGGGAGAAAATCCTACAGAACCACACTAGAATAGAGAACCACTCCAATGTTGGAAATGTGGAGGACCCCACATGCGCAAGAATTGTCCAGTTGAGAATGAAAATGCAAGGCCAACTTATAACATTCAATAAGTAGAAATAGTGGGTCAAGTAGTAAGGATTGTCCCTAGGATTTATGCAGCACTGGAGGACCGCCAGGAAGATCACCAGTAAACTGTGGTTGAAGTTGCAGGTAAGATTGTTGAGCAATATGTTTCTATTTTGATTGACCCTGGTTCCACCCATAGTTACATGACTCCTAGAGTAGTGGATATTCGTGCTTTTAGGAAAGTAAATAATAACAAATATTGGTTAGTTCAACTAGCCACTGGAACTAAGAGAAAGGCTAGTGAAGTGGTAGAGAAATGTCCATTGGTTATGAATGGATTGGTCACTTGTGCAGATTTGAATGTTCTACCACTTGGTTCCTATGATGTTTTCATTGGAATGGATTGGTTAGAATCTCACAAAGTTAAGCTTTGACTATTATAATAAGACTTTTGAATGCATGGATGAATAAGGGAACCCAATAGTTGTAAGGGGGATTCCAAAGGTGATTTCTATGAGGTAGATTTCAGCAATGCAGTTGAAGAAGTTTTGTAGGAAAGGTTTCCAATTGTATGCATCTCATATTTTGGAGGAAACAAAGAATGAAACTCCTAGGTTGAAGGACTTTCATGTGTTGCAGGAATTCAGGGATGTGTTTCCTTATGAGATTCCAAGGATTCCTCCAAAGAGAGACATTGATTTCACAATTGAACTTGTGCCAGGAGCATCACCATTGTCCAAGACACCCTACAAAATGAGTACACCAGAAATGCTAGAGCTGAAGATGGAACTGCAAGAGTTGTTGGAGAATAAGTATTTAAGGCCGAGTGTGTCTCCTTGGGGAGCACCAGTTCTGTTTGTGAAGAAGAAATATGGTACACTCAAATTGTGTATAGGCAGCTGAACAAAGTCACTATGGAGAATAAATACCCATTGCCTAGGATTGATGACCTCTTTGATCAAATGAGAGGAGAAAAGGTATTTTCCAAGATTGACTTAAGGTCGAGTTACCATCAGCTAAGGATCAAGGATGAAGACATTCATAAGACAACCTTTAGAACAAGGTATGGACATTATGAGTTTATAGTGGTACCATTTGGTCTCACAAATGCACCAACTACATTTATGTGCCTTATGAATAGTGTCTTCAGCAGGTATTTGGACAAGTTTGTTCTTGTTTTCCTNATTATTTATTCTAAGAATGGGGAAGAGCATGAAGAACATCTGATATTGACATTGCAATTGCTTAGGGATCATAAGTTGTATGCAAAGTTGAGCAAGTGTGACTTCTATAGAGATAGGATTCATTATTTGGGTCACTTTATCTCAGATGAGGGAATATCCGTAGACCCTGAAAATATTGAGGCCATTGTGAATTGGCCTACAAGAAATGTAACAGATGTAATATCTTTTATCGGACTTGCAGGATACTATAGGAGATTCATTGAAGGATTCTCCAAGGTTACACATCTAGTAACTTCTTTGAAAAAGAAGGGAATAAAGTTTGAATGGACACCGAGGTGTGAAGAAAGCTTCCAACAGTTGAATAATATTCTCACAAGTGCACTAGTATTGAAGATTGTAGACCCAGAAAAATATTTTGTGGTGTGTATTGATGCATGTGGACAAGGGCTTGGAGGAGTCCTTATGCAAGACAACCACGTGATATGTTATGAGTCAAGAAAGATGAAGGAGCATGAGAATAACTATGCCACTCATGATCTAGAACTTCCAGCCATAGTACATGCTCTCAAGATGTGGAGGAATTACTTGATGGGTAGAAGATTTGAGCTAAGGACGGACCATTGTGGTCTGAAGTACTTGTTTGATCATCCAACGTTAAATGTTAGGCAATCTAGATGGCTGGAGTTTTTATGTGAGTTTGATTTTGAAATAAAACACATAAAAGGAAAAGAGAATAAAGTAGCTGATGCACTCAACAGGAAGGTGCAGGAAATGCATGTGGCATCTCTTAGTATTTTCTAATCAGATTTGAGACAGCAGATTGTTAGTCATACTACTGGAGATGAATTGTATGAGCAGGTAAAAGACAAATTGCAGTAGCAAAGTCTTGAGAAGAGGTATGAAGGATATAAATTGGGAGAAGATGGACTTCTTACCTATAAGAACATAATTTATATTCCAAATGTAGCATATTTTAGGAGAATGGTTATGGATGAGATCCATCAAGCTCCATATTCTGGTCACCCAGGATATCAGAAGACGATTTCTAGAGCCAGAAAGTAGTATTTTTGGACAGGAATGAAAAAGTACATGGCTGAATATATTTCAAGGTGCATGAAATGTCAGCAGGTGAAGGTTGATAATCAACACCCAGCAGGTTTGTTGCAACCTTTACCAGTTACAGAATGGAAATGGGAAGTTATTTCCATGGATTTTATTATAGGATTTCCAATGACTTGGAGACAACATGATTCCATCATGGTTGTGGTGGACAAGTTGACAAAGGAAGTACATTTCATACCGGTTAATTCCACACATAATACTGATGACATTGTAAAAATATTCATGAAGGATATTTTCAAATTGCATGGATTGCCTAAGGCAATAGTCTCTGACAGAGATGTCAAGTTCACTTCCAATTTTTGGAAGGGGTTGTTTGCAGATTTGGGTACAAATTTGAACTTCAACATTGCCTACCATGGGAAAATAGAGAGAGTTAACCAAGTGCTTGAAGACATGCTTCACATGTATGTGATGAATAAGCCATCCAAGTGGGAGGATTATTTACACTTGGTAGAATTTGCATATAACAATGGACATCAAGCATCCTTGGGGATGAGTCCATATGAAGATTTGTATGGAAGGAGGTGCAGGATACTAGTGACTTGGGATAATCCAGTGAACAGGATTGTGCTTGGGCCATAATTACTCAAGTAGATGGAGCAGGAGGTTGTAAAGATCAGGCACAATCTAAAAGTAGCCCAGGACAGACAGAAAAGCTATGCAGATAAGCATAGGGTGAATAGAGAGCTCGATGTTGGGGATCATGTTTACCTCAAAGTGAGGGCAAGGAAGATTTCCTTGAATCTTGGAAGTTGTGCCAAAGTGTCACCTAGATATTGTGGGTCGTTTGAAGTGTTTGAAAGAATAGGACCAGTTGCGTATAGACTTGCATTGCTTGCTAGCATTAGAGCTCATAATGTTTTTCATGTTTCTTTGCTTAAGAAATATGTACATGATCCCAACCATGTGATAAATTTGGATGTGATTCAGGTGGAACTCGAGGGAGAGTTCCAAATCGATCCAATGCACATCCTCGACAGGAAGGTCACAATGTTATGGAACTGAGCCATAGGCCAGGTAAAGGTGCAATGGGAGCACTATGGTCCTGAAGAGGCTACATGGGAGCTGGAGGATGCCATGCGATTGGCACATCCATTTTTGTTCAATTCTGCGAAGCACTAAGGGCGGTGCCAGTGTGACATTTTCGTTCAATTTTGTAAAGCACGGAGGACGGTGTTGTTGAAG
Source organism: Pseudotsuga menziesii (assembly GCA_001517045.1). Taxonomy (NCBI): domain Eukaryota; kingdom Viridiplantae; phylum Streptophyta; class Pinopsida; order Pinales; family Pinaceae; genus Pseudotsuga; species Pseudotsuga menziesii. The sequence goes on from LPNX010695570.1 coordinate 389,727, forward strand.
GGGGAGGGTAATGTAACACCCTAGTTTTGACCCCATTTGCATTAAAAATGTATGTGATGTATCTATTGTAATTAATCATGGTGTGGATCTAAAGGTTAAATCCCCGACATTGATTTAGCGTTTTATGTTTCAGCGATTAAAAATCATTGCCAATGGTATTTCGTGCGAGCCGAAACATTATAATTTGGACATCATGTAAATATGCAGTTTAATTAAATACCCACAACCAGTTATGTCAACGCAACATTAAAAGAGATGGGGCATGATTTCCTAAGGATAAGCGGGGGGGAGTATTCAAACCTTTGGGCCAATGGGTAAAAGCCAAATGTCAAAGTGAGAACCCATTAAATTGTCAACTACCTTTCTTGTCTTATTCGCCCAATCATTTATTACTGCCAGAAATTGGTTGAGTTGGTTATTGGATGGGATGGGAAAGGTATGGTAGTCCAAATTTGAATTGGAGAAGCCATCAGTTTTTGGGAAAAGAGATTTTGACTTATGGGGCAATTTATTCCCCAAAAATGCGTCCTATTCCCTCATGCATTCACGTTGTTGTATTTCCCAAATTTTTGGAGCTCCTGACATTCTCCATCCATGTTTTCTGCAGTGTTCTTAATTTTTCCCATGGCTGGGAAGTGTTTTTGTTAATGTTCAATGGTTGGGATCACTCTTGGGAGTTTTTGTGTTGTTTCCACATCTCCATGGTTGGGGAATTTTGTGTTTTTAGTGTTGCATAGCCAATGGGGAATAGAGCCACGAATTTAGGGAATGAGGGAGCTGTGTTTTCCCACGTGAAGCCATATAACAATTCTGGAAATCAAATTTATATCAGGGGGTTGTTTTACCCATTTGTCGTTTACATTTTTTGTTGAAAAATGTTTTTCCTCAAACCCAAATCTTGCATTTTGTTGTGTGTGCGCCCTTGGTTTTGGTATGAACCAGTTTGGAGTGGAATGGGGAATAATTAGCTTGATAAACCTAGTGGGGAAAGGAACCTCACATACAGATCAAGAGGAGTTGGATTTTCTTCTTTGCACACCCTGAATAGCACTGGAATGGAAGGCATAGCCTGAGGGACTATGTAGCAGATAAGGGGATGATTCCTTGTGTTGGGTGTGTAGGTTTTGTGAAATCCAAGATAGATATTGTGTAGGTGGAAATAGCTATGTGGTTGAGCTCACTGTCTTAGCAATTCAACCATTCCACCTCCTTGGCTGAATTTTGATAAATCCTTGGCTATGTGTGAGTCTGCTAGTGTTCCCCTATTTCTTGTGGGAATCATTCCCATATCGAGGGTGGCAGTGTTGTTGAGAGATTGATGAGCACACTAGGCTATGGTTGGGTGGAACGTTGCAATGGCGTAGTTGGTTGCAGGACAAGCTTCTTTCAAGATAAGTATTATTGTCTATTTTATCTCTGCAACTGTATATGTGTTTATGAATTAATATGAACATGTTAAATGTTGTGAATGAATGAATTTTTCTTCCGATGTATGTTAATAATTTATTCATCTGTGTATGTTTAAGTCAATGCATATTTATATTTACGCTCATGGGGCTAGATTTCCTAGATTAGATCGCATCATGGTCGCGTTCCCTCTCGGGTAGACGGGAGGGGACGTGACACGTCCCAAAAGTTCGCTATCCATATGTCTCTAATTTCGCAAAAACCATGGTCTTGCACCATATTTTTATTGCTTTGGGAATTCATCCATATGTGTGACCCAATTTTATCTTCATTAAATCTGATCAAGTCATAGGTTAGCTTATCTTGAGCATATTTCGCATGCCATAATTTGGCCCATGGTTCCAAGTTCTCATTACACCCTCTCCACCATATCTTTCCTCCTTGATCCCACTAACCACCTCTAGGTCATGTATACCCAGACCCCCCGTATCCTTAGGTTGACAAATTTTATCCCACCCCACCAGGGAGAATTTTGCTTTCTCTTCCCTGCCCTGCGAGAGGAAATCTCTTTGAATATTGCGAATTTACTTAATGATCACCTTCAGAGTGTTAAGACTTATAATTCTCCCTTAACCAAACTATCTATTAGATTATTTTAGCCTAACTTAGGAGTTTTATTTAATTAATTGAGTCCACTAGTACCATTGGGTCCACATGTCCTGATGGGGCCACATGTACCAGTTACTAGAGTGTGGGGAACACTACTAGTGATGAACTGCCACTAACTGCACTTGCATGCATCAGTTTAGGTGCCTCCTAGGCCAATCCCTACATTTTAGGATCCACTGGGAGTCTCAACACCAAACTCCTTCATTCAGCTGGAGTTGGAACTAGTAAAGCTTAGTTAATTTCCAGTTACATTCGTTTAGATCACAATTAGTTTAGTTAGTGCTAGTTATGCATGGCTGCATGTGGATTAGGTGCCTTTGCTCACCTACCACTTCAGTTAGACTGAATTAATTGTCATTACTGATTGTGTGAGTTGTTTAGACATATGGAGTTAAGCATTTGGACTCTGATATTGATTGATACATCCTAAGTTAGCTAGTTAGTTAGGTACAGTCACATCTAGTTGGTAGATTCAAATTCTTTCCTAATGGATTCAAATTATTCCTTATGCAAACTATTGTAACACCAGATTTAATTAATGAAAATGATACTGTAATTATTTGAGCTATACTCGTATGTTTCCTATGTGGTTTTATTTGTTCAGTGTGTATCTTCATTCTCCTTTTACTGCATCAATAATATTGGACTCATTGCTTGATGATATAAATGGCACAACAATTTGAACATGGTATCAGAGACATATCAGGAAAGTTTCATGTTTGTTTCTCTCCATTGAACACCAAAAGCAGATGGGTTTCCACAGAAGTCCCGCAAAGAGTGCCTTGCTTCCTCTGAATCTATTTAGAGTGGCGGTGCGGGTGTGTCAGACCCTAAGAAATTGTTCATGTTGAGAGGAAAGGCATGATTCTAACATAGTTCGAATGTTTTAGTGTTTTGCAGTTAAAATCCCCAGGTGCTACGTAGCTTGTGTGAAGATTTGTGTTTTTCCAGCAGGAGAATTATGGATTCTCTACCTTCTACTCCTCAAATCCTTACACCCTTCAATTATCTTGATTAGAGGGTAGATATGCAGCTAGCCTTGCGCAAGCTTGGATACTATAGGATAATACCTGGAAGGGAGGTTGAGCCCCATCAGCCAGTTGAGAAAAACAAGTTTCTAAACCACTTATATGAAGCTCTCAGTTATCTATGCACTCATATATCCAGAGATCTCCTCTTTCACCTTGAAGGTTTGAGGACTCCTAGAGAATCCTGAGAGAATATCGAAGAATTATTTGGAAAACAAGATGAACTTCGGGGACACCTCCTGGAGAATGAGCTGATATCCTTACATCCCAGCAATTTCAAAACAATAGAGCAATTCTTTACTAAATTCAAGTCTCTTGCACTCTAATGCAGACAGTGAAGAATAGAAAGAAAGGATGAGCAAAATGTGCTTTCCAATTCTTAGCAAACTCGGTCCAGAGTATTATGTATTTGTCTCAATATTCCATCCTAAAAGGGATTCCTTTCTAGGTTGGAAAATTCCCTCACTTGATTCCTTTGCCGAGTCCTTAATATAGGAGTAAGAGAAGTTTATCCGGATGGGATTCATCCAGACTTCCAAAGAGCAAGCTCTCCTAGTGACAGACTCTACCAAATCACAAGATAAAGGGAGACCTAAGGGGAAGGAGCCTAAAGCAGCTGATTCTAAGCCTAAAGAGAATCAGAAGACTTCTAAAGGAGCCTCCGGCTCTAAGAAAAAGAAGAAGTTCGAAAAGAAGTGTCCCTATTGTATGAGGGGTTTTCATCCAGAAGACTCGTTCATGAAGAAGACCCTCGACCAGTTGAAATATATACATGTACAGAACAATATTTTCCTTCCACAAGGTGCAGAGATGTTTGATGATGAAGAGAATATTGAATAATATGATATATGTTTGCATGCAAGCCTCACTCTGTCGAAGGCTTATATGAGAGATTCTAAAGCGTCCAGGAAATATTTCATCACTTTCCCTCTATTAGGAGGACCTTGAGGTCATATGGGAGATGAATCTAAAATCCCAACTATTGAGATAGGTTCAAATAAAATCCAGCATGATGATTTCATGCCCTCTCCTACAGAAAAGAAAATTGTTGAAGATGAACAAGAAGCAGAAATTTCCTCACAATCAATTTGAATTGAAGAAAGTCTCCTTGGAGTGACTCCTTCTCCTGCTGCATCAGAAGTAAATGAGATATCTCATATCTCATATCCTCACATGGCTGATCCAGAAGAATATATTCGAATCTCTTTTTTTGAATAAAAATACTCCTTCCATTCTTTACAAAAATTCTCCAGTGATTCTTCTATTTTAAATTTTGTGCATAGTTTATTGGTGATTGTTTCACAAAAGGAAGAGGAATTTGATTTCTCTATCTCTAATGATGTTTCTAGTGTGAAAATAATTAATACCATGGATATTATGGAAATAATATCATTCTATAGGAGTGATCCATTCACTCTCATTAATATAGAACTTCCAGTAAATTCCTACAGGATTGCATGCACAAAAAAATCAAAATTTTGAAGAAGGAGAAAATTGTGCATCTACCATCTCGGTGGAGCACAATTTTGGATCTGATATGAACCTATTTGGATCTGATCTATTTTCTGATATGATAATATTTGGTTCAGGTTTTAATATTCAAGAGCTTACAGTATTTCTTGTAACTGGTTTCCTCAATTTTGGTGTGACAAATCAAGCACTGCAAGTCTCCTTCAATTTTGTTGCTGAGGATTCGATGTTAGTTTTCTCCTATGAGATTGTTGATATTAGATTTTGTGAATTATTGGTTATTTATGAAGCTATATCAGTTTATGGATCTCAATCATTCTCTCTCCACAGTCACAGGGATTCTCTACCTACCTTTTCTATCACATGCTCATCTCCTCACAGAACTAGTAAAATTGGAGACATTCTGCATCCGCCTGGACACTTTCTCCTAACACTTGGGGCTGATTTTTCCTCACATGGTTTGATGTTCAAGGATGCAATACACCATTTTATTGGGTGTTCCTCACATGGTTCTAATTCTTAAGCACCTTTTCTCTCTCATCAATTGAGTTCAGTTGCTCTACATGGGTCCAGTTTTCATCCTACATCTGTCTATATTCCTGATTCAGTTGAGCACATTATTCTAATTCAATAGAGGAATATTCCTCTAGAAATAATCACTTTGTTTGGATTCATAGGTTCACATGAACATCTTTAGGATGCTGCTGCATAGAATAACTAGAATACTGCATTACTACTACAAATTGTAGCAAAATATTTTGCAAGTTTTAACTTGTATTTCTTGATTTCTGCTTATCTTGAGGGGGGGTTCCCATATTTCCTCGGTTTATGAAGAAACATTTTTTTATCTTTTAGATTGCACAAGGGTGACTTTTGGCCTTGTTTCCAGGGCCCATAGTTTTCCAAGTTAGGATTTAGGGGGGGTGTTAGGATTTATAATCCTCCCTTGACCAAACTATCTATTAGATTATTTTAGCCTAACTTAGGAGTTTTATTTAATTAATCGATTCCACTAGTACCATTAGGTCCACATGGCCTAATGGGGCCACATGTACCAGTTACTAGATTGCGGGGAACATTGTTGGTTGTGGAGCCCGATCTTACAGATCTTCATCTTTCTCGACTATAATAAAAGGACTGACAATTTCTTTGTGGACGTAGCCCATTGTTTGAGAAAACCACAATATATATGTGTCTCTCTGTAATGTGTTTAATGTGTTTTGCATGTTTTTTAATGATTTAACTGTATATTTGTTATTGCTCTATGGTCCTATTTTCTAACAATTGGTATCAGAGCCAAAAGGTCTATTTAGCTGGGAAACTCGCAGGAAAGAAGGGTTCCTAGTTCGAGTGGGAGCAATGGTGGAAGAGGGAAAGTTTAGGGTCAAGAAATTTAACAGCCAAAACTATCATTTATGGAAGATGCAAATGGAGGAATATCTGTACCAGAAGGATCTGTACCTGTCATTGGGTGGAAAAGCAAAACAGTGGGTGGCTATGAAGGATGAAGAATGGTAGGTTCTTGATAGAAAAGCACTGGGAAAAATACAGTTGTGCCTGGCTTCATCGATGGCTTTCAATATTTCAAAAGAAAAAACAACTGAGGACGTGATGAGTGCATTAGGTAATCTCTATGAAAAAACCTCGGCTTCCAACAAGGTATTTTTAATAAAGTGTTTATTTAATATGAAGATGTCGAAAGGTGGATCTTTTGCCGATAATTTAAATGAGTTTAATACACTTACCAATCAGTTAATTTCTATAAACGTGAACTTTGATGATGAGGTTAGGGCTCTTCTTATATTGTGCTCATTGCCAGAAAGCTGGAATAGCTTGGTCATGGCTATAAGTAAATCTGTCCCTAGTTCAAACACTCTTAAGTTTGATGATGTTGTTGGTGTTATTCTTAGCAAGGAAATGCGAAGAAAAAGCACAGGTGAGACATTAGTTAATGCGTTGACCATGGAGAGCAGAGGGAGACAAAATGAGAAAGGAAGGAGCCCAGGAAATTGCGGCAAGTCTAAAAAGGGAAGATCCAAGTCCATATTCAGAAAAATAGAGTGCTAGAATTGTGGTAAGAAAGGACACCTGAAAAAGACTGCAGAGCACCAAAGAAGAAAGGTGAGAGGCAGCAAGAGACTACTCAGGAAGCGAATGTAGCAAGTGATGTGTTACAAGATGTTTTGATTCTTGCATTAGATAATACTAGTGATTACTAGGTAGTAGATTTAGGGGCTTCATGTCATACTACACCCCATAGGAAATTCTTTCATGATTATGTTCAAGGTGATTTTGGACATGTTTTATTGGGGGATGATGAACCATGTAAAATTGTTGGAAAGGGTAANATAGAAATGAATGGTTTCTAAAAGATGTAAGGCACATTCTTACTATGAAAAGAAATCTGATCTCATCAGGGCAGTTGGGAGATAGTGGTTGTTTGTCTATGTTTGGAGAAACGTGGTGGAAGATCACTAAAGGATCAATGGTAATAGAAAAAGGAGATATGATAGGTATGTTACATTTATGTCCTCATAATACTGATTATTATATCTCTATAGCTTCCACAGAAATAGGCAAGACGTTGTGGAATCATAGGCTTGACCACATGAGTGAGAAGGGGATGCATATTCTCCACTCAATGAAGCTGCTTCCATATCTAAAGTAGGTAAGTTTGGAATTCTATGAGAAGTGTGTTTATGGAAAACAGAAGAGAGTTAGATTTCTCAAGGTTGGGAAACAAAAGAAGAGTGAAAAGTTAGAGCTTGTCCATACAGATGTATGGGGACCAGCTCAGGTACAATCTCTTAGTGGCTTTCATTATTATGTTACTTTTATTCATTAGGCAACTAGAAAAACTTGGGTTTATTGCATTAGACATAAATCTGATGTGTTTGATACTTTTAAGAAATAGAAATATTTGGCTAAGAATGAGACATGAAAAAGGTTGAAATGTCTCAGATCTGATAATGGAGGTGAAGACTCCAACAAGGATTTTGACAGTTATTGTTCACAAAATGGGATTCGCAGAGAGAAGACAGTCCCTGGAACACCACAAGAAAATGGTGTGTGAGAAAGGATGAACAGAACTATCATGGAGCGTGCAAGGTGTATGAGATTTCAGGCAGGGTTGCCCTTACAGTTTTGGGCTGATGTTGTAAACACTGTTGTTTATTTAATGAACATAGAGCCTTCGGGCACTTTGGATGGTGGGATTCCGGAGGAGGCATGGACAGGTAAACAGGTAAAATACTCATTTCTGAGAAATTTTGGTTGTGAAGCATTTTTCCATATTGATAAAGATGATAGAACAAAGCTTGAGGCTAAATCCAAGAAATGTACCTTTGTTGATGTTGTTGTCGGAGAAACCACAGTATCGAAATGACAGAGTCGACAACAACATCAACAACTAACCACCACAGAAATTTGGCAACAGAAATGTACCTTTATTGGATATGGGGTTGATGATTTTGGTTATCATTTGTGGGATTATGAAAAACGAAAAATCATTAGGAGTAGAGATGTAGTATTCAATGAAAAGGTCATGTACAAAGATCAATTGCAGGGAAAGAAAGTGGAAAAGGAAAACACAGAGTACACAGTGCTTGATGAAATCAAAGAGATGAAGTTTTAAAGGCACCAGAAAATCAAGAACAACAGTAGGTACCTGAAACTCCTGCAACTATAAGAAAATATACCAGGTTAAGCAGACCCCGTGAACGATTCTCTTCTTCACTATATTATTTATTGATGACTGATTCTGGTGAACCAAAATGTTATGAAGAGGAAATCATGTAGAAACTAGAAAGAAGTGGGAGCAAGGCATGAATGAGGAGACGGACTCATTGGTAAGAAACTAGACTTGGGATTTGGTTCAGTTGCCTGCAGGAAAAAGGGCATTGTAGGAATAAATGGGTTTACAGGTTGAAGGAAAAATATGGAGGCAAGAAGCGGTACAAGGCTAGACTTGTTGTAAATGGGTTTGCACAAAATAAAGGTATATATTTTGATGAAATATTTTCTCTTGTTGTTAACAAGACTTCAATTAGAACTATTTTAAGTCTAGTGGTGGTAGAATATTTGCATCTTGAACTGTTAGATGTAAAAACAACAATTTCCCCATGGGGATTTGGAGGAAGAGATTTATATGCAACAACCATAGGGGTATGAGGTCAAATGTAAGGAGAATTTGATTTGCAGGTTGAAGAAGAGCTTGTATGGCCTGAAGCAAGCTCCAAGGCAGTGGTATTTAAAATTTGATAAGTTTATGACATAACAAGGTTATGATAGATGTCATTTTGATCACTGTGTTTATTTCAAGAGGCTAAATAATGGAAGATATATTATCTTGTTATTGTATGTGGATGACATGCTTGTTGCAGGTTCTAACATGCAGGATATAAATGTGCTCAAAATAAAAATAGTTAAATCATTTGAGATGAAGGATTTGGGTGATGCAAAGAAAATCCCTGGTATGAGAATAACAAGATACAGGAAAAATCGCAAATTCACATTGTCTCAAGGTGAGTACATAGAAAAGGTGTTGTAGAGGTTTAGAATGCAGAATGAAAAACCATTTAATACACCTTTAGCCATCCATTTCAAACTAAGTAAGGAGATGTGTCCAGAGACATAGGAAGAGATAGCTTACATGTCCAGGATTCCCTATTCATCAGCGATTGGAAGCTTGATGTATGCCATGGTGTGCACAAGACCAGATGTTGCACATGCAGTGGGAGTTGTGAGCAGGTATATGAATAATCTAGGTAAAGAGCATTGGAAAGCAGTACAGTGGATTCTCAAGTATTTGAGAGGTGCCACTTCTCATGCATTATGTTTTGGAGGTTCAGACACTGTTCTACAGGGATATGTTGATGCATATATGGCTGGCGATAAAGACCGCGGGAGGAGCACCACAGGGTATGTGTTTATTGTGGGTGGAACAACAGTAAGTTGGATTTCAAAATTGCAACAGGTTGTTTCACTTTCAACAACGAAAGCAGAGTATGTTGCTGCTACAGAGGCTAGTAAGGAGATGATTTGGTTTCAAAGGTTCATGGAAGAATTGGGTTAAAAGCAAAAGAATAGTAGGTTGTACAATGACAGCCAGAGTGCCATTCATCTTGCAAAGAACTCAGCCTTTCATTCAAAGACTAAATATATACAGCTCAAGTACCACTTCATAAGATCTGTTCTGGATGAAGAACTGTTAAAACTAGAAAAGATACATACTAGCCAGAATACTGCAGACATGTTGACAAAGGGAGTAACCAAAGAAAAATTGGGTTCCTACTCAGCTTCTATTGGCATTTAAGCATGAAGGTGAAAATAAGATATTTTCCAAGTACAAGGTCCAGAGCATAGTCTAGCAAGTGCAGCAGTGGTGGAGTTGCTGTGATCAGTCTCCAAGTGGGAGATTGTTGGTTGTGGAGCCTTATCTTCGTTTGGGTGAACCACGTTACATCCGTGTCTCTCTGTAATGTGTTTAATGTGTTTTGCATCTTGTTTAATGATTTAACTGTATATCTGTTATTTCCCTGTGGTCCTGTTTTCTAATAGAACGCTTCTAGAGGCTAAATTCCACTCATTGCACTTGCATGCATCAGTTTAGGTGCCTCTTAGGCCAATCCCTACATTTTAGGAGCCATTGGGAGTTTTGACACCAACCTCCTTCAATCAACTGGATTTGGAAGTAGTTAAGGTTAGTTAATTTCCAGTTACATTCAGTTAGATCACAATCATTTCAGTTAGCGCTTGTTATGCATGGTTGCATGTGGATTAGGCACCTTTTCTCACCTACCACTTCAGTTAGACTGAGTTAACTGTTTATTATTGATTGTGTGAGTTTTTTAGACATCTGGAGTTAACCATTTGGACTCTGGTATTGATTGAGACATCCTGAGTTAGCTAGTCAGTTAGGTACAATCACATCCAGTTGGTACATTCGAATTATTTCCTAATGGATTCGAATTCTTCCTTATGTAAACTATTGTAACACTGGATTTAATTAATGACAGTGATACTGTAATTATCTGAGCTATACTCATCTGTTTCCTATGTGGTTTGATTTGTTCAGTGTGTACCTTCATTCTCCTTTTACTGCATCAATAATATTGGACTCATTTCTTGATGATCTAAATGGCACACCAATTTTAACATGGAGCTGAAAGAACCGAGAAGAGATATATCGACATCGCCTATAGGAATGATTTGACCAAGACCAATCAAATTGGGAGTTTTATAGGTCTCAGAGTCCAAATTGTGAGCTTCCTCCTCATCCTATCAATAATATCCTACCAGGAAACCTTCCTGATGGTCCCTTCTGCTGGCGGAGCTCCCAAGTATTTTGACGGGAAAGAATCTTTAGCGAATCCTAGGATCCACAATATGTTCCTCTGGGTAACCTTTAAGGTGTTTAAAAATAATAGCTGTGATTTTTATGGGTTGACTTTGAGCCTCGATGCCTTAGAAAAAAAATCAGGCTTCTGCTTCTTGGAATGAAGGGTGCCCCATTATCATTGTGTAATCCAAAAAATGCTGGTGAATTTGTTTGTCCATCCCCTCATGGAGATTTAACCCCCTTACTTCTCCCATGGATGACTGTTCTTGGATTAACTTGCTGATCCCTTCTACCATTAAGATAAAGAGGAATGGAGAGAGGGGGTCCCCTGACGTATTCCTCAGGTTGGGTTCATAATTCGGGTTGGTGATTCATTCATAAAGATGGAGTATAATGGAGAAGTAATTGTTGATGTAATTGTAACTTTGAAATGTATTCACTTGTATATTTTATGTATTGTACCCTGATGTTTATTCCGGGAAGTATCTGTAATGTAATTGAGTCATGTCATACCCCGATGTTCCTATCGGGAAATTCAATAATGAAAACAAGTCATGTAAAGTCATTGTGGGTAACCATCCTTATTGATCAAGGGTTAAATTCCCCGCAGTTATGGGTCCCTAGGGTTATTAGACTCTCCTAGAGAAGTCAGCCCTAGTGAGTTATTGTCAAGTTAGGAATTAGTATAAATAGAGAGTGAGCCTCTCTATTTATCACACATTCACTCACACTCAGTTGTAGCGCATAACTGAGAGAGAAGAAATAGTTGGGACATGAGAGAGAGAGAGACTATGGCTGTCAGGAGATCATCTTACTATTTTGGGGTTTTAATTTTGGTGCTGATTCTATCTCTGAGGAAGTTGCGGGGTTTTATCGTTTATGGTTTCCCCGAGGAAAATATTTGTGTCCATTGTCTCTTATGTTTGATTGTTGTGCTTGTTATTCTCTCAGTTAAAGATCCTAAGATAATGCTAGCTTGAATGATAAAAATCTAACATGGTATCAGAGCTAACATGAGAAGAAGACACTATGTAGCTGCAGAAACTAAGGCTTCCTAGTTTTTGGATCTCTCTCCACATATTTTCAAAAAAAGAAGGTTGGGCTGACTCTCCTCTCTAGGGTGCATCTTTCTGTCGAAGCAGAATATGATTCCAAGCATTTTCAGTTTTTGACTCGACACTACTGCTGGAAATTAGGGCTTTCCACAGAAGTGGAACTTTTGAGTGAGCCCAGGCTTGGATTGATCTCCTCTTCAAAATCGAAGTTTAGAGATCAAGATCAAATTTTTTTTTGGGGTAGAACTCTGGGAAAGTCAAACCCTAATCTTCTCCTGAACCAGCATTGCAGAAATTCAACGCCAGATCCAGTTTCAACATCTTGACCTAGTAAGATCTAAATCTTTTGTATCACCATTTGAGGTTCTCTGTTAATATGTCTCATCATACCAAGCCTGATGAAAACCTTGAGGGATTTGATAAATTCCGATCTTGGAAGTATAGGATCTCCCTGGTCCTGGAAGAAAATGAGTTGGACTCTTACATCACTGAAGAGGTTCCAGTTCCATGGGAAGATGAGGCTAAGGCCTTACACAAGAATAAATTGGTCATGGATAAGAGGATGATTGCTGATTCAATCAAGTATCACCTCATACCATAGGTGTCCTCCCTAAAACACCGAAAGCTATGTTTGATGCCCCGACCAAATTGTTTGAAGGGAAGATCATAAACTGGAAGATGACTTTTAGGAACCAGTTGAAGAATGTAAAGATCCAGAATGAGGAGACCATACAGTCATACTTTACAAGGGTATCCCAGATCAAAGAACAACTTGAAGAAGTGGATGAAGAGGTGGAGAATGCAGAGATTATGATGACCACCTTGAATGGTCTCCCTAGGTCATGGGATTCTTTCATCCAAGGAATCTGTGCTAGAAAGAAGCTAATCAAGTTCAATAGGCTATGGGAAGAATGCTCACAAGAAGAAGCTTGAATAGTAGCTCGAGAAGAAAAGATGGGAAATGAAGATCAAGCTCTCACAGTACAATCCAAGAAAAGCAGAAGGGACAATCATCATCACCAAGGTAAGCATTCTCACCAGAAACATAATTCTGTAAGAACAAACAAGGATCTATCCAAACTCAGATGCTATACATGTGAGGAAAGAGGACACTTTGCTATAAATTGTCCCATGAATAAGAGTGGTTCTAAGAAGAAGAAGAACTCCAAAAGAAGACATCATGTTCACATTGCTGAGGATGATGATCCTCTTAGAAAAAGAGTTAAACAAGAAAGTGAAGACTCTTCAAGTGATGAAGAATATGTTCTGATCTCTGCTCTCACGGGAGCTGTCACACATGGAAGAAAAGATTGGCTTATTGACATTGGGGCTTCCAAGCACATGACAGGATTCAAGGAATATTTTGAGAAACTATCTGAAAATAATTCACCCCATAAGGTGAAACTTGGGGATGACTACCAATATCCCATAAAAGGTAGTGGTGAATCCTCCTACAAGCTAGACTCTGGAAAGTTTATGAAAATGAAGGATGTCTTGTTTGTACCAATACTAAAGAAGAATATTCTCTCCATATCAGAATTGGATGCAAAAGGCATGAGGGTTTCATTTGTAGATGGACAAGTCCTCATGTGGCCAAAATGAAAGACTATTGACGATGCAATAGTAATTGGAGAACAAGAGGGAGGATTATACAAATTGAAGGGCCAACCAGAACAAGATTTGGTTCATGACTCAGTAGAGCCAAATGAACTTTGGCATAGAAGGCTTGCACATGTACACTACAGAGCACTACCACTTGCAAGGAAAGCTGTTGAAGGACTTCCAGAAATGCAAACAAAACATGAAGGAGTTTGCAAAGGATGTGCGAAAGGAAAGAACATAAAGAAGACATTTGCAAGTAGCGAAATCAAAGAAAAAGGAATCTTGGAAATCATTCACTCCGATGTATGCGGTCCAATGTCATATAGCTCATTAAGCAGGTATGTATACTATGTTTCTTTCATTGATGATTTTTCTAGGAATACATGGATATAATTCATGAAAAACAAGGATGAAGTATTCAGCAAGTTCAAAGAGTTCAAATCTTTGATCGAGAATCATATAGAAAATAAAATCAAGACCTTTCGATCAGACAATGGTGGTGAATTCACATCAAATGAATTCAAAGAATTATGCAGAGATTCAGGGATTAAGAGGGAGTTAACCACTCCATATAATCCACAACAGAATGGGGTTGCAGATAGAAAGAATAGAATGATTATGGAAGCTGCAAGGGCAATGCTTCATGATCAAGATCTTCCTATGCATCTATGGGCAGAAGCTGCTAGAACAGATGTGTATGTACAGAATTTTACTCTGCATAAAGTACTCAAGAACAAGACACCTAAATAAGTCTTCTCCGCAAGAAACTAGAAGTCAGCCACCTCAGAATATTCGGCTGTCCAGTGTACATACACATTCCAAAAGAAAAGAGGTCAAAGTTAGATCCTTTAGGAAAGAAGGGTATATTTGCGAGATACTCTGAAAGCTCGAAATCTTATAGAACATACTTCCCAGGATTCAAGAAGATCGACATAAGAAGAGATGTAGCATTCGTCAAAGATTCAGCCTACAACAAATCCAGAAAGAGACCAGTTGAAGACTCTAAAGAAACAGAAGTACCCAGAATTCAAGATACAACTATGAACGATGCAAATCAAGATAAAGATCGAGAAATAGAAGAACCCAGGAACTTGTAGATCCACCCCAAGAGAAGAATCCTCACAAGAGGAAAACTGCATGGGTATGAGAGGCTATCCAAGGTGCAGAAAGATATGGGGCTCCAGAAGAAACACATAGAGAAAGAAAAATAACCGGCTCCTGCTCTGGCTATGTAGCACTATTGTGTGACTTCATTGATAAAGAACCTTCCAACTATGAAGAAGCAACAAAGAAGAAAGAATGAAAGGATGCTATGATCGAGGAGTACCAGTCGATCATGAAGAATGATGTCTGGGATGTTGTCCCAAGATCAGAGGGGAAGTGTGTTGTGACTTCCAAATGGATCTACAAGATTAAGCATGCTACAGATGGTAGCATAGAGAAACATAAAGCAAGATTTGTGGCTCGTGGCTTCTCCCAGAAAGAAGGAATAGATCATGAAGAGACTTTTGCACCTGTAGCTAGATAAAATTCCATTGGATCGGTACTTGCTCTGGATGCAGTAATGAAATGGAAGATACACCAAATGGATGTCAAGACTGCCTTCTTGAATGGTGTAATAGAAGAGGAAGTGTATGTGGAACAGCCACTTGGTTTTGAGACACATGACAGGGAATCTCATGTGTGTAAGTTGAAGAAAGCCCTGTATGGTTTGAAACAGGAACCGAGGACATGGTACGATAGAATTGATGGATTTCTATTCAGTTTGGGCTTTTACAAAAGTAAAGCAGATTCCAACCTTTACTACAATGTTGAATAAGGGAACCCAGTGATACTCCTACTGTATGTAGATGACTTGTTTGTAACAGGTGGATATGGGTTGATTACTAATACAAAGAGGAAGCTTGATGCCGAGTTCAAAATGAAGGACTTGGGTATGATGCACTATTTTCTAGGGATGGAGTTGTGGAAGAATGCGGATGGAATATCCCTCAGACAAGGGAACTATGCAGTAGAGATCCTGAAGAGATTCAGGATGATGGACTGTAAGGCCATGACCACACCTATGGAATCGAACCTAGAGCTACTAAGTGATGCTTTATCAGAGTCAGTTGATGCTATGATATATTGTCAAATGATTGGGTCCCTGATGTACCTAACAAATATGATACCATATATTTTCTTTGTTGTGAACACATTGAGCCAATTCCTGACAGATCCTAGACATGTTCACTTGATTGTTGCAAATCATATTCAGAGGTACCTAAACGGTACAGTTGATTACAGGATCAAGTATGAGGAAAATCAGAAGATTAACCTGGAGGGTTATGTTGATTCAGATTGGGCATGAAGTTCCATAGATATAAAGAGCACTTTAGGGTGTTGCTTTAGTATGGGATCAGGTGTGATCTTTTGGATTAGCAGGAAGGAGTCCTACGCGGCACTAAGTACAACTGAAGCAGAGTATGTCGCAGCTTGTTCAACTAGTTGTGAGGCATTATGGATGAGGAAGCTATTGTCTGATCTATTTGATCTCCAGTTCGATGCTACTTGTATATATTGTGACAACCAGAGTTGTGTGAAGTTGTCGGAGAACCCGATGTTCCATGACAAGTCGAAGCATATCGAGATCAAATATCACTATATTAGGGATATGGTGTAGAGAGGAGTAGTGAAGCTCCAGTATGTTGCGAAGGACAAATAGATAGTTGATGTGTTGACCAAGCCATTAGCCAGAGTGAAGTTTGAGTACTTCAGGGAGAAGCTTGGTGTTCTCCAGATTGAGGTTCCCTCTAAAGGGAAGTGATGAGTCCATGAGCCATTCTGACATGGTGAGAGTATTGGTTCCTTCCATGGTTAAATGTAAGTGCAAATATGCTCTGATATGATTGTGGGTTATGTTACCACATGATCAGTGCAGGGCCATTCTGATGTGATTGTGGGATGTGTTCTCACATGATCGGATGTAAGTGCGGAGCCCTTCTGACATGTATGCTGGATTGGTTCCTCGCATGGGAAGATGTAAGTGCAGATCCCTTCTGACATGTATGCTGGATTGGTTCCTCGCATGGGTAGATGTAAGTGCAAATCCATTTCAACATGTATGTTGGATTGGTTCCTCTCATGGTCGAATGTAAGTGCAGAGCCCTTTTGACATGTATATTGGAATTGTTCCTCACATGGTCGAATGTAAGTGTAGAGCCTTTTTGACATGAATGTTGTATTGGTTCCTCTCATGGTCAGATGTGAGTGCTGGGCCTTTCTGACATAGATGATTGGATTGGTTCCTCTCATGGTCAGATGTGAGTACTGGGCATTCCTTTTTGACATGTATGGTGGATGTGTTCCTCGCATGGTCAGATGTAAGTGCTAGGAGGGCCATTCTGACTTAGGGTCAGATATAAGCACTGAAGAAGACCTACATGGAGGCTAGGCCTACAACCGACATGAAAAAGGGCTGGCTCTGTAGAAATTCCTATGATGAGAAGAATCAAGAGATAGCACCTGTGATGATGATCCAGCAGAGATGATCTAGATCCAGAGATGATCCAAATCCAGAGATGATCCAGATCTAGATATGATCCAAATCCAGTGATGTTCCAGATCTAGAGATGATCTAGATCCAGTGATGATCCAGATCTAGTGATGATCTAGATCTAGTGATGATCCATATCCAGTGATGATTCATATCCAGTGATGATCCAGATTTAGAAATGAAGATGACTTGAAGATGAAGATAACTTGACGATGATCTAGATGATACAGAGAAGAAGACTTGTGCTGATAAATTGTGTCAAGAGAATACCTTCCTAGTTAAGAGGGAGTGTTGATGTAATTGTAACTTCAAAATGTATTCACTTGTATATTTTATGCATTGTACCCCAATGTTTATTCCATGAAGTATCTGTAATATAATTGAGTCATGTAATACCCCGATGTTCCTATCGGGAGATTCAATCATGTAAATAAGTCATGTAAAGTCATTGTGGGTAACCCTCCTTATTGATCAAGGGTTAAAGTCCCCGCAGTTGTGGGGCCCTAGGGTTATTAGACTCTCCTAGAGAAGTTGGCCCTAGTGAGTTATTGTCAAGTTAGGAATTAGTATAAATAGAGAGTGAGCCTCTCTATTTATCACACATTCACTCACACTCAGTTCTGGAACATAACTGAGAGAGAAGAAGTATCCGGAACAAGAGAGAGAGAGACTACTGCTGTCGGGAGATCATCTTACTGTTTTGGGGTTTTAATTTTGGTGTTGATTCTATCTCTGATGAAGTTGTGGGGTTTTATCCTTTATGGTTTCCCCAAGGAAAATATTTGTGTGCATTGTCTCTTATGTTTGATTACTGTGCTTGTTATTCTCTCAGTTAAATATCCTAAGATAATGCTAGCTTGAATGATAAATATCTAACAGTAATCATGTTCATAGTCCACTCAATCCAGTCTCTTCTAAAGCCAAAATCCCCTAACATACCTCTCATATATTGCCATCTTAGCTTATAATATGATTTAGCTATATCCAGTTTTACTAACATGCCTGCTTTTTTGGTGGTTTTCATAGAATGAATGGTTTCATGGACTAGGATGATTCCATCCAAAATCTGTCTTCCTTCAACAAATTCCGATTGTTATGGGATGATCAGACTTGGAAGAATTGGATTTAGTCTATTCGCTATCACTTTTGAGATTAGTTTATAAATAACATTACACAGGGAAATGGGTCTAAACTTGCTAGGAGTGTCAGCTCCTTATACATTGGGAACTAGGGACAAGAATGTTGCATTAAAAGCCTTTAGTATTCCTTGATATTTCCTTGATTCCTCCACTATTTCCCACACTTCCTATTTGATCACATCCCAAAAGTGATGGAAGAAGTTGGACAAGAAGCCATATAGCCCTGGAACTTTCCCAAGTTTCATTTGGTTCATAGCCTCCTCCACCTCCTGAAGGTCAATGGGATTTAACAACATTTCATTGTGCTCTTGGGTGACAACCCTTGGTATGAGTCTGGTGATTTTTTCGATGTCCTGCTACATGTCAACTTGATCTTCAGTCATGATTCCCTTGAAGTGTTGGACCAGTTCTTCTTCTATATCCCCACTAGTTTATACATATCCCACCTAGTATTCCTTAATTTGTGGATCTTTGACCTTTGACGATTTTGGATCATCGTGTTATGGAAGAATTTGGTGTTCTGCTCTCCTTCCTGAAGCCATTGGTTTCTTGACATCTGTTTCCAGAAAATCTCCTCCTGCCTTTCTCGGTGAGGATATATTTTTCCTACTATATAAGATCTTCTCCCCACCCTTCCTCCATACCTTTTCTTTGAGTGTCCTCTAGGATTTCAATCAACCTTTTCTTGTCATGGAATATGCTTCCAAAGTCCTCTTTATTCCACGTGCGAATCCTAGCTTTTAGAGCCTTCATCTTATGCTGGAATTGATACATCCCTATCCCCATGGGGGGGACCATCTCCTGCCACCATTTTTGTACCATGGTAGTAAAGTATTTATGCTCAATCTAGAATTGCTCAAATCTGAATGGTTTCCGGATTGCGTGGACAGACCAATCCCACTATAGGCATACAGGTCAGCGGTCTGATCTTCCTACAGGAAGGACACTAGTTGATATTTCTCCTATTCCTCTAGCTATGTCAGTCTATTCTATATACCCCATGGTGCAATCCTCCTCGTTGATTGTTCCACGTATACCATCTTTTTCTAGTCTCCATATCCACTATTTGAATTTGTTCCACAAAGTCTCTAAAAGCTTCCTAGAATCTATCCATAATCCTTTGACCCCCCTTTTTTTTTCCCAGTTAGGTTATCCCCCACCCATTATCCATGTACTATCCCCTATTTGAACTTTTATCGAACTCAAGAATTCTATAAAAGTTGGTTTCTGGGGAAAGCACTTTGTCCATACACATTCGCTAGGGTTCCCCTTAGCCCGATTTCTAGACTAGTGAAACTTGCTAATAGCGAGAATCGATTCTCCCTCCAGTCCATTAAAAAAATTGAGCCAGGTCTCCATAGGATTGAAATTCCTCCTGCCGCCCCCATGGAATCCACCACCATAACATTACATCCTTTCCAAAGCCTCCGTCCTACCTTGTCGAGGGTTTGCAATTTACACTTTATCTCTGATAGGAATAGGCTATATGGTTTCAATTTCTTTAACTTCCTTGCCATTGTCTTGATTTTCTTGTGATGTTTTCATCCCCTTATGTTCCATGATATTATCTTCATTGGTTAACTCTATTCACTTCAGAGAAGCATGCTACTATCATTGGGTATTTCCCTTACTCTATTAGTTCAACCCCTACCTTTGTGATCCTCTATTTGTTTGTCTTTCTCCATTGTTTCATGTCATTCTCTGGTTGCTTCCTTTTGCTCCCCTTCTGGGGATCCATCGTTATCCCAAGTTGTTGTCAAGCCCTCGTCTTGATGATCGCTTCTTGGAGGAGTTCCAATTGCCTTATGGAAACATATCCTTCCCCTTCTTCTCACATTTCTTCTCAATTTCGTCCAAATATAACTCCCCCAATTCCATGTCCTCAAATCCATCCTCCCCCATGGCCTCTATCTGCTCCTTTGGATCCTGCTCCTTACCTTCCTTGACTTTTTCTCCTTCCTTTGGCACTTCTAGGGCTTCTGCCTTGCTCCACTTCTCCTCTTCACCCCCCTCTCCTCCAGGATCTTAAAAAAATTGGTATTAGTCATACCTCCCCCTTTGTTAGCCTTGTTTTGTTGTTGTTGTGGTCCTGATCTAGTATTCCTCCTACTCCTAACTTGGACAAACCCCTCTTTGTCCTCCACCGCTTCCTGAGGATGGTCAACCTGTGGGGGTTTTTGGCCCTTCTTGGGGTAGTTTCGAATGAAATAACCATAGTCATGGCACTTCCTGCATTCGAAAGGGATATGCTCATAATATATTGGTTGCACCCACTCCTCATCTTCCCAGTTTTTGTTGATAGCTTTAGGAACCTCTTTAGACAAGTCCATATAGACACACATATGTGCAAAATCCATGTACCTCTGTCATTTTGTTTGTTTTGCTACTTTTACGAATTCCCCAAGCATATTCCCTATGTCTTGCAAGATCTCCAGATCCCAATACTCATTTGTAGGGAGAAAAGACATATCCAAACTAGGGCGACCCTCATATCCTCTTTCTCTGGGTTAAATCTTTCCTTCCATGGTCTAAGGTAGAGCCATGTTGAGAAAAATAAATAAGGACCTCGTTCGAGGACCTTGTCCCAATCCTCTTAGTTGACAAAGATTATAGTAAATAATATCTTAGATCCCAAGTGGAGATCATAATTCCCTTTGGGGTTCCAGTTACTTTTGATCCATCGCACCAAATCTCTCTCTTTCGGCCTATCCCAAGGAATTTTCCTATCGGAGCTTTCTCCTTCCAGAGTTCTACCTTTTCTCTTACCTTATCTGAGCGAATCTAGAGGGTCAAGATTGCTTGGGCTCATGGGTGGCATCCTCCTTGTCCTGTCTTCGACTTATGGGAGCATGTTTCCACATCACTAGCCACCTCGATCTCACTCTCCCCATCGTCGTTTCCTTCCCTCCGAGGCATGACCACCACCATTTCCACAAGATTGAATGGGGGAGGGTACGACCCCCTCCCAACACTTCCCCTGCAGGATCCTCCCAACTGTTGCGGCTTAACGAAACCGCCTTCTCATCCTAGTGCTAGTCCTGCCTTCGATTTCCAGGTTTCTACAAATGTGTGAAACCCTCAACACCTCAAACCCTAGCTCATCGCCCTAAGTTGAGATCACTCCTAAATTCCTTTTCTCTTTCTTATTCTGGTTTCCTGCACATATTAACTTAAAAATAAACAAATCTTATTATATTAAAACATTATTTTTATAACATAACATAAATATAAATATAGATAATAACCAATAGAATATATCCAAAATACATATCACAATCACTAGCCAAATATATCCAAAATATAAAGAACGAATAACAATTAATCTCCTTACCCCACACACACACACACACATATATATATAACATACACCATGGGAATATTCAACCATTTATTTAGATAAACCTACTTTTTATCAATTTCAATATAAAACATCTTTGAAATATTTTAAATTGTAAATTTTATTTAAATTTTTAATATTTATCTTAAATTTAATTCATTTTTTTTAGTATTAAATATTTTAGATTTGTATTATATTATTTAAAGCTTTTATATTTGGTATAGTAATTTATGAATGTTTTATTGTAAGTTTGTTTTTAATATGGAAAAAAACTTGTTTTTTATTTTTCTTTCTTAAGGTTTTATAAACTAAAATTGGTCTAAGTGGATATTATGCAGCTTTCTCCTTATCCTTATATTCAATTTTTTTTGGTTACGAGATCTTGTCACATAGTGAACCAAATATCAACTTCACATAACATGATACATTACGTAAACATGTGTTCATTGACATTTTAAATGTGTATTTGTATTTTAAAGACAACTTTTTATATTGATGGAATTTTAAACTCAAGTCAAACCAACTACGTCTCAAGTGGTATTGGTGTAAAGATACCATGGCTTGGTTAAACCATTCAGACATTGATGAAAACGACATTTTGTTGAACATTGATAATGCCAAAAATATTATTACTTCTAAGTTTAAAGAGAAATTGTGGTGTGAGGAAAATTTAGCAGTTAGGAAAAAGTTAAGATACTATAAGGAGGTCATTAATCATAATTTGGAAGATCAGAAGTATCTCTTGGTGGTAACTAGCTCATGGAAGAAAATTAATATAACCAAGATTAGAACGAACTTTCATGAACTTCATAGCGAAAAATGGGATTGGTCTTTTCCTAAAACTCCATGAGCGGAAAGGGTTTTCCATCTGTGTGAGTCTATGAGTGTTGATGATGAAAATCACTTTCTCTTAGAGTGTCCTGCTAACACCGACATTAGATCTGAGTTTCATAGTATTTGCTACAATACAAACCTTTATCACCTCCTAACTTTCCAAAACTATAGTGAGCTTGGAAAGGTTCTTGGCAAGCTTTTTGAGCACAAGAACAAGATTTTAAAGTAAACCAAGTATTATCCTTCGTAAGGTCTGATAGACCAAAGCAGGCCGCCATCGTTGTCATCATCGTTGTCTTCCTTGATGATGATTATTATAATTATTAATATCCATTAAAATCAACTTTAATTGATTTAGACATTTACATCTTAAAGTTATTTTGTATGTGAGATATTCACCACACATTTAATTATGGAATTACTATATACAAAAATAATTTATAAGATAAGAGTTAATGTGAAATGAAATTCCAAGTCAAAGCTAACTTAAAATATACCAAATTAAGGATGGCTATATATGTGTGTGTGTGTGTGTGTGTGAATTAATGAACCTAATAGTTAAAAACATGTGCGGGTTGTTGGCCCTTCTTGGGGCAGTTTCGACTGAAATGACCATAGTCATGGCACTGCTTGCATCTGAACGAGATATGATCATAATTTATTGGTTGCACCCACTCCTCATCTTCCCAGTTTAGGCTGATAGCTTCAATAAGCTCTTTAGACATGTCCATATAGACACATATACGTGCAAAAGCCATGTACCTCTTTTGTTTTGTTTTCTCTGCTACTTTTACGAATTCCCCAAGCGTATTCCCTATGTCTTGCAAGATCTCCAGATCCCAATACTCACATGGTAGGGAGAAAAGACAGATCCAAACCGGGGAGACCCTCATATCCACTTTCTCTGGGTTAAACCTTTCCTTCCATGATCTAAGGTAGAGCCCTGCCAAGAAAAAGAAATAAAGACATCCTTCGAGGACCCTGTCCTGATCTTCTTGGTTGAAAAAGATTATAGTAAATAATTCCTTAGATCCCAGGTGGAAATCATAATGCCCTTTGGGGTTCTAGCTACTTTTGATCCATAGCATTAGATCTCTCTCTTTCAGCCTTATTCAATTATTTTTTAGTTATTAGATCTTGTCACATAGTGGACCAAATATAAACTTCACATAATATGATACATTACGTGAGCACTTGTTCATAGACATTTTAAATGTGTATTTGTATTTTAAAGACAACTTTTTATATTGATAGAACTTTGAACTCAAGTCAAAACCAACTACGCCTCAAGCGGTGTTGGTGTAAAGATACCATGGCTTGGTTAAACCATTGGGGCATTGATGAAAACAACATTTTGCAGAACAATGATAATGTCAAAAATATTATTACTTCTAAGTTTAAAGAGAAATTGTGGTGTGAGGAAAATTTAATGGTTAAGAGAAAATTAAGATACTATAAGGAGGTCATTAATCCTAATTTGGAATATCGGAAGTATCTCTCGGTAGTAACTAGCCCACAGAAGGAAATTGATATAGCCAAGATTAGAACGAACTCTCATGAACTCCATAGCGAAACAGGCCATTGGTCTATTCCTAAAACTCTATGAGCAGAAAGGGTTTGCCATCTGTGTGAGTCTATGAGTGTTGATGATGAAAATCACTTTCTCTTAGAGTGTCCTGCTTGCATCGACATTAGATTCTAGTTTCATAGTATTTGCTACAATACAAACATTTATTACCTCCTAACTTGCCAAAACTATAGTGAACCTGGAAAGCTTCTTGGCAAGTTTTTTGAGCACATGAACAAGATTTTAAAGTAAACCAAGTATTATCCTTATTAAGGCCAGATAGACGAAAGTTGGTCTCACTAGTCGTCGTCGTCGTCGTCGTCATCATCATCAAATCAACTTTAATTGATTTAGAAATTTAAATCTTAAAATTTTATTGTATGTGAGATTATTCACCACACATTTAATTATGAAATTACTGTATACAAAAATAATTTATAAGATAAGAGTTGATGTGAAATGAAATTCTAAGTATGAATATATCATTGTATTAAAACATCTTATAACATTATATACATAGCAACGCAAGTTGAAGCTAAACTAAAATATACCAAATTAAGGATGGCTATATATATATTAGTGGACCTGATAATTAAAAACATGTGTTTTCTTTTAAAAGATTATACACATTCAAATCCAAAAGAGCAGAATATATACACCCCATAAACTTTAAAATATAAAATGTACTTATTCAATTAAATACAATATAAAACTTTTAAGATGAATGTGAGATTTTTTTAGAATAAACATCCAATTATAATTATGATTTATAAAAATCAATTCTCATTAACTAATTGGATTAAGGTGTAGGTATTGTTAATACACTGACATGGATTCAATCCCCTAAACCTTGATTTTTCTCTCAAAAATTTGATACTTAAAATTATAGGATTCTTACATGAAAATCTATGATAAACTCTACCCTCATGTACACCAGTGTTAAGTCTTTAAGAGTTCATATATTGTTAAATTTGCAATTTCAATAATAGGACTTTTAACTTGGGAAGGAGTCAACTTTAGGTGAGGAAAATGGTGGGTGCTTTGCATTGTCAATGTCAATAATATTTTAATCCATACAAGTTGTGAATGAAGCTGGTAAATCTTCTTTTTTAAATGTAATTTGATTCTTTAACAATAAGATATTTGGATTATGATATGCATGCCACGTATGACGGAATGAGACGAGACATGACATGCCATGGCATGGCATGTATGGAGTCATGGATGATGGCGTAAGGCGAGGTAAAAAAGCGGGGTTAGCAATGGGATGGGGATCGTTGAGAAGGGTTCCATCCGTCACCGTCCCCCCCACGCGAGGTGAGTGCAAGTTGCATGTTGTCTAGGGCGGTGGGGGGCAGAGCAAGTTGCAACTAGAAAAGTATTGCCGACCACGCAAGTTGCCACGGACTATGCCGGATATCTGGATTCGAGTGGACACGAAGATAGCGATCGCATCGCAAGAGGACAAAAGATCTCCACCTAATTGCCGTCCCCCTTAAATTTCTTCACAACATTTTCAGGCAAATGGATATGTCGGTGTCATTTAAAGGAAGGCCACTCTTTTTCTTGATAGTGTTATTTTTTATTTTGTTAATATAAAAATTAGGGTAGGATCCAAATTTAAAAACTTTAAATGTTCGTTTAATTGGTAAGACGTGTTTATATATATTTTTGGTTCAGAAGAGGTCATGGGTTCGAGCCTTGAGTACTCTGATATGAGGTTTTTTGTTAGGATGGTCGACAGTTTACCACCTCTATTATCCACAAATGTAGAGAAGTATTGCTAGATTTTTCGTACAAATTTCCATGTAAAAAAAATCCAAACTTAACAACGTTATGGATTAACAAATATAGGTAATCGATGCTTAGCTTCTTGGGTCGACTACCCCATGTGCAACTCTAAACGCTCCCTCTGAAGCATACCACACGATAAGCAAGCTAATTAGGCTCTAGGGATTGGAGAGCAATATTTGACATTCCATACGTTATTTAATGTTGTGGCGGCATCATTGCCAGCCATTGGATCTCAACCTATTTGAGATCCAATGGCTTACAATGCTACCGCCAGAACATTTAATAACGTATGGCATGTAAAATATTTTTCACCTAATTTTTAGGGAGCCTTCGCTAAACTACAAGAATTCACTTACCAAGAGTGGAAAGTTGAAGTTAGGTAGTTGTTTTCGTTTTCTTTTGGTCCCCATTCATGATAGAATATTATGGTAAAGTTATATGTCAATTTCATGTAGTTTTGGTTTTTCCCAAGGTCTATCTAGAGTTTTTCAAGTTAAAGTTATATGTCAATTTCATGTAGTTTTGGTTTTTCCCAAGGTCTATCTAGAGTTTTTCAAGTTAAGTTTGGTATGTCAGAGTTGTTTTTCAAGTGTTGTATGTCAAAGTGGTTTGGTAAAGTTATATGTCAATTTCATGTAGTTTTGGTTTTTCCCAAGGTCTATCCAGAGTTTTTCAAGTCAAGTTTGGTATGTCAGAGTTGTTTTTCAAATGTTGTATGTTAGAGTGGTTTGGGTTTTGAAAAGTAAACATTATGGATTGTAGCCAGAGTGGTTTGAGCTTTGAAAACTAAACATTATGGATTGTAGTGAGATTTGTTCACACGAAGTCACTCCAAGTGTATTCATGTGACATCACTCCAAGTGTATTCATGTGACATTTAATTGGAATTCTCAAGATAACCCTAATCTCAATAGTGTATTCATGTGACATCACTCCAAGTGTATTCATGTGACATTTAATTGGAATTCTCAAGATAACCCTAATCTCAATGCACATTATGATGTCTAGAAAAGAATGCCCCTTTTTACTTTCTAGTGACATGCATTGAATTTTTCTGGATTACAACTTAAGTGGTTTAGAAATGGGCAATGACCCCATGAAGAAACGCTTATCCTATTGATCCTTGATTATATTACAGAACTCCCCTTATATGATATTAGACATGGAATCTTCGTAGGCATGTCTAGATATAACTTTTTAGAATGATGTGAAATCTAGGAATATGTACAAAGGTGCAATGAATGTGCATGCTATTGGATTACAGTTGCTAGTAATGGTTTTGAATGGGGGGCCATTGCCTCATGAAGAAACTCTTGTTCGATTGATCCTTGATGACTTTACAAAAGCCCATATTTAAGAGCCAACCAACATCTAAACGCTTTAGCCAAGGTATTGAAATGGAATCTTTAGGGGACATAGGAAAGCCTAAATTTTTGAGCCAACCAATATCTAAACCCTTTAGCCAAGGTATTGAAATGGAATATTTAGGGGACATAGGAAAGTCTAGATATAACTTTTAGAATTGATGTGAAATTTGAGAATAAGTACAAAGCACCCATCATTCACCTAAAATGGGGATGGAACATCAATCCATTAATGCACACTTCAAAACAATGTCAAATGGAATAAGACTAAGCAAAGTTGAGGTGATTAATAACAAAACAACTTTGCCTTTCTATTGGAATCGGAATTGGTATTTCCATGTGTTTTAAAACTCTTCATTCCTTTGGTCTCTCGGGTTCTTGATTTATCCAAATTTTTAGTGTAGAGAAAGTGAAGTATACATATGTTGAAATCTTGGAAGTGGTCCTTTTTCATTCTTGGTCTTTGGAGTTCTTGGTTCGCTGTAGACTTTCACAACTTTTTTAGTTTTGAAAAAGTCACTAAAATATAAATCTTAGACTTTTATGCACTGAACAAATTTATGGAAAGTTTTATGAAATTGCTTATAATTATGAATATTCATGAAACTATGATCATGTACGTGGTGCATCTCATCCTTTTATGTTAATGGCAAACTAGTCAAATGAGCTTATCTCTTTGAATATATCCAAATTGATGGGACACACTAGTCCTTGGCAACACTTGTTATGTATTGAAACCCGCCACTTTAAAAGTTTATTTTGGATGTTTTTCTTACTATGTTGATAGATATTTTTATTTAAGATTTGGGGTGANTATACCTTTTTATCTATGAATGAGGATGAAACAAGTGTATTGTCGAAATTGATTTTATAGAAGTCATTCAAAATTCGAAATAAACAATTATAAAAAGAGAATATAAAAAATAACTGGTAAAGTTAATGAATGGATAACCAATAGTTCATGGCAAATAACTAGAAAAATGTGAGATAAAAAATAATAATAAAAAAAATAACTGATTTTTGATAATTGGATAATAGAAAGAATGTTGGTGATATCATGTAGTTAGGCATAGATAACTCACAATTGAACCCGTTTAACTAGAAAAATACAAAGAATAATAATACATTTTGAATTTGTCTTCCATTTTATAACTATCTCTCAACCATTTAATCCTTATCGACATAATCCAACTATAAACTATACAAATACACTAGTTATACATTCAATAAATTTCTTATAAAAAAATATTTAAAAATTAAGATTATAAACTGTCACCTTCCACACCAAAATGGAAAGCAAAAGACAACCATAAAAATAAAATGCATCCTTATTTCTATTAATGTTTAGCACCTAGTGTGCAATTTGGATAGCTACAACTTTAATCCGTGCACACTAAATAACTACTCAAGACTTTGCATACTAAATAACTACTTAGGCACACATGCCTTGAAATGACTTTTACGCTCCACATATTTGTGTGTATTTGTAAGTTAACATATTGTATTATGTTTTTTTAAGGCATTGTCTTTATGCATATAATCTTTCTTTGTCTTCTTGTATAAGCACGAGAGACAGCTAACATATTTAATTTGCTATATTTTGTTGGGCTTATTACTTAAATACAATATTTTTCCCACCAATTCCTTTGTGTTTTTGATAACTTTAATTAATTATGCTTGGCTTCATGTTTATTAGTTTTGCAAAGTTTTAAAAATGATTTATTAGTGCTTATTGTGGCTGTATTTTTCCTAAAGACTAATGATTCAGGAGGATCCAAGAAGGCAAAATTTTTTAAGTTCTCCAATCTCAGAAAACCTAGCACTAGATCGAAGGGCTTGTCGAGACGATTCCAACGGTGTTCGTTTCACCTCAAACAGACTCCGTATGAGAAAGTTATCGCGTTCTGTTCTATAAGGTCAACATGCAAAATTGGCAAAAGGAGGTGCCACGTGGCACCAATGACAGGGTGACACGTGGCATCCATACTGTACAAACCTGATGATGTGGCACCACTGACAGGGTGACACATGGCATCCGTACGGTACGGACAAGATGACATGGCAGGTGTACGGACCAACCAAAAGATGACACGTGGCACCACTCAGAGGATGACATGTGGCATCCGTACAATACGGGCCAATCACAAGGTGACACGTGGCAATACGGATCTGAGCTGGCATACTGATGACTGGGCGTACGGATGGTGACATGGCAGTACGGGCAGTGACTTGGCGGTTGACTGGACGTCGACTGGGCATGAGGTGGACCAATCCCAGGCCGACACGTGGCAGCACAGGATTGGCCACTATGTGTAATACAAAAATTATGGTCTCCACGGGGTTCGACCCCGTGACCTCTCCTGCATAAGTGCTCCGCCTTACTGTTGGGCCACAAGGTGCTTGTTGTATAAGCTATGGGAAAAAAGTTATTTAAAGGTTTATTGGTGCCAAAAGGGGTCGGGGCTAGCCTCGACCCCTGGTTCTCCCCTTCAACGTGATGACCAAGAGCTCCGTTGGACGCTGTAGCACGTGGATCCCACGCCAGCACATAAAACAACACGTCTTTTTAACAACTTTGGTTATGGATTTTAAGGAGGGGTTCGAAAACTTTGGTTATGGTCTTCACCACATGTGCTTTAATAACTTTGGTTATGACCATGTGTTATAACAAACTACA
The DNA here is from genome assembly GCA_001517045.1 of Pseudotsuga menziesii. Classification (NCBI taxonomy): domain Eukaryota; kingdom Viridiplantae; phylum Streptophyta; class Pinopsida; order Pinales; family Pinaceae; genus Pseudotsuga; species Pseudotsuga menziesii. Next base: position 419,545 of record LPNX010695570.1, read on the forward strand.
TTACATGGGTTGGAGCACTGCCATTATGGGTAGGTTATAACAATATAATATGCCATAGTTGGTAAAGTTTTAAAAGTGGGTTGGTATGTTATTGTTATAATATGGTTTTAACCATATTAAAAGCCAACAAAGGGTATGCCATTTTAAGGGTATTCTTAAATAGGTTTGTTTATTATTTAACAAAAAAAAACCCAACCACATGAAAACCAACTTGGGGAAGCTGTAACCAAGGCCAAGATAGGAAAATTAGTTGCAACCAAAGGAATTCATGAGAGTCATGTGAAGAAGGGCGAGCCAACCTATATAAATCCATTCATTTGCCATTTCCCACTCATGCTTTGGAGTGGAGACTTTGTAGCTAAAGGAGAGAAGGGAGATTGCGTAGCTCTGCAGGAGGAAGGTACGAGTGTTTATACTCGTTTTACACCGTCTTCAGGCTTCATAGTTGCTGGAAGCAGTCTTGTTGTGTTTTGGGCAACGGTTCTCTTCCTGACCATTGTCACCAAGGTATCATTGTATCATTGCCATGTATTTTGCCTTATGCTGAGATTATAGATTGGCCCTCCTATTGAGAAGCAGGCTCGAAGACATAGTCCATCCTGGACGAACTCCGTTATCAACTTGTTGTCTTTATGTGTGTATTGTCTATGCTGTTTGGTTCTCTTCTTATGGATTTGTGAGCTTCATTCATGCTCTTTATGCAATTCATGTTAACGTCATAGATTAGCAAAGATCTTGTTTTCGGATCAACTAAAGGCACATATCATAAATCAATTGAGGAGAGATATGCTAAAGAATCATAGCCATAAAAGCTTGAGTATGTCGATAGAGCTCTATACCATTTAAACTAATATTATAACACGTGGGTTCATATTGGGAGTTTATAAATGGTTGAACAATAATTCAAAGGGAGTAAGCTATTGTTTAGACCATTTGTATCTTTTTTTGTGAGTTTCATCGGAATCCAGCAAGATGATTTTTTGTTGAAATTGTAATTTTGATTGCAGATTGGATTCAATGTCCTCAATTACCCTTGGGGCATCCCAATTATGCAATTCCAACAACTAAAAACTGCCATTTCAACAATTTTTGTTATATTTTGTCTAGAAAATTCACCGAACAAAGGGTGCAAATGGTCTAAACAATAGCTTACTCCTAATACAATATATTATATTACTAAGGGGGTGAAGGTGATATGATGGATCATTATATTATTTGTAATCTATTTTGGTACTTTATGGGTGGAAAACTTGGACGTATTGGGTTGTAGGGTCCATTGTAAGGGAAGGCCTCACTATGGTGATTTGGGGTCCAAAACCTTAAAAGCCCATTTTAATCCTTAAACGACCATTTTTGGGGTCAAAAGTTGCGAGATTGTCCCAACCTCTTAATATGGTTCTACATAATTATGCATTTCCGATAGTGTAAACATTGCTTCAATTAGAGCACGCATGTGAAAGTTATGCCTCCCGCATGTTGACCTATGCCATTGACCACCATGATATTGAGTGGGTGCCATGTTAGCTCACATTACTCACATATTTGGAGCTAGTCATATGTGGACTTTCAAGAAGATTATAGAGGGTCCAAGACCCTAACATTAACTAGGAGTTGAGGCATCCAAATACCCTAACCCTAGATGGCTATCAAACTATGCTAAATATTGGGTCTCTAGGAAAAAAAGGGGTTTCATTCTTGTTGTATTTTATATTGTTAGTTAGTAGAGAGAAACATTGGGGAGTGGGATATTGAAGTCAAATAAAGGAAGTAGAATATGTTGTAGTAGCCATATTGGCCATAGAGTCCATGCCAACTCCATAATAACCGAGTCTTTGTTTGTGTTTGCATTACATTGCTAAGAAAAAAAGAGTAGAGCATAGACCTGACCTTTAATCTAGGTTTTTTCTATATTAGGATTTCTCATGCTATATCTTGTGTTATACTGGAGATGGTTTGTGATTTGCTTACTTATTTCATTTTAGTTTAAGTTAGTTTTTGTTTATTTTTACATTAAGCAAATAACATTAACTATAAAATATAAAGTATAACACATTGTAGAATATTATATGATCTATTGTGATGAATTCTTCTAGTGCAATATCCATTTCCGTTTATAGATCTTATTGGTATCAAAGCAATTTTCTTTGGGGTTTTTGTGGGAAAATGAAGCATCCAGCAATTGTAGTAAGAAATAAGTCTTAGAATCCTAGCCATGCCAAATGAGTAATAATAATCCATGTGATGAGGCAAAGAAATGGGTTTCAAATTTGGAATCACAATTCACCAACATCTCTTGCAATATATCTATTCTTATGGTGGTTTTAGAGAGTAAGTTTGAACATTTTGGGGTCTCTGGAATCTCTAATTCGAAAGTTGGAATGAACAAGTCATATATAGAGATAATAAAGAATCCAAAAAAGGATTGAGAAATGACCTGAATAAAGAGAGACCAAGTTCTAGTTCCATCACTTCTTCACAATCTCTTTTCAAAATGGAGGAAAAAGTGGATATCAAACATGTACAAGGAAATATTGACGTTTGTTGAATTGAATCAATGGTTGCAACAATTAGAAGTGTATTTGAGTGTCCATAACATAGGAGGAGAGAATAAATTTCATTTTCCCAATTGAAGTTAGAGGACCATGCCCTAAATTGATGTGAAAGTCACATTGAGACACTTAGGATAGTGGGAGGTGTTTATGTAATACCTCATTTTTTACCCTAGATTGTAAATATGCATGTAATGATCAAATGGAATGAAGTCATACATATATGGTCTAGGAGGACCAACAACATTGTAATGATATACATTGACTAATAATATAAAAATATTTGATGGTTGCAAATGAAGAAGGGAAAATACGATTCCATAAGTAGGAAAAGTGAAAAGGGGCTAAGGGGTAGCGTGTATAAATTAAATCCTTATCCTTGATCATAAATATTGATGAGTGAAATTATATGAAGTTCTTAAACCCATGATTAGGAGACACGACTTAATTAACCTTGTATTAACTCAACCTTGTGATTAAAGAGTGAAAAGTGGACTTAGAGGAAATTTGGGGTCTAAAATGGGCCTCCTAAGGAAAATAATAAAAAAAGCCACATCACACTACAAATATGCCATGTCACATTAAATCTAATGAAAATATAATGAAAGTCAACCTAAATCGCCTCATTAATGGTAGTTGACAAGTACATTGAGTTAACGTAGAGTTAAGAGATATTGGTTAAAAATATTAATAAAATATTTAGATTCATGTGCACACATAATAAATGATAGGAAACTTTTAAATTTTATATTATTATTTTTTGAAACGAATAGACCACTACTTTTTATATATTTAATAAATGTAAAACTCAAATATATTCATATTTAAATTATAAGAAAACATATAATTATAATAATATTAAAAAAATCACTATTATTTTTTAATATAAATTTTATATTCTTATAAGTGATATAATCTAATAAATCAAGTATATTCTTATATAATTTTTTTAATAGCATAATTATTTTAAAATTTTATATATAATATTTAATAAAAATAAAATAGTTTTATTACCATATTAATTTTTAAAGTTTTATAAATAATATTTATAATAAAAATATAAAACATTTAAAATATAAAAAAAATATTGAAAAAATTATTCAATATTTCAATTTATGTAACGATGATTTTTTTTATAATTATTAATACTTTTTTTATTAAAAACACATTATACTTAATAATGTTTGTAATGTTTTTTATTTTTTTATTTTTTAAAAATGATAAAAAATTGTTAGACATAATATCAAAATTATAATGTAAATATAATAATAATCAAAGTAAATGTTAATTTTTTTTATACTCTTACCATGAAAAAAATTATATCTAAATGCAATATTATATAATTATATTAATGTAATATTATTATGCTAATGTAACAATTAAATCTAAATGCATGTTAATGAATTTTATAACTTTACCTTGAAAAAATGTAAATGTATTTTATACCTTTACCTTGTATTGAACAAAGTCGCAAAATGGACCAGCCGCCGGAAAATTGTTCGCAAAATGGACCAGCGGGAAAATTTGGCCGGTAACAATTTTTTTTGGTAATTGAAGGCAATGCGGGTATGGAAGACTGATCGAGCTACCAGGAGTGTTTTTTAGCGGGAATGGTGTTTTTTTAGGTTTATCTGAAGAAAATTTGCCGCGACTGCAACAATTTTTTTTACAATGAAATGAATGGCGGAGAACAGAAGTATTTTGGTGGGAAAGCAAATGGTTTTAGCTCAGAAATTTATGAAAACTTGCCGACGAAAAATGGGTTCAGTTAGAAGTCGAGTTTTCCATGGAAATTGGAGGGAGAAATTTGGAAATTGGAGGGAGAAATTTGTAAGATTTGTCAAATAATTTTGAAACTGTATACCCTAATCTATAAATCTGTGATTCCTTAAATTTATAAATATGAAATTCATGGCGTTGTATTGCAATTCCTGGATTTCCAAGCGAGTACATGAGGAGTTTTCAAAGCTATTGATCAAGTTTTCAAATCTACCTCCAAGGTAAGTCACTTCTCTTTCAATTTCTTGAATGTATGCACTGTGTGTCCATCTTCCTTTTCTTTCTTGAATCAAGTGAGTGTAAACCTTGATGGTTTCATTTTCTTCTTCGACAGCTGAAATATCAAGTCTCGTATTAGAAGTGTGCTCGGTATATCTAGTTTTCTTCTCTAATAAATCCCCTGAAATACTGAGTAACAAATTAGTGAATTCCTTTTTTTGTTTACGTTTCCAGTTGCAAATTGAGGTTTACACTCACTTGATTCTCAGAATCTAACTCCTCCAGGTCTTTAAGAATATTTCTAACATTGCCCATGTCAAACCATCTATTAACATCATCTAGATGTTTTTCATTGATGTGCCCTAGAGACTTTAGTTGTTGAAATTATTATTTAACATGATCACACTCAAATTTGAGATCTTAAATTTCACTTGCAAAGTCCTGTCCATGCTTAATTTCTATTCAAGTTGCTGCGTAAGTGTCTCTATTTCTACAGTTTGTTGTTCAGCATGTCTCTCTAATGAGGCAACTTCTGGCTTGAGCTGGATAATTGAAGATTCAACAGTTTGTAGATTTTCCCGAAGCCTTTCATTTTCTTCATAAACATTTACTGCATCGTTTTCTGTAGAATGATCTGAACTCTACCATATTTCCATTCACCACTTGACCTTTCTGTTTGCCTCAAACATGTCAATGGTTGACCAATACTGTTAACTGATTCTGGAGGATTACAAATCTGACTAGGAGCTGAAAGAAGCCTTACTGTATCTTGATAATTTCCATGCTTTTTACTGTCAATTCATCAGTATCAGGCACTTCTTATCTTGGATATGAAGGTTATATAACATCATCAACAACATAACCTCTATACTTTCCATTTGCTTCACTACTTTGATGTTTGGATGAGGTGTCTAGACCATCAGAACTCAAGTGTATTCCTGAGGTGGCACGGGACATGTCCTTGACATCATGACCATCTACTTTCTGTTCAGTAGCTAATGCATTTCCATCAGGTTCATCATCAACCATTTGCGATGTACGAAAACCTCTTTCGGTAATCTCCTTTTCCTACTCTAAATCCTGTTTTTGCAGTGAGTGGTTGGACTGTAACATGTAAAGAAAAACAGTGGGAAGAATGAGCTTCGGGTAACATATTAGGATGAAGAACAAAAGGTGAATGAGAACTGTGGTGATAGGATTCTTCCAATGACATATGCAACCGAGAGATGGAACAACATTTAGTAGGGCTGCCAAGAGCTAGGTTAAGGTATCTATGAACACTGACTGGATTGCCATGAGCTGGGATAAGGCAGTCATGAGCCCTAGATGAACTAGGTTGGGCTGATATGAAGTCTGTGGTGAAGAAGCAGTTAGTAAAACATAAACTTAGCCCTTAAACAATAGTGTTGTAGCTTTTAAAATAGGCCCCACAATATAGTTCTGTCCTCAAAGCATTAAGTTTTTTCACATGTGAGAGTGAGCAGCAGGTAGAACCCAACGAATTAGAGAGTGAGCAGCAAATTTAACTCAACAAATTCCTGCAACAGAGATGAAGGTAATTTCATACTTTGCTGGAAACTAATATTTATGTGTTTCATAATGTGATGTATCTCGATGTTTTTCATTGATGTGCCCTAGATACTTTAGTTGTTGAAATTATGAATTAACACGATCACACTCAAATTTGAGATCTTAAATTTCACTTGCAAAGTCCTGTCCATGCTTAATTTCTATTCAAGTTGCTGCGTAAGTGTCTCTATTTCTGCAGTTTGTTGTTCAGCCTGTCTCTCTAATGAGGCAACTTCTGGCCTAAGCTAGATAATTGAAGATTCAATAGTTTGTAGATTTGCTCGAAGTCTTTCATTTTCTTCATAAACATTTACTGCATCGTTTTTTGTAGAATGATCTGAACTCTACCATATTTCCATTCACCACTTGACCTTTATATTTGCCTCAAACATGTCAATGGTTGACCAATACTGTTAATTGATTCTGGGGGATTATAAATATGACTAGGAGCTGAAAGAAGCCTTACTGTATCTTGATAATTTCCATGCTTTTTACTGTCAATTCATTAGTATCAGGCACCTCTTATCTTGGATCTGAAGGTGATATAACATCATCAACAACATAACCTCTATAGTTTCCATTTGCTTCACTACTTGGTTGTTTGGATGAGGTGTCTAGACCATCATAACTCAAGTGTATTCTAGAGGTGGCACGGGACATGTCCTTGACATCATGGTCATCTACTTTCTGTTCAGTAGCTAATGCATTTCCATCAGGTTCATCATCAACAGTTTGCGATGTATGAAAACCTCTTTCGGTAATCTCCTTTTGCTGCTCTAAATCCTGTCTTTGCAGTGAGTGGTTGGATTGTAACACGTAAAGAAAAATAGCTGGAAGAATGAGCTTTGGGTACCATATTAGGATGAAGAACAAAAGGTGAAGGAGAACTGTGGTGATAGGATTCTTCCAATGACATATGCAACCGAGAGATGGAACAACATTTAGCAGGGATGCCAAGAGCTAGGTTAGGGTAGCTGTGAACACTGACTGGACTACCATGAGTTGGGATAAGGCAGTCATGAGCCCTAGATGAACTTGGTTGGGATGAGATGAAGTTTGTGGTGAAGGAGTAGTCAACAAAACATAAACTCAACCCTTAAACAATAGCATTGTAGCTTTTAAAATAGGCCCCACGATATAGTTCTATCCTCAAAGCATTAAGTTTGTTCACACGTGAGAGTGAGCAGCAGGTACTCAAAATTGTTGTTCTTATTTTTCATTACAAACTTGAGAAACATACAACATGGTATTCCTACACATAGTGCATGGATTATACTTGTCATGATCTGGACATTGAACCAATGAGTGAATTCTGTTTGAAGAATTGGTATCACTTGGGCATCAATTTCTATATGGGTCGTTGAGGTATCCCTGAAATGATTGAAGGACATGTCTGAAATTTTACTTTTGTTTTACTGCCTTCTGTGTACAGTTATCATCATTCAATTCTATTGGGTGAAATTTCTATGTTGTCACAACACACCATAAATTTAGTCTTTGTTGACTAGTGAGGTTATTTGAAAGTCGATTCTATGGCTGGAAATAGTTGACAATTTTCTGATTTCATCTGAAACAAGACACTGAAAGCTGTCTGCAAAATATGAAAATGTAGGTACTTAATTTGATCTATAATAGATTACATATCATTGAGCATGTTGATTTATCTTGGTTAATGGTTTTGTTCTTTTGGGTTAAATAGAACATATGTTTGGCTATGTGAATTGATGGAAGATTGTGAGGGCATATGATTTGATTTCCTAATACCCTATTGTCAACTCTTTTTATTTTCTTCTTTACATAATTTTTTTGCTCTTACTATGATGCATGCTGATTTATTTTGGTCAGTAGTTTTTGTCAAATCTAGATTCCTTTTTTTTTAAATCCACTTTAGCATTACTTTCTTGGAAATTGATCCCAAGCATGATTACATCCTACACTGGTTGCACCTCTTAATCTTTTCTCTAACTTTATATGGTATTTTCCTAAACTAGTAGATTTTTTATGTCAACATTAAGATATTCCATACTTTAAAAACTTTGTTGTTGTGCTGCAGATGGAAAATATCACAGATTCCTCTATATCAAAACAACAATTTAATCTTTTGATTCAAGTGGATCAAGATATGGCACCATTACAAAAGAAGAACCGATCAAAAGTGCATGGTATTGATGAGAAAAAACTAAGGCTAGATGGGGCAAAACATATTGACTTATGGGCAAAGGGAGAGTTGTTTCCAATTGATCCTAAAACAAATTTGCATCCAGATTTCAAAAGCATAACTGGATTAGTAAAGTTTCTTTGTCATGGAAAACAAGGTTTGTTGGGATATTGTGAGAGTTTGAAAGGAAACTATACAGAAGTTATTGAGAGGAACAACTATTTGTAAATGAGGAACAACCATTTGGAAGTGAGGAACAACCATTTGGAAATGATTCATTATGATTTGGCTGGAACAATTAATCAGCTACAAAGCAACAATATGACCCTAATAAATGAAAATAGTAGTTTGAAGAAAATCACTTCTGAACAAAGCAGAGATATTAATGAAAAAAGAGAAGAGATAATAAGATTGCTTGCTGAGAAATGTCATTTAACTAAAGAAGTTATGAACATAAAAACTAAGCTTGATGATATAACAAAAAAATGGAATAAGGTGAAGGCAGCACCACTTGGTGGAAGAGTTCGAGTTAAAGGCATTTCTGATGTTTCATCATTGTCACATAATGGGGGTGCTTGGAAAAGAAGGGTTTATGCTATGAAATATCTCATGGACCCAAAAAAGGTAGAAAAAAACAATGTAGATCTAGACGTTGACATGTCTTCTATGATAAACTCAATGTTTAAGAAGAAAGAGATTATCTCTATGATTAAGAAACCATGTTTTAATTCTCTTAGACAATCTCTTGTTGATGAATTGATAAGTCAAATATCAAAATCCATTAATGTAGATGAAATACAAAATGTATGTGATGATACCGGTATTAGTAGAAGAGCTTATCAAACATTATTTAAATGTTTACGAGAGGGAATGATGAATGCAGGAATCACTAAGATTGTAATTCCTCGACCCTTTCATATAAAAATTTCTCGTGGAAGGAAAAATGAAAACATTGTCAATATCCTAGGTGATATGTATCATGTGCAAGCATCTAAAGAGTTTGGAAAGAAGGTTGGAAAAAAAGGAAGTCATAGTGAATTGATCACATTAAACCCAAAAAATAATGTTTGGGTTGATTTAGAAAAAACCTTACAGGCTATGGTAAAATTTTATGACATTTCTATAGAGGAAGCACATGGGAAGTTAGTATTTGTCATTAAGTTGGATGAGATGGAACTCATTAATGATGAGAAATATGAAAGAGTTTCTATCACCTTAATGAATAGGGCCATGGATAAAATATTAATAATACTGATAAAAAGTTTTTCTCTGTCCAATCTGAGGATCACATTTGGTGGCTAGGACTTTTTAGAATTGATAAAGAGTCCCATGACTCATTAAAGTGGGTTTTTCATCAAACATCAATACCCACAACAATTGCTTCATATAACATGGGGGAAAAACTATATGTTGAAGGTTATGGATCATATGAAGTTGAATGGCATCTAGCAGCAGACCTCAAAACTTTAAAATGCATGTATAATATAGGTCATGGTGCTAATGCAAAGCATAGCTGCATATATTGCATGCACACAAGAAAGAAGGAAAATTCACCATCGGGTGGGTGGTCAAATGGGATCATGAGTTGTAGGCAAGACATGCCTCCAAATAGGGGAAATTTGGACAAAAACATTGACCACATACTACCTATACCTCTTACAAGAGTACACATATGTACATTACATGCATTTGTAAGGATTATAGATAAATTAGTGTACCTTTCTATTCTATCTTGTTGGAATAGGAGCCCAAAATAAAGTGCTCAAAAATCAATTGAGGAAATTGAAAAGGTTCTTTCTAATGCTGATTTACATGGAGGAAATGTGAAGATCTGTAAAGATATAAAGTTGTCTGGAGCTCGGGGTAATGTTCCTTGCAAACCTTCTATGGGTGGTGTAAAGGCACGCCACTTTATTGAAGACTTAAAGGAGAGGTTATAAGGTCAACAAAAGCTTTTTGGTGAACTTATTGATGCCGAGAATGATCGAACTGATAGAGGAAACTCTGCAATAAAAAAGAAGGCGGCGTGGATGATGCTTTCTGTTATGTATTCTTTCATGAACAAGGAGAAATTTGATGTGGGTGATGACATGTCCTTCACTAATTCAGTTATAGATTTTACAAAGAAAATGGTTGAGGCATGGGGAGAAAATCATATTACACATTACATGGTAAATAACATTTTCCTTTCTGTTTATGTTATATTTTTTATTTTTTATTTTATGTTCATATTTTTAAAATCTTCATGTAAATGTAAAAATTAATTTATTGTTTATTTGTTGCAGCATATACTTTATGCTCATGGTCCTTGGTTTGCTAAAGAGTATGGCAGTTTGGCAATTTGGAACACACAAGGAATGGAAAAATCCCATAAGCAAGCAAGGGTGGCTTATAAAAAAAAAAGCCATCATGGAGGAAGTTCATCACTTTCAAAACCACTTGTTCAGATGTTTCAGTGGTTTTATAGGCGCATATTGTCAAGATTTAATGCAACAGGCATGGAGAGTGATGATCTTGCTGAAAAATGTAGATGAGATGAAGAAATAAGGCGTAAGCATGAAATATATGAACAATCTAATGGTAAAGATGCTTCTGCCGAGTGGCGTTCAAAAAGAAAAAGAGAAGGTAGAATATGGGTTTTAGAAGAAGAAAGTAACCAATCATAACTCGTCAAGACACACACAATCCATTATATTGTATTTTATCTATGTAAGTGAAAGAACTGTGTAAAATACTTAGCATTTAATGCATAATTTGCCACATAGATAGTTTTTTTTTTTGATAATTGTTTGAGGACTTTGCTATTTAAATATGATACTTACTTTGCATTCTTCTGGTAGGGATGAATCAAGGGGTCGGTGCCTTACAATCAAAGGTTTTCTATTAGTTGCGACTCCCGTGAGTATTCTTCTTTCTCTCTCTCCTCTATGTAGTATCCATTCTTTCAACGGAAGTTTTAGATGCTGGAAGCTTCAGACAGACAGATTTCAGGATTAATTTGGTTTGTTTTTTCTGATGTAATATTGGGGCTCAATTCAAGAAAGTACACCAAGCCTAGGATAAACCTATAACATGTTTTTTGGTGAGCCATCCCTTCTTGAAAACTGTAATGTTCTTCTGAACATAAACTTTTCTCGATGTGCAATCCTACAATGTAAGAAGGCAGAGATGACTTTTTAGCCAAGACAATTGGGGTCTTTTGACCTATTTTTAGTTGGTGGTGTCTTAAAGACACATGAGAAATGTAATTTGCATTCTGCTAGAATAAAAAATAGGATTTTTTGTGGAAAAAATTGATCCCAAGGCAAATAGTTTTATAAAGATTTTAGAGAAGTTCAAAGAAACTGCACAAGTTAGAAGCAAACAAAGTGCCTAAATACAAGGCAACTTCAAGTGTTGTCAATGTGCTTGCAACAAACACAAATTTCTAGAAAACTCAAAAACTTAAATACGATGAACAAAAATAATGAAATTACAAAATAGCACCAGGTTTTGGAAAGACCATGAAAGTGCTTAAATTGATGCCTACTCATGAACAAACATGTAATAACCTCAAGATTGAAGAGAGCTTCCAAACAAGAAAATATGCCCTGCTATGTGCATGCCACATGGAAATATTTGGCTGTAGTTATGGGTATAATAAGGATAAAAACTCCTGAAGTATGGGTATAGGGTTCAGCTGTTAGGGTCTGCAAACTGCACAATTTAGAGGCAAAAAAAGTGACTAAGATACAAGGCAACTTCAAGTGTTGTCAATATTTCTTGCAACAAACACTAATTTCTAGAAAACTCAAAAACATAAAAAGGATGAACAAGAATACAGTAATTACAAACTAGCACTAGGTTTTGGAAAATACCATTAAAATTCTTAAACTGCTTCCTACTCATTAACATGCACATTAAACCTCAAGATTGAAGAGAGTTTCAACACAAGAAAATATGCCCTTATATGTCAAATGGAAATATTTGGGTGCAGTTATAGGTACAATAAGAATAAAAATCTTGAAATATGGAAACAGGGTTAAGCTGCCAGGGTTCACAAACCACACTTCTAGATGCATGAGATGGGTACGGGTATGGGTATAGGTATGCTGTACCTGGTTCAGGAGTGGGTATGGACCTAAAAGAACCCTGGGGCACCAAGAATTCAGAACGACACCTCCCACTTAAGAAACAGGGGCACACCCCAGTTTGGGTAACCAAACACAGAATTTGTGTTTTGCAAGTGTGGCTTCTTCATTGAAAGAAGAAAAACCAAAAATATAAAATTAAAAAGGCGGGACTGCCCTCCAAAACCCTAACTTGTCACTTCCCAAACACTCTCATGAGCTTAAACACATAAAAACAGACATCATTATTACCATTTCATTTTCATATTGGACAGAGAAACAGTCCATTAGTGAAGAAAAATATAGGGATTTTGGTGCCATTTTTTTTGTAGCCAATGATGATGAGAATGCCACAAAACTAGAAGACTTGCCTTGAGGAATCAACTATGTTGTATTTTATGTTTCATTTTTTGAAATACTATTAGGCAATTTATTAATGTATTATAAATTATGTACTTCGTTTAAGACTGGTGCTGTTATTGAGACATTAATGATCAAATTTTATTGTTTTTTTCTAATCATTGTATATGATTGTTCAATGTTGAATTTGATTTCTGAGTCATGATGTCAAATTTTCAATTCATAAATCATTGAATGGGAAATGCTTGATTATGAGGTTTGAATGATGAGTGATGAATTTAATCTGAGATCAATCATCGTTGATTTACAAAAAAAATTGTTGTGTTTTATCTTAATTTTCATTTTTAAAATTTTTGCATAGATATACCCCTGTCCTACACCCATTCTTTGTTTCAAAAGTGTCATACCAATACCCATGTACACTAGCAACTTAGCTACAGGGGCACAATGATTTTCCTTTGTAAAGAAGGAGCTCATTTGGATAGGGATGCATAGGGTGAAGGTAGGGCCCGAGGTAGAATATAATTAAACATGCAACTATGATGTCTTGTAGAAGTAAATATGTGAGTTTGAAACTCAGGGAAGCTGAAAGTCACCTTTTCCTCATGCTGATCAAATGTTGCAATACATTCATTTGACTTGATTGTCCACAATTTCAACAAACCATCTGTGCCTGTGAAACAAAAGAGGTTCCAAACAGCAGAGAAACGAACTATGTTCCACAAGGGAGGAAGGAAGCTCGTAGTACACTTGCAGTATGAGCTTCAAAAGTCTTTAGGCAAGAACCATCTGGAATATAGACACATTACAACTAAATAGAACTCTTGATGAACATTCTCATCATTATTACAGAAGTCAAATTTAGTCTCAAAACTACTAGTTTGGCTACATCATCCTTTCATATGGGTGTCAAAGTATGGGTTGTTGAAAGTGAAAATGTAAGTTTTGTTATTAAAGAAATAGGTTGGCATTTGAATGAATTGAATTTTGGATGGATCTACAGTGCATCGATTAGAATTTTCATGATTTGGACGTTGAGCCAATGAGTGAATTCTGTTTTAAGAATTGGTTTCACTTTGGCATCAATTTGGATAGGGGCATTGAGATATCCCTGAAATTATTGAAGGACGTGTCTCATATTTTACTATTGTTTTACAATTATCATCATTCAAGACATATTTGTATAGTATTAGTTGCATATTTTTTCTACACTTGGAGATGCAACACCCTTAACCAAAGCTGATAAAACATGTTTATTCTTTTTTCAGGAAGCTACATGAGTAGTGCTGGTATCTCCAAAACCAACCAAAATAATATTATATTGGGGATGGACAGAAGGTGAAGAAAAATGCTCCTATAGAAAAATGAGGGAAGAATCAAAAGATATGTCTAACTAAAGATTGATAGCTATTTGAAAAGAATGTGGTATGAAGGTACAAGATGACATTGAAAATATTTAGAATGACTCTGCTTATAAAGTTCATGCTGATAAAGAAATTTTGCATAACATGGCTGAAGAAGATTGCCAACTTGCAATGAAATTTTTAAGGATGAGTAGTAAAATACAGTGAAACATGACAAATACATAGCTAATATGATGCTTTGATGATGGATTTTCAAGATGGCTCGACAGTGTGAAAGGGACTAAGAAGGGACTAAGTTCTGTTGTTACAGAAATAGGTTCAAGTTCAATCATGGCTAGTGTCGAGTCACTAAAATGCCTTCCATTGTTTCCTTTTGAGGATGATGATTCTGGAAAGGGTGATATCATTGTAAATCACCGGGACTTCAACCTTGAACCATGTCATGGGAAATTAACTTTAAAGTTCAAATAGAGAAAAAATGCTACTACTTGAGCAATCTTCATTGCAAAGGTATCCTTGTAAATTTATCCTTGATGATGGTGCTGGAACTTCAAGGTATACATTAATTTATGAGGATTCTAGGGAGGACAGTTCTACTATTTTGAGTCTTTCAGTGCCTCAGTATAGAAAATAAGGAAATAGTTGGGTGGAAGTTACAAAAGACATAAAACAATTGGATCAAAATGACACAATTGTGAAACTTACACTTTCATTATTGTCTTGAGATTGAGGGAATAAGTGTATGATGTGCATTACATTACATGGAATGAATTTTTTTAATAGAATGGCTCTTGTATTTTGGTTGTAACATTATTTCCGTGGATGAATTGTGTGCTACACAATATTGTACCATTTTAGAGGATCTTCAATTAGAGTTGAATTAATTGGTTAGCCTGGTTATTGTGGAAGCCATGGCATGACAGATTGGTTTTTTGTTTTAATATATTAGCAATCAGCTTTTACTGCTACACACTTCTTGCAATATAGTTGCATGTTTGACAATGTGTTTCAAAACAAGTTTGTTATGTAATTACTAATAGTTTTGTAAATCGCGAAGTGGAAGCATTATTATTATTTTTTGTAATTTGGCGAATGTCGTCTGTTTGATTTCATTAAATTATGTGTTTTTCCTTTCACTTTTCATTAAAATCCATGTACATGGATGTGGTACTTAGTGTCCAACGATGAAATCCTACATGGATATGAATCCTGCTACACAGGCATAGCGAATTCTGATGTTTTGTTCAAACCACAATTGTTTAAGGGAACTTATAACTTGTTGAAATTGGTTTATATTTGAGCACAATGTATGTTATGACTTCTCTAGGAGGCCTCCTTGCATAAAACAGATAAACATTTTGATGTTTTATCTCAACCAAAATTGTTTGAGGGAACACTAAAGTTTGCATATTAGTAATATTACTGGTACATGGTTCATTTCACTATGCTAACATTTCATTAGTTCATTGTGTCATGTTATTAATTCGTGAGAAATTACAACAATGTTCTAATTTACTAGAGTGTTAGGATTTCATCAGCTCATTGTGTCATAATCCTCATATAAGCATTTTAATATCAACAGTGAAGGTCCAAAATGTCAACACCCAGCATCCTCTTCCCACCTCACCCCATACATTCCCATCAAAATTAAAGCTAAAGGAAAAGAGCTTTATTGTTCAATTTTTCCATTACATCGTCATATGTCAGATGCTTCTGATATGTATCCAGATAAAAAAACAATAGTAACATACATTCACACCATTTTGACATATTCATGTCACCCACAATGCACAATCTAAAATGTTAATTAATTGATGTATTTCCCTTGTTTTCAATGATTTAATAAGATTTATAATGGATTTTGCTAATAATGGTAATTGTTGAGAAGTTGTCCTATGCTAGCTAGAGGTTTCTTTCACACACAGTTTGGTTCCTTCCACCCAAATTCAGTTCCAGATCAAATGTTTAAAGATTATCACATTTCCAGTTGTCTTCGCATAAATTGGGCACATAGATTTTGACTAGTTGTCTAAAGTTTATCATGCCTTCTGTGAGCTAAGCCATTTTGGATATAAATGCATCCATTAGCGCTTCTCTTTCAATTTGGTCAACTAATTATTTCTTAGTTTAACCCAATTTTTGTCCTTAGGTTCCTCATAAATAAGCAAGGACATTTGGCAGCTAGTATGTGGAGGCACAAACCCACTACATTTTCCAGCTAGTGGGGAACAAACATAAATAAATGCACTATCTTGCAACTCAAAAGCAGACCGTGGACATTTATCAAGCTTCTTGATCCAAATAAGTTTATCAAATTTAAAGACAATCTTGGTGTAATTTGTAGTATGCTCATCAAGGGAGGGTGATAAAGTAGATATTAATTACAGGTCATATGTTGCAATATTATCTTAACTTTGAAGTCTTAAGTTAAGAACTGTATGTTTTGTTATTTAGTAAAGTCATAATATTACACCTATGATGAGGTCACAGTTAGTTAAGTCAATTATCTCACACGTTAGTGACTGTGCTGGGGTTGCATACTGTACATGTACCTCTCTCACAATGCGTACTATGTTATGTCTTGAATATGTCAATTAGAATCTCTCCCTTTCCTCTGCATATTTGTCTTTTATGTAGATGTGTGTTTTCTTATAAACATTAGGTTCACATTTTACAAACATCTATTGAGATGTATTGAGATGTCTCATGGCAGTCATTCACATTCCTATAGAACGCTTGATCTGTATACAGAGGACTTTAGGCTTGAACAAACGCCTACACATTTGACTTTGCACTAATCGAGCATTTCTATAATTTCAGAAATTTGCACAAGAAGCACAAGCATGAACTCATATATGAGAATTTGATCATTTAGTAAAAACTTGCATCTAAAATTTCAGGAAAAGGAATGCATACCCATATGCTGTACAATAATACAAATACATGTTTGTGAGTTTGCATAGGAGACAACATTTGACTTTGCACTAATTGAGCATTTCTATACTTTCAGAAATTTGCTCAAGAAACACAAACATGAACTCATATATGAGAATTTGATCATTTAGTAAAAACTTACATCTAAAATTTCAGGAAAAGGAATGCATACCCATATGCTGTACAATAATACAAATACATGTTTGTGAGTTTGCATAGGAGACACCTTTCACCATTGCACACTCGCACAAATGTCCAAAGTTTGACTATGCACTGATTGAACATTTCTGTAATTTCACAAATATAATTTTCTTATAATTTCAATACCTTGGCTTCATATCCATCCTTGTAACATATAGCTCTTTCACAGTAGAGTTTATATCCTTGCCGTTGTTATTACAAGATATTTTCATAAGTAGGATTTTCTATTTTAATAATAAGATGTGTACTTGAGATTTCAGAATTTATGATTTGTACCGGAACAGAAACAAACAAGAAAATAGGGGTAAATGCTTGTTAAAATCTGAACTTGAACTCATCCACAGATATCATAAACCACTTAACAATATTCTGGTCATAGTCTTCTACAATGTATGTGCCTCCACATACATTGTTTTGTCCTTACATTCCACTCTGTATTACCAGTCCAGGTTTAGAAATGGGACTTGAAAATCAATTTAACTTCTTGTTTATGAATTATTAAATAAGACAGAGAACCCAAAAAATTTCCAGAACTTCAAAGTTGCACTTAAATTAACAATTAAGTTTGTATAAGTTGTTAGATCAGATATTTAACTAGTAAGTAACATTCATGAGGAAAAATGTTTTTGTCCTATAACATTTGCAGCCCACAAAACAACAAGAACAACTCAATTTTTCATATTTCTACACATCAATTTATTGCATAGTTTTTTTAAACAATAAATCAATTTATGTATAAATATGGCCCTAAAATTGTTTCCAGAATTCTGTTATAATTTGCAAAAATAAAAATTCAACAATTTCAGCCATGAAAAATATTTAAAAATAAGATAAATGCAAGAAATTAATGCCCAGAAATTTTCAGGAATCATATATAACTTAAACCCTAAAACAAATGATGTATTTTTAAGGCCAATGTTTTTAGAAATGAGATTAAATTGTGACAATGAATTGTGGTCCAACTCTTCATATTTGTGTAATTTCACTTGGATTTATAACTATTCTTATATTCTTCCCACGGGTGTTTGACATAGTTTAGAATATTTGAAGCTCCTTGACTGTGGAGTGTAACTCCCTAGGTATTCTCATCACTAGAGGTCACAATTAGCATTTGTACATAATTATTTGACCATTCAAATGCTAGCTAGCAAGTATGCATATCATTTCCCTGTGGTTAACAATAAATAACATTAGCTAAAAAGGTAAACTACAACAGCCAAATCACATTACCATTGGTCAATGTGAATGCCTGGTGTTTAACTTTAGTAGTTGTCCTTTGAACATGCAAAAAGGGTTACCATTAACTATCCAACATTAACAGTAAGTTTTAATAGTATCAATCTGCAGTATGCAATAATTATTATCCCTTGTAATTAACCAGAGATAAGTGCAGTAGTATAACTGAACATAAAATAGTGCTAAATGTGGTTAGTACATGTCCTTTCAGGGCACAAGTGAATCCTTTGGAGAGGACAAACTATATTTAACCTCTAAATCAAGAAAAAATAATCCTAACTCTAATATCTTGACCATTTTCCACGTATCTAGGAGGTGAATTAGCGCACCAGGTGGAATAGGAGGTGATGTTTTAAGGAAATTAGGGCTTATAATGGGAATCCAAAATTTTAGGAAGACTTGGAATTTGAGATTTGGAATAATGTTTTGGGTTTTAGGGTTTTGCAGAATCTAGGGTTTTCATATTTTTCACTATTTTTAGGGTTTTAAGATCTAAAAATGCAGACTTAGGCACAAAATGCCAATGTTTGAAGTATTTCTTATAACAAAAAATATTGAGAGAATAACAAGTTGAATGGGAAAGCTAATTACAAGGTTTTGAATTTGAAATTATATTTAAGAAGAAGTAAACAATGTGGTTATGGACTCCTTATCCTTCCTACAATAAGTAAAAGAAATATCTACAGTAGAACCAGGATGGAAATAAGAGATATTGGATGAAAATGCCTATGATGAGAGGATTGTTGTTATGCTACATGATCTAAAAAAGACAAAATGTATGCCTTCTCAAGTGAGATGATATTTTTATAATAATTGACTTTATCTTGTGCCCAATTCTAGATTTAAAGGAGAGAGTCTTCATAAAATGCCATTCCTCTCCCGATGCTAGTCATGGTGGCATTTCTAGACCTATTACAATGTAAAAAGTAAATTCTTTTGGAAGAGGATTAAAGGAAATGAAAAAAAAATTGTGGCTACATGTGAAATATGTTGAAGGGATAAAACACATATTGTGAAGTCCAAAATGTTTGCAACCTTTTCCCATTTCCCATGAAAAGTCCATTGCTCTGGGTGGGAGGAAAAAATACTATTTTTTTGGGTAATTCACCCTTAATATGGTGAATTGATCATCTAATTATAGCCATCATGCTTATTGCACTCTTGGGATGCACTAAGAATTCATAGTCAATTGATTGAGGTAGCTCACTATTGGTCTATACTGAGAGCCTACTGTAATTACTTGCATAAATCTAATTTAGGTTCAATCCATATCCAAGGCACTGGTCATTATCATATAATTACACAGAAAAACATATGCTTTGTTGAGAATGTTTGTAGGTACAATAGGGTTCTTCCCTTGAGGTATTCATCTCCCAAAGAAGTGAAGGAGTCTAAACTGAGGTGACATTGGGTTTAACCTCATATTTTAATTGCCTGAACTAGCCCTCTAGTTCACTTGGTAACACCTACCAATAAAATATTAATGAAGCCAATAATCTAATACCCCTTCATTGACTGCAATTTGACATAATCAATGTGCTGGAAATGAAACATCTTTTAGTATATTTTTTCAAGAATCCTTTTGGACACCCTCTCTCTCTTGCTAAGGAAAACAGATTAATGAGAGACTGAAAGGAACTATCAATTACCATGAAACCTTTTTCCACAATTTCTTTGAGAAGCCTTGTAACCTTGATGTTGTTGCAATATTTGCAGTATGCACCAGTCAGAATATTGCATGTTGAGGTGCTGGGAGTCAACCCTATATGTTGCATTTCATGCAAAATATTGCATGTTGAGGTGCTGGGAGTCAACCCTATTTGTTGTATCTCTTCTAACAACCTAAATTCCTAATTGATTGATACCAGGGAGGAGATTAGTGCCCCCTCTCTCTCGAATTCTATCACAAACCATTAAACAATTGGTTGCAACTTATTTAAATCAAAGTTGACTCCTAAATTCCGGGAACGAACTCCCTAAAAAACGATTATGACTTCCTAAAGTCATCAACTGAACTTGACTGATGCCCATACATCAAAGGATGGGAAAAAATATTATGCAGAGAATAGGATGTTTCACTTCGTTATGCGAACGAACCTCCTAAAGTACACAAGATTACTGCTTGCAAGGTTTAGGTTGTAATCATGGTCAATCATACCCATAGGAAAACATAATGCAAATTTCCATCTTTAGAAGTTTGTAGGGATAAAAAATTTAAATACATAGAAATCATAATCATGAAAGATGGGACTTCCTTACAAGGATGATAAATGTGAAATAAAACTGTAGACTAACATAAATCTCGAAAGTAAATATCTCATAAAAGATAACATGAAATATGTAACAAAAATATTACAAAATAGAGAGATCTTATTGAAAAAGTTGTGTTTTATTGATAATCACCAAAATGAACAAAAGAAACATTGTTCTTTTAAGTTTGAAAGAAAATGCAATGATCAAAAGGAACATTGGTCTTTGATATTCACAAAAATTCCTGAAAATGGATTTTTTTTTGCTGAAGCCATATCTTAAATGTATCCCATATGATAGTTCTATATCATGATTAATATCCGGATAGTTCACCATCCTACTCATATTCCTCATGGAAAACGACAAAATCATGTTGCAAGTATCATAGTTAACTTGGACGCCAAGTACTATGAGATGAATAGTTGTCATTATCAAACTTGTAAACAGAGAAAGAGCACTTGCAATCTCTTCATTGTACTAACACTCTTCAATCTCCAACTTAGATGGTAAGACACAATCCTTGCAGCAAATAAGACTCTCTCGTCGCTTTCCCACCTATGAAGAACAATGTAAGTAAGAAAACATATATAGATAAAGACTCAATATATTTAAGTAACATAAAATAAATATCAATGACATCAATTACAAGTAATAAGTTCATGTAACAAGAGTTACTACCTTTTTCCCATTGTGAAAAAACTTAAAATCATTGACATCATCCAACTCCAATTGTTGTCTTACATCAAATAATGTCCAATTTTTTTCCATTGTCAAGGATCTAAAGCATTGCCCATTTTTCAAGACATCAACTTGTATGATAGGGGAATGTGTTCCATCATTATCATCTTGCTCTATTGGAATCCAATTCCATTGTCCTGATATACAAACATATCTCCATTGGCGAAACTTAAATGAAATATATAACATTTGTCTTGCTATCCAATATCTACAACAATGGATGCAACATCACATAAAATATCACAAGTAGAAACATAAAGATATTGCAATCTATTCTATTAGGAGCCATTACATGAGACATAAAAAAAACTCACCTAAATGATAGCTTGGTATGATTTACCCGACATTCTATTTGTTCCCCATGTTTGTCATGGATTCTTCTATCCCAACCAGAATGGAAAATATCTGATAATAGTTCCTTAGAAGGTGAGGATGTCATGTATGTTTTATTCGTTTCCCTAAGTCAATTTTCATTCTGAAAAAAATATCAAAACACCAAAAATGGCATAAATATTCTTAAATGCACACCTACACCTCCACTTTCCTTCATTCCAACTTGTACCTCTGAATATAACTTATAACGAAAAGATCTTAAAATTGTATGCTCTATATTTGGACACTCATGGGATTGAAATGTTGGTAATGGGATTTCTTGGAGTTCTCCACATGCTCTACTTGTTTTTGGAAGGATGTAGTTGTACTTGTAAAACCAAATACCTTCATTCCTTAGCCATTTATCATCCTTGTTAGAGTACACTAATTCACCAATTTTTGAATGCACAACTTTCAATATGCTAGTGATAGACTCGATCGACTCCCATTCTTCCCAATTTGATATGCATAAGCCTATGGACATATAATCATTAGAAATGGAAATAAAAATATAATGAATAAATCATGAAATAAGGCTTATTTATAATTGAAATATAAAAGAAATAAAATGGTAAATACTTACAATTAGCATTGATTTGAGGAAAATTTGGTTTCTTGGAAATAGACTCCTTTTGAATCTCTTTCTTGTCATATACATGAGCTACAAGCACTTCTTTCACTTTTCTTCGTCCTTCTTCCATCTTAAACATTTTCACAACGCCCTTCCAATGTCGTTCAACATCTTCTAGGTATCTTGTTTTCACCTTATGATCACCTTTTCTAGATGGTTTCATTGTAACCCAATCACCAATAGACAATTTCAAACGAATCCAACTCCCTCCATTGTTCTTTTTGTTGTAGAGTACAATTGAACTCAATTCATTATTTGGACGTCGATTTGACATTTTTTATGAAAGTGACCTACATACAAAGTAGTGATGATAAGATAAATGTTGTATGATTATACAAATCCTTTGAATACTAACAAGTAATATATAGATATGTTAAAAGATGAAACTTTCTACCTATATAAAGGCATCTTTAGAATTTTACCATACAAACAAATAGTTATTTTTAAAAACCCAGGCTGTTATTTGCTTATACAAAGGTTACCCTAGCTGGAATCTTCAAGGATTTAATGTACTTGCAGGGATTTCAACCTTGAATAAGGGTTTACCCTAATGCCCTGACATTGCCCTCATTTTGCATAGGTGTCAAAATGGAGTAATCCAACATCGTTTAGCAGTAGTGCTGGAGCTTGAGTAATAAAAACAAGTTAATTCTAGACAAATAATCATGTAGTTTCCTATAGAAGCAACCTAGGAAATAAGAACTCTGTGTATAAGCTTTCAAACACTCATATAGAAACAATAAATCCTCAAAAAACCCCTTTGTGTAACTCAACAAATACCAACATCATGATTAATGAATAGTTTGAGCAAAGAAAGGCATAAATTAGTCCTAAGTCATGATTTAGGCAGTGTCCTTTGCAAGATCAACTTCAATACCTTTTGAAAAATTATGATCCCCTAACACAATACCCTTAGTCATTATCATGTAAAAGAAATTTGTTATTCAAGGAGAGGTTCATATGTTTACACCCATGGAGGATTGTTACCAGGTTAGATAATGCTTCTTCAAAAGAATTCAAAGTGGCTGATTGAGTATGGATTGATTTTTTTACTGTTTTCTTTGTTTAAAAATAAAAACAACTCTATCAACACTGTGGGTTCAATTATTTCAATCGGTCAATTGCATAAGCACCGCTTTATCACATAGGAATATTATAGCAACTGGTGCTTGGGGTTTTGCATCAGACACCAAGGAAATCCCACAAGTTACACCCTGTTAGAATCCCCTTAGACTTTGAATTCATCCATATAGACATCGACAGAGTCATGGATCAAATGAGAAAAGATGATTAACACAGAGTGTTGAAAAGGGTTAGGGGCACTGCACAACCCAACTGAAAACCTATGTTAGGAAAACATTGTCCATAGGACCTTCTTTTCACCTTTTACGCATTGGACGCAACAGTAGATAGACATGTTCTTCTCTAGTGTGGGAGAGGCAGGCCCTTGTATTTCTTCCCCATATTCTATTTATTCCCTCAAGTAGAAAACCTCCAGCAGATTGCAAGATGGGGGATAGCTTGATGGAAGGGTCTTCGAGATAGAATGATGAAAAAGGAAGGTCTTCCCTGAGCGATCAAACCAACTGGGTCTTCCCGGAACGAGAAACCCATAATTCTCTGAGTGATCAACCTCGAAAGGTTCGTTGGCCTCTCTCGTATGAACTTTCTGGAGATCAAAATGAGGTGAATAACCACTCTCCATCGGAGATCACATTGTTGAAGTAAGTACCCACCACTATCGGAGGTCAATAGGCAATATGACATATTAATTTGTAGGCGATCAATAAATAACTCTCTAGGCGGGTATCCCCCACTTTGCAGTCACTCCCCGACTAGCGTGAATTCAAGTTAAATCATGGGGGCGATGATCCAGTTGAGAGGCCCTGATGACACAAAAAAATATTCTATGGATAATTTAATCAAGATCCCAATTCACCCAAATAATGTAACTAACTATATTCAAGAAAGAAAAAAAAATGAGACATAGCTTAAAAAACATACCAGAGCACACAACAAAGTGACTCTCTGGATATAAATCAACAGACCATCCACTGGATATTAGAGGATGTGTATCTTCAACTTGTTGGAGGAAAATCGATGATTCCCAGCTGAATTCAAACAAACATAGTAAACATCATTCCTTCCCTTCCTGTGAGTTTTCAATTGTAGAGATTCATCTCCTTTCCCACCAATTGTAACAGAGTTTCATCAAATATTCCTGACTCAATGCGTGAGCATTCAGTAATGTTGTATCTATTTTGTGTGTAAATTATGCATTCTCCTAGACTGCAATTATGATGATCATTCACCAGTCCATCCTGGACCGCTTCACTACAGCATTGAAAAATAGTGTGTAGAAATGATGTTTGCACCTCGAATGTTGATGGAGTGGGTTCCATAGGAGAAAGACAGCTAAGAGGTTGTCTTCTAGTGGTGGACTATTCTCAGATGTGATGGTGTATATACATTAAACTCTGTTGCTGCGTGAAAACTTCTCACCACTCATTCCTGGGTATTGGTTGTGAGGGACCAATGACATCCCTAGCCAAATCAAATTCTTCTGAGAAAAAATCAAATTCATCCTCTCATTCCAAGAGGTTACGATACCCGATGCTAGCCCGCTAGTGCATGTAGTCAATCACTGAATACAGTTAATGATGGTATTCATCAATCTTTATCCAAGATTAAATGCCAGAAGGTAAGTACAATAGGGGCACCTGTGCTTCTGGAGCTAGAGTTTGAGAAAGAAACAAGCAAAAAAATGAAATGCCAGAAGGTAAGCACAATGGGGGCACCTCTGCGCTTCTAGAGCTAGAATTTAAGAAAGAAACAAGCACAAAAATGAATCTGAACGAATCTGAGTAACTTAGGGTTTAGGTTAACTCATCTAAAAAATGGCCAAGATGCCCAGTGCCATTCATTCCAATGAATTCACCAGCCAAATCAAATTCATTTGTGCAATAAGCAAGAAAAAAATGAACACAATAGACTAATTTGGCCAGCGAGCCCACTGCTTGCTTTTCTCTTTTCCTTTTCGAATGGAAACCCAACGTGGGAGTCGATTTAGAAATGTTTTGATAGAAACCCAGCGTGATTTAGCCAAAGCAGGACTGATTTAGAATTATTTTCTTTCTATCGGATTAACATAAAGTTTTATTGTTTTTTATATAAATATACGATTAACATCAGGTTTATTTTTTATATGAATTTACGATATGGGTATTACTGGTTGGGTCGATGTGGGTGTCATCCGGTGGATCAGTGGGTCAATGGAGGTGGATTGGAAAAAATATAAAATCAAAGTTTATTATAATTTTAATAAATTAAAAATAGTTTTTTTAGTATTTACACGTTTTAATTATTTTTGGAAGTAATAATTAAATATATTTATTTTTTAAATATTATTTAATAATATTAGAAATACTAAATTCTTTTATTTAGTGTTTCAAGATACGTCAATTTAAAATTAAATATTACTTAGTTTTCTTTTTAAAAAATTGATTAATAAATGTTTTTAGTATTTCAAAATGCTTCCACTATAATTTAATTAATGCGAAAGTTATGTTTTCGAGGAGTTGGAAGTAGTGATCAAATAAAATATTCTATATTTATTAGTTAAAATCTATTTATCTTATTTCGAGGTGATCTTTTCAAGAACTTAACCAAGGTGAGGTTGATATGGAGTTAGCTATTGTCAAATAAAAATATGACACATAAGCATAATGTGTCCAACTCAACCATAATGGTTGACCAAAGATATTGAAATTCTATTGGCTTAAAAATTCAACTCAATCCAACTTATCCATGGCACGGTTTTTTATAAGGCCCATTTTAGACCCCAAATTTCCTCTAATTGGCATGTAGAGACACATGGAAAGCTAATAACAAGCAAATAAAATGAGGGAAATTGAGTTATAATAAGATTCATTCAATATTCTTATAATCATTTTCCATCATCTTTATTGCTAGTAGGAATTGGGAATAAGAGAGGAGAAAATATAGTTATGTTGTCAAACTCAACCTCCAATATTTATACTAATGCAATTTCCATAGAAAATAGGTGTTGATGATTACTATTCCATTGTCAACATAAACCTAGCCTAATACTAAGATCCCTAGAGTCCCAACAACGAGATTCCTTGGCTGGCTTGTGTTGGAGCATTGGAAGCGAGTCATGATAACTTAAGGGGATGCATGCAGAGAAGGGGTTCCTGTTCTTAGTGTTGCAGAGGTTGAGGGGGAAGAGTGTTGATTGATTGGAATAGTTATAGTAGGAGTTTGGAACCAGAGGGTTTTTAAGTTACGGGTTGTGCATGAAATATTATAAATTCACACTTGTGGAATGATAGCCTCAACTCGTGGGTGTCCTCTATCATAGAGAGATTAAGTGTAACCGAATTCCTAAGGTTGGGATGAATGTCCTTCATTTCTAGTTAGTTGGAGGATTATTTCCATACATATAAGTGTTATGGCTCGGTGTTAAGAATAGAAATTTAGTTTATGTTATGTTCTATTGTATAATTAACCAACTTTCTTTGTTTGGTGTTCTTGGAATTAAATTGCATCATTGATGGAATAAATTAATGATAGGGTTTCTTGCATAAAGGTTGAATTTAAGTATTAAAGGTTGTTGTAGCTTTGTTTTTAATTTATGAAATGATATAGGTAGCTAAAGAATCTGATTTTGGTACCAAGGGAGAAAATTTATGGTGAGATCGAGGTACCCTATAGCCTTGACAATGGGAAAAGGATATTGTTTTCATGGCATTATGATATAAGATATATAGATTACAACATTGGGGTTGTATGGGATAGAAGTCAACTTCTACATGAAGAATTGTAGTTTGCATTTGAAGTGTTTGATAGAATTCCTCCATGAGAATAATTGGGGAAAACAACGTTGAAGCTTGCAAATGTTGAAATGAGTTCCCTAATTATCATATTGGAATGTTGTTAGAGTATCTGGCAGGTTATGGAGGCATAAATGAAGAAATTCCTGAATTTTAGAATCAACTCCATGGAAAATTGGGAGAAATACACTTACAAGCCATATGTTTGATAAAATGTCATTGAATAAAATTGTATGGAGCCTATAACTGAAAATTTCGTGGTACTAAAATTGCCTAGATAATTTTTGACAAAAGGTAATAAGACAAAAGTTTGTTGATGTATTCATGAAATTGAGAATTTTTCTTTTTTTTAAAAGTGGGCACACATGCATGCACACACACACACACATGTCAATTTTCATATTGATTGAAGTTTTCACTCTCAACAATATGGTCGAAATTTCATTTTGGAAGTAAAAGGGTTATAGAAATTGATTATTTGGTGAAATCCCAATTCTTAATGAGGTATGAAGGTTTAATTGTCTATAAATACACCTTATGTGGGCCCCATACATGTGATATGGACCAACAATATGATGTGGGGTTGGAAATATAATTGGGAATGTTAAGTGGAGTTTAGATGCACAAGTGGTGGCCATATCCAATAATGGAGGTTACGATGGAAGATTCTTTTTGGGAAAAATGGTAAGCGATTCTTGGAGGCTAAGGAAGTGGTATTGGAAACCACTAATCAAACTTTAAAATGGTTTTGGGACTGCCACATTTGCTGGTGGATTCCAATTTTTAACTCCAAGGTGGGTGTTAAAGGTCAGTAAGGTTCAACCATGGAATGGATAGATGTATTCCATATGTTTAATGGAACTCATGATGTGTCAAATAGGAAGTTGAGTTTGGAGTTATAGGTATGTGATTTTTGTAGCCTTAGAGTGTGGTCTTGGAAACCACATTTAAAGATCCAGAATTGACAAGGAAACACCACATATAAATGTATGATCAAATCAGATCTGATTAGTCATTGATTCACAATTTCTCAAGCACTCAAAACAATAAGTGGAAATTGAGGATTTAACTAGTCATTTAACAAAAGGTTCAAGAGGGAAAGTTCATAAACCAAGGAAGGAGGGAGGATTGTGGTAGCTCAGAATCCTATTGTTAGGATTATAATCCTCCCTTTTCCAATTCGGTCATTATGTCTAAATTAGGAGTCGTGTCTAAATCAGGAGTCCTTTCAGTCTATTTTTAGTCACTAGCATAATTGGGTCCACTTGGCCTAATTGGGGCACATGAACCAGTTACTAAAGTGCGGGGAACACTAATCAAGGCCAACTTCCACTGATTTCACTTTCATGCATCAATTTAGGA
Source organism: Pseudotsuga menziesii (assembly GCA_001517045.1). Taxonomy (NCBI): domain Eukaryota; kingdom Viridiplantae; phylum Streptophyta; class Pinopsida; order Pinales; family Pinaceae; genus Pseudotsuga; species Pseudotsuga menziesii. Next base: position 448,229 of record LPNX010695570.1, read on the forward strand.
GCCTCCTAGATCAATCCCTACAAATTAGGATCCACTGGGAGTGTCGATACCAACCTCCATCAATTGAGTTCAATTGGTAACAAGTCAAGCTCAGTTAGGAGTAAGTTACATTCAGTTCTAGTTCTCGACACTCATTTCTATTCAGTTAGCGCTAGGATTGCATGGATGCATGCAAGTGAGACACATTTACTCACCTATCTCAGTCAGTTAGACTTTTTTAACACTGAATTAGACACTTGAGTTTGAACTTTGAAATCTGATAGTGATTTAGACAAGGTCACTTAACCATTCAGTGAAGTAGAGTCCAACCAATTCGAATTTCCTCACATGGATTCAAATTGCATGTGGCTATTTAGCCATTATACTTCATTGCAATTAATTATCTAATTACTTTTAATTAATGAAAGCATTCATAGTTGCAAGCCATTTTTGCACTATTTCATTCTTCAATTGCTAAGTTAATTGTGTGATCTATTTTGTGAGTTGTGTGTTGATCCATAGATCTGTTTCATCAATTTAATATGGTATCAGAGCCTCACTAGGACAAGGCACTTCTCCTACTACAAATTCATACTTGGATCAATTTTTTTTTTGAGCGAAATTGCTCCTTCCAGTACTAAACCAAAAGTGGAGAATTTACAATTTAATACCCGAACCAAAGGAATTGTTGATCAAGATTTCTTGATCAACTAATATGGGTGTGAAGTAAATTCCAAAAGTGCAATTTTTTGACCTTATTTTGTCTGTTTGATTGTGTGATTTATAGTTTTATCAGTCTCCTTCACTGCATTCGCTACAAGTAGCTCAGTCTCCTTCATTGCATTCACTACAAGTAGCTCAGTCTCCTTCACTGCATTCACTACAACAACTCAGTCCTCTTCTTTTCTTTCTAAATGGATCCTCTAATAGAAATTCTCACTCCTTTCAACTACCACCAGTGGAAGGAGGACATGGAGATGTGTCTATGCTCCAAAAGACTCTTCAGATTCACAATGGAGACAGAGAAAGAGCCAATTCATTATGTTGAAAAAGAAAAGTACTAGAATAGGCTTGATGAATACTACAGATGCTTGTGCCTCTCAATCTCTCGAGACCTTCTCTTCCACATCAATGGATTGAAGACTCCCAAGGATGTTTGGGATAAGCTTGCTTCCTTATTTGACAAGCAGGATGATTTGAGGATATATCAGTTGGAGAATGAGCTGATCTCTCTCCATCCAGCCAATTTTGAAACACTAAATGATTTCTTCACAAAATTCAAGCATCTAGTGTTCCAATTGAAGCTATGAAAGGTTGAGAAGGAGGATGATCAACTCATCCTTGAAATTATATCCAAACTTGGTACAGACTATTCAGTCTTTGTATCAACATTTCATTCTATGAATCTCTCTACTCCAAACTGGAAGATGCCTACTCTTAACTCATTCATTGAATCTCTTACTCAGGAGCATGACAAGTTGATCCAAATGGGGATCATTGGATCTTCCAGAGATCAAGCACTTGTTGCCAAAGGAGTTAGGAACTAAGGTAGCGAATGATAAAGGGAAGCAAAAGGATGAGTCTCCTATAGAGAAAGAGCATTCAAATGAGCCTCCAGGTTCAAAGAGAAGAAAGAAGAATGGCAAAGGAAAGACACTCTGTTCTTACTGTGGAAGGGTATTTCATCCAGAAAGCTCCTGTATGAGAAGAACAATTGATGAGATGTCTCTTCTACTGAAGAAACATAACATTACTATACCTGCTAGTGCAAGGAAGGCTGACCATAGAGAAGAAACTGAAGAACATGAAGAGACATGCCATGCACTAAAGGCTAGCTACTCAACAACACATTCCTTCCTCATTGATTCTGGAGCTTCCAATCATATGGTTGCTGTAATGTCCCTGACCCTCCGACCGATGAAGAGGATGCTACGATACATCAATCATCCGGGCATCTAGCCCCTTGAGCAAGAACATACATACATATAATGCTGAAGCATGATACTTAAAAACATAAAACATATAACGATGCATTAATCATTCATATACATAGCGGAAGAAAACAACATGCATTCATATACGATTCAACATTCAACATGTACATCATCATTCATCAGTGGCAAATATAGTTGCAAACACAAGTTAGGAAAGAATACTTATCTTATAGATAACTTGTCCCACAACCAGCTACGTCACTGCAATGTTCCACCCAACCATAGGCCCGCGTGCTCTTTAATCTCTCAGCAACACTGCCACCCCCGAGCCGGGCATGATTCCCCAAGGAATAAGGAACTAACAGGCTTACACATAGCCATGGATAACAACACCACAAGGGTACACAGTTCAGCCAAGCCAACACAGTTGGGTTTATCAAGCAAACAACGGATCAGTCAAGCCAGCAAAGTTCGGTTTATCAAGCCATCCAGGAGCTGGGAAAGGCTAAATGCTAAGCTAGTGATCTCATTGAAGAGATAAGGACACCTACACTAGAACCAACCTGGCTTCTAGGACACCCACACACACCCAACAAAAGGAAATCAGTCCTTTCTCTGCAATGCAGTCCCTCAGACCCTGATCTCCCTTCTAGTGCTATTCAGGGGTTGTGGAGAAGAAAGCCAACCCACTAGCTCTGTTTGTGTGGTTCCCAAACCACCAGGTTTATCAAGCACATCAGGCCCTCATTCACCACTCCAATGCAGTCTGAGGACAAAACCGCTGCGTGCATGTAGCAAAATAGCTATTCAATCTTTAACAAGGGAAAACAACTCCCTGGATTGTTCTTGGCCCTATTCTGGCCAAAATGATTCCACACCAATCTACACCAGCCAAATCACATGGGAAATATACAGTCCAGCAATCGTGGCAAACAACAGCCCACGAACAACCATGAGCCCACAACACACAATCCCCATTGCAATTGATGGAGACTTACCCAGACCGAAACTGGGAAAGGAACAGACTCCCAATCTCTACATGAGGGAGAAAGACGCAGCCAACACAACTATGGAGGATATCATGGTCACAATTCAACGATGGAGTAACAGAGCTTTACGCAGTCTGACAAGGGTGAACGGGAAAATGAGCTCCTGCGTGAATGGAAAAAGAGCACAACCACAGACTGGAAAATAGTGTGAGGGAGGAAAAGGAGAACCCCCACACAAGGATTGTAATCCCTTTTAACTCCGCTCTACATGAGGAAAAATTAACAGTTGCCGGTGGGGAGAGTGGACAGAACGATTGGCAATCCAGATCACGTCGTGGAGAGAATGCAGGCATGTGGGCATTGCGGTTTTCTTGCCAGCAAAATAGCGGTCCCAACTAACAATAGAATAATTAAGGTGGTTGTGACACATGGATTTTCCCCCATGGCTCAAGGTTCAACATTCCCCCTCCTTATCCTTAGGAATCATGCCCCTTTTCAATTTGGTTGTAGTGACCATAGCTGGTTGGGTTATTTAATTAAAATGCATAGTTGCATGATGCCACAATTTAATATGTATGCCACATGTCCTGATATACCATTGGTGACAATTTCTATCCGAAATATGACATAACCAAATCGATGGTGGGGCCTTTTCCTTTAGCTTCGCACCATGATTATTTACAATATATGTATCATGCAAACAGGGTCAAAACCAGGGTGTTACATTCCCCTCCCCCTTCAATAGCTCAGTGCTTTACAAAATTGAACAAAATACTAGATAGGTACTACCTTAGTGTTCTGTAGACTTGAACAAAAATGGATGTGCCAATCGCATGGAATCCTCCAGCTCCCATGTAGCCTCTTCAGGTCCGTAGTGCTCCCATTGCATTGTTATCTGCCCTATGGCCCGGTTCCTGAGCATTGTGACCTTCTTGTCAAGGTTGTGCATTGGCTTGATTTGGAACTCTCCCTCAAGTTCCACCTGATTCACATCCCAATTTATCACATGGTTAGGATCATGTACATATTTCTTAAGCGAAGAAACATGAAAAATATTATGAGCTCTAGTACTAGCAGGAAATGCAAGTCTATATGCAACATGCCCTATTCTTTCAAGCACTTCAAATGGCCCACAATATCTAGGTGACAGCTTGGCACAACTTCCAAGCTTCAAGGAACTCTTATTTGCTTTTACTCTGAGGTAAACATGATCCCCAACACTGAACTCTCTATTCATCCTATGCTTATCTGCATAGCTTTTCTGTCTGTCCTGTGCTACTTTCAGATTCTATCTGATCTTTACAACCTCTTGCTCCATTTCCTTGAGCAATTCTAGTCCAAGCACAACCCTGTTCACTGGGTTATCCCAAGTCACTGGTGCCCTACACCTTCTTCCATACAAAGCTTTGTCCAAGCTCATCCCCAAGGATGCATGCTATCCATTGTTGTAAGCAAACTCTACCAAGTGCAAGTAATCTTCCCACTTGGTTGGTTTGTCCATCATGTACATGCGAAGCATATCTTCAAGCACCTGATTCACTTTTTTTGTCTGCCCATCTGTCTGAGGATGGTATGCAGTGCTGAAGTTTAGCTTTGTACCCAAGTCCACAAAAATTCCCTTCCAAAAATTGGAAGTGAACTCGACATCTCTGTTAAAGACTATTGCCTTCGGCAATCCATGCAATTTGAAAATCTCCTTCATGAAGATCTTTGCAATGTCATTAGTCTTGTGCATAGACTTTACCGGTATAAAATGTGCTTCTTTTGTCAACTTGTCTATCACAACCATGATGGAATCATGTTGTCTCCATGTCATCGGTAATCCCATAATAAAATCCATGGAAATAACTTCCCATTTCCATTCCAGAACTGGCAAAGGATACAACAAGCCTGCTGGATGTTGATGCTCAACCTTTACTTGTTGACATTTCATGCACCTTGAAATGTATTAAGCCATGTCCTTTTCCATTCCTGGCCAAACGTATTGTTTTCTAGCTGTAGCAATTGTCTTCTGGTACCCTGGGTGACCAGAATACAGAGTTTGATGGATTTCATCCGCAACAACCCTCCTCAAATTTGCTACATCTGGAATATAAATTCTACCTTTATAAGTAAGAAGTCCATCTTCTTCCAATTTATATCCCTCATACCTCTTCTCAAGACCTTGCTGCTACAATTTGTCTTTTACCTGCTCATACAATTCATCTTCGGCAACATGATTAACAATCTACTGCCTTAAATCTGGTTGGAAAATACTAAGAGATGCCACATGCATTTCCTGTACCTTCCTGCTGAGTGCATCGGCTACCTTATTCTCCTTTCCTTTTGTGTGCTTGATTTTGAAATCAAACTCACATAAAAATTCCAGCCATCTCGCTTGCCTAGCATTTAGAGTAGGCTAATCAAACAAATACTTCATACCACAAAGATCTGTCCTAAGCTCAAATATTCTACCCATCAAGTAATGTCTCCACATCTTGAGATCATGTACTATGGATGCAAGCTCAAGATCATGAGTGGCATAGTTCTTCTCATGCTCCTTTATCTTTCTTGACTCATAACATATCACGTGGTTGTCCTGCATAAGGAATCCTCCAAGCCCTTGTCCACATGCATCGGTACACACCACAAAATATTTCTCTGGATCTGCAACTTTCAATACTGGTGCACTGGTGAGAATATTCTTCAATCGGTGGAAGCTTTCTTCACACTTCGAAGTCCATTCAAACTTCATCCCCTTCTTTTGCAGAGAAGTGATGGCATGTGCAACTTTGGGAAATCCTTCAATGAATCTCTTGTAGTATCCTGCAAGTCCCATAAAAGATCTTACATCCATCACATTTCTTGGAGTAGGCCAATTCATAATGGATTCAATCTTCTTAGGGTCTATTGATATACCCTCTTCTGAGATAATGTGACCCAAATACTGAATTCTATCTCTATAGAAGTCACACTTGCTCAGTTTTGCATACAGCTAATGCTCCCTGAGCAATTGCAATGTCAATCTCAAATTCTCTTCATGTTCTTCCTCATTATTAGAATAAACAAGAATGTCATCAAGGAAAACTAGAACAAACTTGTCCAAATACTTGCTGAAGATACTGTTCATAAGGCACATAAATGTAGCTGGTGAATTGGTGAGACAAAATGGTACCACTACAAACTCATAGTGTGCATACCTTGTCCTGAAGGCTGTCTTATGAACGTCTTCATCCTTGATTCTCACCTGATGGTAACCAAACCTTAAGTCAATCTTGGAAAATACCTTTGCTCCTCTCATTTGAGCAAAGAGGTCATAAATCCTAGGCAAAGGATATTTATTCTTCACAGTAACCTTGTTCAACTATCTGTAATCAATACATAACCTGAGTGTACCATCTTTCTTCTTTACAAACAGAACCGGTGCTCCCCAAGGAGACACAATCGGTCAGATATACTTCTTTTCCAACAGCTCTTGCAGTTGCATCTTCAACTCTAGAATCTTCAGTGTACTCATCCTGTAGGGTGTCTTAGACATTGGTGCCACTCCTAGAACAAGTTCAGTGGTGAAATAATGTCCCTCTTTGGAGGAAGCCCTGGAATCTCATTAGGAAACACATCCTCGAATGCCTGTAACACCTGATAGTCCTCCAACTTGGGAGTTTCATCTCATGTTGGTTCTAGAATATGAGCTGCATACAACTGGAAACCCTTCCTACATAACTTCTTCAACTGCATTGCTGAAACCTGTCTTACTGAAATTACCTTCGGAATACCCTTCACAACTACTGGGTTTCCTTCTTCATCCGCACATTCAAAAGTATTATTGTAACAATCAAGCTTTACTCTGTGAGCTTCTAACCAATCCATTCCAATGAGAACATCATAGGAACCAAGCGGTAGAACATTCAGATCTACACAAGTGATCAATCCATTCATAACCAATGGACATTTCTCAACTACTTCATTGACCTTTCTCTTAGTCCTAGTGGCTAGCTGAACTAACCAAGATTTTCTATGCTTGACCTTCTTAAAAGCACACATCTCCACTACTCTAGGAGTAATGTAACTGTGAGTAGAACTAGGTTCAATCAAAATAGAAATAGATTGTTCAACAATATTACCTGCAACTTCAACCACAGTTGACTGGTGATCTGCCTAGCGGTCCTCCAGTGCTGCATAAATTCTAGGGACTTCTCTTGCTACCTGACTCACTGTTTCTGCTTCCTGAATGTTATAAGATGGCCTTGCACTTTCATTCTCAAGTGGACAATATCTGCGCAAGTGGGGTCCTTCACATTTCCAACATTTAAGTGGACCTTTATTCTGTGGTGGCTCTTTAGGCTTTCCACCTGTCACTCCAACTGGATTACTCGCAGCTTGGGATGGATGCTTATGTTGGTTCCTGAATATAGAAGGTTTGAAACCTTTCCTTCTTTGGTCAAATTTCTTGTTCTTCTTGTCCTTCCATGCCTTATGGTAATCAGGTTTACCTTTTCTTTTCTCATAGCAATACTTAGCCTTCCTTATCGCTTCTTTAAGAGTTCTTGGTTCATAAAACTCAATTCTATCTTTGTAAGACTGAGGGAATCCACTTAGAAACCGCTGGACCTTCACCTTTTCATCTCTGATGTACTGGACATACCTCAACAATTCCAAGAACTTGTTTGCATATTCATCCATGGTATGCTGTCCCAATCTCAGCTCATGGAACTCCTTAATCTTGTCATCATAATACCTGTCAGAGAGGTATTTCTACCTGAAATACTTCTTGAACTGTTTCCACTTCAGTTTCGTTTCACTAATCCTCTTTACTTGGTTGAAGTGTTCCCACCAAATGGATTCTCTTCCATTCAGGTTGAATATGGCAACTCTTTCCTTCATGTTTCCTAAATAATCCTACACTTGAAAGTACTTCTTTATCCCAAGAAGCCAAGCTTCAGCCTCTTGTCCAATCTTTATCTCACCATCAAATGTAGGAGGCTTAGCTTTCTTAAATTCATCCAGAGAGTGATCCCTATGGTGTCTTCTTCTTTTCCTTTTATGAGAAGATGGAATTGTATCTCCACTGGATTCTTCAGAGTCAGATGATCCACTGGAAATCCTTCTCCTCCTCCTAGTGCGGCTCTTACTGCCTTCCAGTCTTGATGTACCTCGTCCAGAATCTATCTTTCTCTGCAAGTCTGTCAAACTCTACAACATGGCAGCATTCAACTGATGCTTTTATTCCTGGGACTTAATAAAGCTTCTCATGGTGGCTGCAACATCTGGCGGTGTCTCTTGGAATCTCCTCCCATTAGACTCTATGTCATCATTTCCATTCCAAACATTTTCTCCCATGGCATATCCTGCACGTTCGTAAGAAAACTAAGCATCATACCCATCATGGATTCTCATGACTCAACCACCTTTTGCTTTACTGTTCTTCTTGGAATACTGGTCTTGGAAGTTATCTATAATTCTGCAAATGTGTTAGTAGCAAACTGTTAGATGCATATCATTAATATAAATCAAAACTACTTACCTTCCCCCTTTTTTTTATAAACAACAATTTGCTAAAACACATAATTTTCCCTTCTTCCATTTCAGCCCTGTGACTACTGATAATCTGCTAAAAGTCTACTGAAAGGCAGTTGAAAACTGCTAAAAAAATCATTGAGAGGTTCTCTTGAAACCCAAATCTCCTTTGGCCCAATCGAACCTTCTCCTAGCTATCTTTTCGGTACTTCGGTGTTCAAAAAACCTAGTTCATCGGCGGTCTATCCATTTATTTCTCTCTGGCGTTTCAGCGGGCAATTCGACTAAACCCCCAATCTGCATCGACAAGAAAATCGATTGTTCATCGGGTGTGCAGTCCCCTGAGCAGCCGCAATAGTGGATTTACAATCCTTTGATTCCTTCCGATCGGTGGCCTGATCCTTAATACTTTTCTGATGACCTTATACTCTTCAAAATTTCTTCTAATCAGGTCTCTTCCCTGCTAACTCTCTGGCGTTTCGGCAGCCAAAACATCTAATTTCCTCCGCTGTGTCGACGGGTCACTTGTCTATTCCCTTTTTCCTTATCGTCCTGTAGTGGTTATCGGCCTGTAGTGGTCTACTATTCCGAGTTTTATCGATGATATGTTGTTCTAAGCTCGTATACCATATCAGGTCCTTAATCATCTATTGTTCTAAACTTCATCGGCGATAACATAGACTAACTGTTGCGTCAGTGGTCGGGTGCTCTGCGCATTGGATGGTTAGTCCTTTTGGCTTCCACAATGGCGGTCCACAATCTTCCTATGTCTTCTGCAGCTCACGACTTTGTCGGTGGTCGGAGTGACTAGTATCCGTAGCATTGACGCTCGGATGCACTTTGCGTTGGGTGATTAGTTCTTTATGTGGCTGCAACGGTGGGCAGCAGAGTCACTATGGTCTCCGTGGGGCACTCATCGACAGTCAGAGCAGTTATTCATTGTGGCATCGGATGGATTGTTGACTAAGCAGCTGCAACTATGATTCACCTTCATTGAACCTTTTCCAATCAGCGATCCGATCCATTGAACATTTCCCGATGGCCGATGACCTCGTGCTTTAGAGAAAATTTTGAATTTTCTTCTTGCTTTGTCTTCCGCCGCATTGGCAACTTGATCCTCTAGGCATCGGTGATGCGATCAACTAATCATCGCCAATTGTCGACAATTTTATGACTTAGACAAATTTCCAGAAAATTTTTCTCGTTAGTCTTCTTTTCCGTTGCTTCATCGGCTCAACCATATCTTATTCTTCGTTGATTCGTTTAACTGTCTGTCAATGAAAGCTTCCCTTATACATTGCTGATTAACTAACAACTTTCGATCGATGATCGAAACACAACCATCACAGCATCGGCAAGCAGAAACTGTATCCATCAGAGGATTAGTGCACTAGGCTTCCGCAACGGTGGGCGCATGAACCACTAACTTCTTTTGATGGCCGATGATCTCGTGCTTTAGAGAAATTTTTGAAAATATTTCACTGCATTGGCTGTTGGAACACCTTTCCTCTGCAACATCGACGGCCAAAGGCTCTATCCATTGGAAGGATAGTCCTCTAGCCATCCGTAACGATAACACACAATTAGCTAAGCATTGGTGACGCGATCAACTAATCATCGCCAATTGCCGATGATTCCATTGCTTCATCAAATTTTCAAAATTTCTCCTGCTGCGGGTAATATTCAGACTAACACTTCCACATTGTTAGCTGAGATTCAAACTATAAGTTTCGCTGTGTCAGAGGACCTTCTCCCTTAGTCCTCCGATGAGCTGAAGGCCGATGAACGCAACCTTTCCTCAATTTCCTTCTGATTACCATCCATCAGGTGGCCTTCCCACTAAGTGCTCTGCTGCATCAGAAGAACTTGTCACTAAGTTTTTCGATGAGCCGACAATTTTGGCACTTATAATTTTTTTTTTTTTTGAATTTTCCTGTCATCACCCATTTCTCCTAGTTTCTTTTGGCAATAGGCAACCTTCCTCTGTTAATTGTTCTCATGGCCCTCTGAGGCCCAAATGCTGCAACATAAGCTCTGTCACTACATCTTCATGGTCCATTCAGGCCCATGCTGCAACCTGGCGCTGATACCACACTGTAACATCCCCGACCCTCCGACTGACGAAGAGGATGCTACGATACATCAATCATCTGTGCCTCTAGCCCCATGAACAAGAACATACATACATACAATTCTAAAGCATGATACTTAAAAACATAAAACATATTATGATGCATTAATCATTCATATACATAGCGGAAGAAAACAACATGCATTCATATACGATTTAGCATTCAACATGTACATCATCATTCATCAATGGAAAATATAGTTGCAGACACAAGCTAGGCAAGAATACTTATCTTATAGAGAACTTGTCCAGCAACCAGCTACGTCACTGCAACGTTCCACCCAACCATAGGCCCGCGTGCTCTTTAATCTCTCAGCAATGCTGCCACCCCTGAGCTGGACATGATTCCCAAAGGAATAAGGAAATAACAGGCTTACACATAGCCATGGATAACAACACCACAAGGGTACATAGTTCAGCCAAGCCAACACAGTTGGGTTTATCAAGCGAACAACGGATCAGTCAAGCCAACAAATTTGGGTTTATCAGGCCATCCAAGAGCTAGGAAAGGCTAAATGCTAAGCTTGTGAGCTCATTGAATAGCTAAGGACACCTACACCAGAACCATCCTAGCTTTTAGGACACCCACACACACCCAACACAAGCAAATCGTTCATTTCTCTGCAATGCAGTCCCTTAGACCCTGTTCTCCCTTCCAGTGCTATTCAGGGGTTGTGGAGAAGAAAGCTATCCCACTAGCTTTGTTTGTGTGGTTCCCAAAACACCAGGTTTATCAAGCACATCAAGCCCTCATTCACCACTCCAATGCAGTCTGAGGACAAAACCACTGTGTGCATGCAACAAAATAACTATTCAAGCTTTAACAAGGGAAAACAACTCGCTGGATCATTCTTGGCCCTATTCTGGCCAAAACGATTTCACACTAATCTACAATAGCCAAATCACATGGGAAATACACATTCCAACAATCGTGGCAAACAATAGACCACAAACAACCATGAGCCCACAACACACAATCCCCAGTGCAATTGCTGGAGACTTACCCAGACCGAAACTGGGAAAGGAATAGACTCCCAATATCTACATGAGGGATAAAGATGTAGCCAACACAACTGTGGAGGATATCACGGTCATGATTCAATGATGGAGTAACAGAGCGTTACATAGTCTGACAATGGTGAATGGGAAAACGAGCTCCTGCATGAATGGAAAAAGAACACAACCACGGACTGGAAAACAGTGTGAGGGAGGAAAAGGCGAACCCCCACACAAGGATTGTAATCCTTTTTAACTCCATTTTGCATGAGGAAAAATGAACAGTTGCCGGTGGGGAGAGTGGACAGAACGATTGGTAATCCAGATCACTTCGTGGAGAGAGTGCAGGCGTGTGGTCGTAGCGGTTTTCCTGCCAACAAAATAGCAGCCCCAACCAACAATAGAATAATTAAGGTGGTGGTGACACATGGCTTTTCCCCATGGCTCAAGGTTCAGCATTCCCCCTCCTTATCCTTAGGAATCATGCCCCTTCTCAATTTGGTTGCAGTGAACATAGCTGGTTGGGTTATTTAATTAAAATGCATAGTTACATGATGCCACAATTTAATATGTATGTCGCATGTCCCTATATACCATCGGTGACAATTTCTATCTGAAATATGACATAACCAAATTATTTACAATATATGTATCATGCAAACGGGGTCAAAACCGGGGTGTTACAGTTGCATCTAGAGAATTATTCTAGTATTCATATGGGAAATAAAAGTAAAGTTCAAGCCAAAGGGAAGGGCTCTATCAAGCTTGAACATGGAAAGTTCAATGATGTGTTTTATGTTCCCTACCTAGCTACAAACCTATTATCTGTATACCATATGACTCATACTGGCTCTCCAAATTGAGTCATATTTGGTCCTGACTCAATGGAGATCATAGATATCTCTACTAGGAACATCATAGTGAAGGGTGCTGTTACCACCTAAGTTGTACTTAGTGGTTTGTATCAAGAGAGCCTGGTGAACTGGACAGGGTTAACTTGTTCGGACTTCAAAAATACCTTTGGAAGTACTT
>LPNX010695600.1:0-37023 GCA_001517045.1 Pseudotsuga menziesii
ATATTATTCTTAGTACGCTTTCTGAATTTTCTAGGAAAGAAATATACCATAATAAGTACTTATTTCTTATCACCATCCATTAATAATTCCATTATGTAGTATATATATGGTTAGAATAATGTTCATCAATGTCTTTTTTTCTAGTTACATGTAATAGGTAGGTTGGTTGCAATTTAAGTAAGAATTGAGAGGATTGAATATTATTCCTCCTACTATTGAAGGCAGGCCCAAAGATAAATAAACTGATGCCATGGAATAATTCTGAAATAAACCTCAGAAAGTCTTAGGGACTAAGATATGGGATGAGTCAATTCTTGGTCTCCATGTCAATTATTTTTATATTGGTGAATTCTAGGGTGGTGGTCTTGGCTCGACTTAGGATTGATCAAATGCTAGACATAACCCATTGAGAGGGTTTCTTGGTACTAGATGCTTGCACAACACCCCCCAAGGAGCTTAGCTTGAATATAGGATATGAGCCACTAGTACCATGATATAATCATCTACACATAATATAGTCCAACACAATGCATTTATTATAGTATTTCGTTAAGAGACATCCTCAAATGATGTTAGACAATCTTGTGTTGAGCCATCATCTAGGAAGGTTAGGTTTTCTGGTTATAAGTCATGTGTTCTTCATTAATGCTTGCATTATGGACATACTTGTAATGGCATGAGAGATGATCACATTCATGATAGTTTCTTGGATGGTGTTAGCATGACATAAATTTTATATATTCATTGTTTCTGAATTTAATGTTGCATTTAAGAAATAGTTGGTAGACATAACTTTAAAGTACAACATCACATATATAAAGTCGTATTATAATGTGATAATGTGATATTACAAATTCAAATATCTAAGACAAGATATATGTGATAAAGAATGAATCACTACAACAAATCCTAGAATTAGCATCCCATTTAGCATCCCTTTTTAGTGTAATTTTTTTTTACATTTAGTGGTAAAACTAGACGCTAAATGGGACGAGTCATGGACAAAACTTAAAGCGTCTCAAAAATGTTTTTTTTCTTCCTAAATAGCATCCTTTATGGCATCCAAAATGGCGTCTCTTTTTTTACTTCTAGAATAGCGTCCAACTTTGCTTCCCAAACAACGTCGAGGTTTTCTTCTAGAATAGCATCCAACTTTGCTTCCTAAACAATGTCGAGGTTTGCTTCCAGAATAGTGTCCAACTTTGCTTCCTAAACAGTGTCGACTTTTTCTTCCTAGCGAGTGTCTGCTTTTGCTACATAAATGACACCCTCATTAGTGCCATATCTGCGTCCTTAATAGCACCATGTTAGCATCCAATATTGTATGCATTTTTGCTACCACTTTAGTATCCCATTTTGCACCATGTTTTACTTCCAAATATGTGCCAATTTTTGCTTCCAAATTTGCATCAATTTTTGCTTCCTTTTTTGCATCATTTTTTGATACCAAAATGATGCCAAATATTTCTTCTATTTTTGCACCATATTTTTCTTCCTATGTAGCACCATCTTTTGCATCCAAAGTAACGTCTTATTTTTCTACCATATCAACGCCATGTTTGGCTTCATCATTAGCGCCACGTGTTGCATCCTTTTTAATGCCTAGTTTCGCATCTCTCATGTTTTGGTCACTAATTTAGTCGTTTTTAGTAATTTTATATACAAGTTTTGGACATTTTGTTTGGTCACCTATCTCTTATTTTTTTCTTACTAATTTAGTTGTTTTTAACTGATATTATAGTCTCATTAGGGCATGGAGGAATTGAACCACCAACCTCCTGCTTGTAAGGCAGGCACTCTTCCATTGAGCTAGAACCCTTTAATAATTTGGGAACCTAACTTACAGAGTCCTCTATAATGGTAAAAAATATTAATACACAACTTTGAGTATCTAATGGTAAAAAAATGATGATAGATTGTATTATCTTCAACATGGGATTGATTACGTTTCTTGGTTCTCTATATATCATTATCCTATGATTGTAAAGTTTCTAATGATTACAGTACCGATATCTGCAACTTGTGAGGCAGTAGCATCACCTTTTTCCTGTGATCTGGTGGTATCATTGGCCTAACTTGATTTTGTGTCATCAAATAGTTGAGCCCTCTATAACTGAGAAACAAAATTATCCTCAATTCCTAATTCTGTTGTAGTGCCACTCATTCCTCTAAGTTGCTAACTATCATCAACCCAACTACTCAAATGATTTATTGGTTGCCCACTTCAAAGTGTTCAGTAAATATAATCCAAATGGGACGGATCTGAAGTACTTTCAATATTACTCTATGCTACAACCCTATCATTCTCTGCAATCATAGACACATTACATTATATATGTCCTTAAACTACGAATTCTAAAGTTCGAATAAATAAAAAATAATTTATAATCTAGAAGATGTTCAACAGCCAGAAATTTTAAAAATTACATATTGCTCAATGAAAAACTGATCTAAATGGGGTAGATCAATATGGGGTAGTAGTCAATATGGCTCAGTCACCAAGTGTGAAAACCACATTAGTGATACTGAGCCCCACATAAAATAGTAGTCAATATGAATCAGTCACCAAGTATGAAAACCCCAGCAGTGATACTCAGCCCCAAAATTGGTACAACTCTAGCAAGGCAAGATAAATTTAGAAAACATAACTTTCATCTCTTTTAACTTTAACACTTTGATGGTGACTGTGTTAAATTTGGTCCTTGAGATACACTTCATCAAATGCAATGTATAGAACATAAACAATAATATAGTACAGAAAACAAACTAATGACTAGCAACTAATAAATAACAATGCCGGTTCATATCTAGTTTGAATCAACCTTATACTCAAATACTTTTAGGATCAAATCTTGTCACTAAAAGGACAAGATCAACAGTGAAATAGTTGACACACATTGAGAGAGAAAAGGTTAGAAATAAGGTTAGGCACATACAGTAGCAGTCAATATTACTCAGTCACCAAGTGTGAAAACCCCAATAGTGATACCCAAACCCAAACACAGTTAGGCACCAGCAGGATCACAACTAGTTCAAGAATATTAATACAAGTCACAGCTGAGATCTTAGCAACCTAGCAAGGTCAAGTCAGAGTCCTAACAACCCACAAGAATCATAGCTCTGTACAAACACCTCATAGATGTCACAACTCAAGTTCAGTGAGCACACACAATGGTCACATCCCAACACAGGTGGCATCCAATGTTGAAATATTGTAACTTCGAAGAATATTCTATATGTATCTTTTGTGGTCCTCGATGGTCCTACCAGGAGAACCACTTGTATTATCTTGTACCCCGATGCTTCTAATCGGAAGAACTAATAAGAGTCATGAGTTTGTCCCCTCTAATTGTAAAGGTGGGTCATTAGCACCCAAGTGTGGTTACTTGAGCCTACATGTGCAACTCGAGCCTACATGATTAACTCGAGCCTACATGTCAGATGAGTTAATTGAAGTGAACGGATGAATATAAATAGAGGTGTATCTCTCCTCATTTGACACACACTCTCACTTGTGTAGCGCATTAGTGGAGAAGAGAAGTAGTTGGAGAAGGAGGAGGACCAGGCTTTGATCTCCTTATTGGTTTTATCTTTTATCTTTTGGGGCATCTATATTGAGGAAGCTTTTGCTGGGTTTTTCCCTTTAGGGTTTTCCCAGGATAAATATTTGTGTTCCTTTTGTATGGTTGTGCTTGTCTATCTTTCAGTGATCCTGTTTATATGCTTTTGTTATGAAAATGAAATGAAGTACTGATGTCTTCGCTAAGCATATGAAAATTTAACATGGTATCAGATCCAATCTGAAAGAAGACATTGTGCAGCTACAGAAGATAGGGCTTCTTACTTTTTGGGTCTCTATCTACAATTGATTAGCAAAAGAAGGCTAGACTGACTCTCCATTGAAGGGTGCATCTTTCTATCGAAACAGAATTCAATTCCGAGCATTTTCAGTTTTGGTGCGAAAAATTAGGAATTTCCACAGAAGAGGAATTTTTGAGTGAGCCTAACATAGGATTGTTCTCCTCATCAAAATCGAATTTTAGAGACCTGGATCAAGAAATTTGGTTGGGTGAAACTCCGGGAAAGTCAAACCCTAGTTTGACCCCGAGCTAGAAAAACTCTAAATACTAAAACTGATAAGTTTTCGTACTTTCGCTATATTCAGATATTGGAGAAGGATCAGGAGCTAAAAATTCCAGAGGATGAAGATACCATCTTGATGTACACTGTGTCCCAAATTCAGCCTCATATTCACTATATTCTGGGAGATATGATCCCTCCACGTTAGGGTTCCAGCCTCTTCCAGAATTCATCCCTAAACAAGACATCTGGAGAAAATTGCTATAGCTTGGGCTACAGAAGTCCAAATGGAATTCCTGAAGATGTTACAGAAATAGCACGGACTGTAATTTCTATTATCCAAATATTAGACTCAGAATATGAACCAGTCACACATGGCATGCCGTATAACTTCACTATTTTGAAAAGTCTTGTAACAGGTCACCTTGGAAAAAGGATCATAAATCCCAATTGGTGAAACCAATTCTAATGGAACCTATGGTGTTGAATCAGGGACATGCGATGTTACCGTAGTATGAAATTTCAGACATAGATCAGTAGTAACTTCGGATATATCATAGAAACAGCAACAGGCATTTTTGCATAAGAAATTGGAAAACTAGGGCTTCCTGTTCCGGGAGATTCCCTCCACTATTTTCAGAAAAGGAGTACATTGGAAAGCTCCATTTGAAGAGATATATCTTTCTATCCAATCAGATCTGAAATATTCCAAGTTTTGAAAATTAGGGTTTCTCTGACAAACCCTAGATCAGCCAGCTCTGGAAGTAGGACGGACACCTCAAATCAATAAGATCTAATATTTTACTATTTGCATTTGAGGTTCTCATTTCAAAGTGATCTATCACATCAGCTTGATGATAATCTTGGTGAAGTTGAAAACTTCCAAGCATGAAATTATTTGATCCCTCTGAAGAAAATGAATTGGACACCTACATGAGTAGAGAGGTTCCAGTTCTAGAGGGAGATGAGCCTCAAAGCCTTACACAAGAAGAACTTGACCAATGCCAAGAATATCACTGTTGATTCAATCACAGATCAACTTGTACTAGAAGTGTCATCCCTAAAGACACTAAATATGTTTGATTCCTTGATCAAGCTATTTGAAGATAAGAAGATGGATTTGAGAAAACAGTTGAAGAATGTGAAGATCCAGAATGCATAACATCTTGAAGCGGTAGAAGAAGAAGCAAAGAATGCAGAAGTGGTGATAGCCACCTTGAATGGCCTCCCATGACCATGGGATTCATTCATGCGAGGAATGTGTGCCAAAAGGAAGTGATTACTTTTAGTTGACTTTGGGAAGAAGAAGAAGCTCATCTCATAAGAAGAGAAGAAGAAATATGGGAGCAAATTGAAGATCCAGCTCTCACCATTCAAAGAAGATCCCTCAAGCGATGAGGAATATGAAGAACTCAATTCTTGACGAACCTCTTATCCATCTTATCATTTGGATAATAAATGATGATTTCATCAATGAAGAAGATGATGAAGGAGAATGATCAAGAAGGAGTCTACCCACAAAACAAACAAAAGATAAGTATTCAATTGTCATTTAATGATATTGTTTTGTTATGCATATTCAGTTGATGTGTTATGCATGATAGATTGTTTGCATTAATGACTGTATACTACTAATATGCATGTGATCGGTAAGCATCTCATGGTGCTATACATCTCTCCATTGCTACTTATCTAGAATGAAACCTCTTTACATGAGATATTGGATTAATGCACAATCTCAATGATGTCATCTAAAAAGTTGCCGTGAGATATGGATGAATGTTGTATTGGCTAAACAGTTGCATGATGCATAAGAATTTGTCATTATGCATATGCTTTATGAAATAGTTCTAACCATGCAATTGGTGCATTTGAATTGTAGGAAAGGTCCTGAACAACCTCCTACAAGAAAACAAGGATGAGACTTGTTCCGAAGAACAAGTGATGACAATTCAATAAACATGAATCTGAAGCTCCCAGGGTCAGAGACACCATGACGAAAGAAAGAGCTTCAGAGAGTGGTAGATCCACCTCGAAGGATGAATACCACCATGGGTATAAGAGATAACTCAAGATGAAGAAAAAAATGCTATGATCAAAGAATAACAGTTGATCATGGGGAATGATGTATACGATATGATTTCGAGACATAAAGGGAAGTACGTAGTATCTTCCATATGGATCTACAAGAACAAGTGTACAAAGCAAAGGTTCATGATTTGCCTTAGAAGGAATAGACTATGACATGACATACTCTATTGACAAGTATATATCAAGCATAGAGCCACCTATACAGAATGAAGAGGGAAGATGATACTCCACTTTAGGGGGAGTGACTATAGAAGTTATCTAAGTTCGACATGGTACGGCATGATGGATAGCTTCCTGCTGGATCAAGACTTTACCAAGAGTAAAGAGGGTTCCAACCTTCAAGGTTGAATGCACAAGACTAGGATATCTTGATGACCCAACAAGATGAACTCATGGAAGATGTTATGATGAAAGAATCTAGAATGATGTTTGGGATACAGTTCCCAAACTAGAAGGAAAGATTATAGTATCCTCCAAATGGATATGCAAAATAAATCATGCAGCTGATGGAAGTATTGAGAAGTATAAAGCAATATTTGTGGCCAGAGGTTTATCTCAGAAAGAGGGAATTGATTATGAAGAGACATTTTCCCCAGTAGCATGGTATACTTCAATTAGAGCTACCATGGCACTTGCATTGATGATGAAGTGGGACTTACACCAGATGGATGTGAAAACAGCTTTTCTAAATGGTGTGATCAAAGAAGAAGTATACATAAAATAGCCACAAGGATTTGAAGTTGAAGATAGACATACTCACATATGCAAGTTGAAGAAGGCATTATATGGTCTTAAACAAGCTCCTTGAGCTTGGTATGAAAGAATAGATGGTTTCTTGTCGAGCATGGGCTTTACCAAAAGTAAAGCTGATCCTAACCTTTATCTCAAGGTTGTAGAAGATGAACTTGTCATCCTATTATTATATGTGGATGACTTATCCTTAACAGGAAATGAGAAACAGGTCATGGAAAGCAAGAAGAAACTAGCAGAAGAATTTGAGATGAAAGACCTTGGGTTAATGCATTATTTCCTAGGTCTGGAAGTATGGAAAAGTTCAGAAGAAATATTTCTCAACCAGGGAAAGTATGCGGTAGAGATATAGAAGAGATTCAATATGTTGGATTGCAAAGTCATGGCCACACCCATGGACTCCAACCTGAAGTTGTTAGCTGATGACCCATCAGAATTAGTGGATGTGACTCACTACAGATATATCGTTGGGTCATTGATGTATTTAACAAATACCAAACTAGACATTTGTTTTGATGTGAACACCTTAAGTCAATTTCTTGTTCAACCAAGACAGGTTCACTTAGTAGCTGCAAAACATGTGATGAGATATCTAAAAGGGACTATAGACTTTGGTCTATACTATGATGGTAGCCATGAGTACAGATTGTATGGATACACAGATGCAGATTGGGGCTGGAAATATCTCAGAAAGAAAAAGTACTTCAGGTGGATGTTATAGTCTAGGATTTTCTATGATTTCATGGTTTAGCAGAAAGCAATCTAGTGTTGCTCTAAGCACAGCTGAAGCAGAATATATAGCAGCTTACTCTGCTAGTTGTGAAGCCATATGGCTTCAAAAGCTGATGTGAGGATTATTCAACCTAGAGTTGGACACTACCGTGATTCTATGTGATAATCAAAGTTGTATATAGATGACAGAGAACCCAGTATTCCACGATAGATCGAAGCACATAGAAATCTGGTCTTTCTAAAAACTAGTGTAGATGCAGATGATGGTGATTCAGTATTTTGATACTGAATATAGAGATGATGATGTTTCATTATTCCCATACTGAAGATATAGGTGATGATGATTTCACTATTCCCATACTGAAGATATAGATGATGTTTCAGTATTTACATACTGTAGATGCAGATGATGGTGATTCCGTATTTATATACTAAATATAGAGATGATGATGCTTTTAGTATTCACATACTGGAGATATACATGGTGATAGTTCAGTATTCACATACTAAAGATGTAGATGATGATGGTTTGGATGATGATGTACTCACGAAGCCTTTATCTCGAGTAAAGTTTGAACACTTTCGAGACAAGCTTGGTGTTGTTCGAAAAGACCTTCCTTGAAAGAGGGAGTAGTGATGTTGCAGTGGGATTGTATCATCCCTGGGAACTTGCCCTAAAGTGATCTCGAGACTTTGGTCCTCGAGAATGAAGAGGGATTGTATCATCCTGGGACATCTGTCCAGAATAGATCCGATGACTTCAGTCCTCGAGAATGTAGTGGGATTGCATCATCCTTGAACTTCGGTTCAGAATGGTATTCGGAGGCTTTGGTCCCTGAGAATGTAGCGGGATTGTATCATCCTTGGAATTCGGTTCAGAATGGATCCAATGAACTTCGGTCATCGAGAAGGTGGCAGGATTGTATCATCCTTGGACTTCGATTCAGAACGGATCCGGTGAACTTCGATCATCGAGAAGGTGGCAGGATTGTATCATCCTTGGACTTCAGTTCAGAACGGATCCGGTGGACTTCGGTCATCGAGAAGGTGGCAGGATTGTATCATCCTTAGACTTCGGTTCAGAACCGATCCAGTGAACTTCATTCATCGAGTAGGTCGTAGGATTGTATCATCCTTGAAATTCGGTTCAGAACGGATCCGGTGACTTCGGTACTCAAGAACGTTTGTTGATCCCGTAATTCCTAGAGGAAGGATGGTCTGAGTTCCACATATGTGTTGATCCCATAATTCTGAAAGGAATGTTCGTTAGTAACTCCATAAAGACCTAAATCCAGTAATTCCAAAAGGAAGGATCATTGACTTGATCCCATAATTCCAATAGGAAGGATTGTCTGAGTTCCACATATGTGTTGATCCCGTAATTCCAATAGGAAGGATTGTCTGAGTTCCACAAATGCGTTGATCCCGTAATTCCAAAAGGAAGGATTGTTAGTAACTCCGTAAAGACCTAAATCCTGTAATTCCGAAAGGAAGGATCGTTAGTAACTCCGTAAAGACCTAAATCCCATAATTCCGAAAGGAAGAATCGTTGGTAGCTCCGTAAATACTTGATCCCGTAATTCCAACAGGAAGGATTGTCTGAGTTCCACAGATGTGTTGATCCCATAATTCCAATAGGAAGGATTGTATGAGTTCCACAAATGTGTTGATCCCGTAATTCTGAAAGGAAGGATCGTTAGTAACTCCGTAAAGACCTAAATCCCATAATTCTGAAAGGAAGGATCGTTAGTAGCTCCATAAAGACTTGATCCTATAATTCCAAAAGGAAGGATCGTCTGAGCTCCACATATGTGTTGATCCCGTAATTTCGAAAGGAAGGATCATTAGCAACTCCGTAAAGACCTAAATCCCGTAATTCCGATAGGAAGGATCATCTGAGTACCACAAACATGTTGATCCCGTAATTCCGAAAGGAAGGATCATGTTGATGATGATGATGTTGATGTTTTGATGATGTTGATGTCTTGATAATGATGATGTTGATGTTTTGATGATGTTGATGTTTTGATGATGTTGATGTTTTGATAATAATGATGTCTTGATGATGATGATGTTTTGATGATGATGTTTCTGATCAAAAGATCAGAGTATGATGATGATGTTGTTGCTGATCGAAAGGTCAAAATGATGTTGTTGATCAAAAGGTCAAAGTGCTGAAGATGATGTTGCTGATCGAAAGGTCGAAGTGCTGAAGATGATGTTGCTGATCAAAAGGTCAAAGTGCTGAAGATGTTGCTGATAGAAGCAGTCAAAGTATTAATGATGATGAATACTGAAGATTGAAGATGAAGACTACATAATGTTGAAAAGCTTCCAATGATTTATAGATGTGTTACCCTGATGATGCTGATGATGTCCTCTATCTCTCTCCTACTATTGTTGTTGTTGATGTTGTTTTAGAATACCCTTCTCGTTAAGGGGGAGTGTTGAAATATTGTAACTTTGAAGAATATTCCATATGTATATTTTGTGGCCCCCAATGGTCCTACCGGGAGAACCATTTGTATTATCTTGTACCCCGATGCTTCTAATCGGAAGAACTAATAAGAGTCATGAGGTTGTCCCCTCTAATTGTAAAGGTGGGTCATTAGCACCCCAGTGTGGTTACTTGAGCCTACATGTGCAACTCGAGCCTACATGTTAGATGAGTTAATTGAAGTGAATGGATGAATATAAATAGAGGTGTATCTCTCCTCATTTGACACACACTCCCACTTGTGTAGCGCATTAGTGGAGAAGAGAAGTAGCTGGAGAAGGAGGAGGATCAGGCTTTGATATCCTTGTTGGTTTTATCTTTTATCTTTTGGGGCATCTATATTGAGGAAGCTTTTGTTGGTTTTTTCCCTTTAGGGTTTTCCCAGGATAAATCTTTGTGTTCCTTTTGTATGGTTGTGCTTGTCTATATTTCAGTGATCCTATTTATATGCTTTTGTTATGAAAATGAAATGAAGTACTGATGTCTTAGCTAAGCATATGAAGAGTTAACATCCAAGAGTCATAGCTCAAGTCTGAACAACCCCAAGTCCCAAGGGTCACGATCCGCTCTAACAAATAACAGAAGGGTCACATCCTAAGTCTGGGCAAGCAACAGTGATCACGACCCAATCTAAGAAGTCACAAAAAAGTCACGACGTGTTTAAGAGGGCTCAAAAAAGTCATCAATAGTCACGACCTGTTAGAGAAAGCATCAAAATTGTATGGTTCAGTTAAGGTAAGGTCAAACAGTCATGGCCTACCCAAGAAGGGTTTTACCTAGTCATGACCCAACTCAAGAAGGGTTTCACACAGTCATGGCCCAACTAGCAACTCAATCATAGTTCAAATCTAAGGGGCTTAGATCAGTCACGTCCCAACCCTAAGGGGATTCTATTAGACGCAACCCTTAACATAAAGGTGTCTATTAGTCATGGCCTCCCCAAGAAGGGCTTCTATCAGAATTAGCATCCTACAAAAGATTATGCCCATCTCAAGGAACATCAACACACATCAAGGAAACCCTTAACAACATGAGAAGATTGACACGACTTATTCATAACAGCAACAACTTGAACAGGAAGACGAAAACGCTAGCAGGATGAGAGGAGAGGTAGTGGCAGCTCAGAGATAGAAACAAAACCCTAGACGTCAATCTATTAGCACCAGCAAATCCTAGACAGGTGAAAGATCATACCTTCAAATTTCTCTTGTGAACGCACTCTCTAAAATGAAATTCAAGACTTGAATTTATAATCTTAACAAGCCTTCTAGAAATATTAATCCACAAACCCCTATCTTTTAGGGTTGTTACCAAACATAACATAAAATAATGTTAAGTTGACTTAGGATAGGGTACTGACAGTTAAGTGGTCATATAAAATAAAATAAATAAGGTTAAGTCATCATACCAAAGGTTCTCATGGTACCACATAGAACAAGGGTGTTAGGACCAAAAGGACCATAAGTCTACTAGCGTCAAAACAAGGTGGTAAGGAAACCACCATACCCATAAGACCAAGGTGTACAATAAAGGTGGGGAAACAACCCCTTTTACCCATAGGACTTACAAGACCAATGACATCAATATTTTCTCTCTCAAGGTATATTGTCATGTGTGTTCCATACAATTTTATCATCACTGTATAAGGATAATTCACGACAACATGTATCATGACTTCTCAAATACACATTATATTAGGTATATATAGTGAAAGGGTGTTTTTCGATATATTTCTATCTCATAACTTGCAGCCATGAGCTTGTACCTATGCACTATTTTTAACATGTATAGACACTTTCTTGTCTACATCCCTGTTTGGATTCAGAATACGAAAATAAAGCTTTTGGTCTAGTTTATTTGGAGTGGGATGTAGGAAAATAATGTCATTCTCTTACTAAGGTGAGAAAGAAAATCAAAACCAAATATGTTTTGAGGATGGATACTAAAAAAAAATCAGATATACTAGCAGCCCAGAGCATTTGGAGACCTTGCACAGGTACAAGTTCCTTGATCAAGAACTTGTGGATAGTGTTCCCAAGTTATGAGATAAAAATATATCGAAAAACACACTTCAAACTGTATAGACCTCCTATAATGTGCATTTGCTTCAAACTGGGATAAATAAATTCAACAATATTTACCAATTTCACAAACCTCAAGAGAAAGATCCATCATATATATAATGAAAGTACTGCATATTTAAAATCCATTCACCACAATAATATTTGGAAAAATAAGGTCTGATATAATTTATCTCACAGCTGGAATCTTCACAAAAATGATAACTGCTTACAGAGAATACATAGACCACTAGTTGGTGAAAGAGTGAACACTTGGTATTGGCTGGTAACTATAGTATGGGGAGGAAAACACCCTTCCATTGTACAAACATCCTATAATGTGTATTTTCTTCAGACTGTTTGTCTGAAATAAAGAACTTCAACAATTCTTACCAATTATCAAGAGTAATATCCTCCATATATATAATGAAAGTACTGTAGATTTAAACTACATTCACCACAATAATATTTGGCAAAATAAAGCCTAATATAACTTATTTCAGAGCTAGAATCTTTACAAAAATGATAACCACTTACAGAAAAAACATGGATCACTGGTTGGTGAAAGAGTGAGCATTGGGTATTGGATGGTAACTATAGTATGGCAAGGAAAAACACCCATTCACTATACATGCCTCATATAATGTGTATTTGCTTCAAATTCGGATAAATAACTTCAACAATGTTTACCAATTTCACAAACCTCAAGAGAAAGATCCACCATATATATAATGAAAGTATTGCATATTTAAAAGACATTCACCACAATAATATTTGGAAAAATAAGGTCCAATATAATTTATCTCAGAGTTGGAATCTTCACAAAAATGATAGCCAGTTACAAAGAATAAGTGAATCACTAGTTGGTGAAAGAGTGAACACTTGGGATTGGCTGGTAACTATAGCATTGCAAGGAAAGACATCCTTTCACTATACATACCTCCTATAATGTGTAATTGCATCATACTATTTGTTTGGGATAAAGAACTTCAACAATGCCTACCAATTTCACAAACCTTAAGAGCAAGATGTGTTCATCTAGTATTCAACTATTTCTTGTGGAAGAAATTTAATGTGGAAGAAAAAAAAAAAAAAAGAGGATTGTGGAAGAAACTTTTCCAATAAAGTGGGTTGAGTGGGTGGATTGAGATTAAAAAGAAGAAATAAATTTTTTTATTGTAGAACCTTTCCAATGGGGTGGGTTGATTTAAAAAAGAAAGAAAGAAAAAAAGAGCAAGATCGAGGATTATTTTTTATAAGGGCAGAAATGAAATATCCATTAATTCTACAAATGCAATATGCACATGTTTCATGTAATTTCCATAACATTTCTAGATCCATAACTTGGATCTACTTGTATTGTTCATCTTTCTCCTCGAGGGGCTCCCCACCTTGGAGCCTATCGATTATCTCTGCATGATTTAGTTCATTTTCATTTTTTCTTTCTGCATATTATTTATTATAGGAGATGCTTTAGAGCTCCCACTTTGTATTGACATCATTGTAACCAACAGTCTATTTGACCTACTTTAGTTCTCACTTGTCGAACATTAATAAAATTATCTTATCTTATCTACAACAATTACTCCTTTCGTATTACAACACTACACAACTTGGGTGCAATTTTCTCTAATACAAAATCTAATTGTTCTTGTGAAGAAAAATAAACACAAAACGAACGAAAATATAATTTGCAACCAGAAGTTTGGCATTTTAAAATACATTTCACTACACCCTATGTATATCATTCCATGCAATGCATGTTGGTACATGGAAATTTATATTAAGTATCAACCATAAGTTTTAAACCAAACATAAAGGTATTCAACAAACCAATGTTGCGGAGCACAAAGTGAAGCAAGGATCGAAAGCTGCAAATCCATGAGCACATAGTACCCAAAAAATCCAAAGGGTATTCCATAAATAATATATGTTATATTTATTATAATGCACGCCCAATGCCAATATAGTAGCATAAAATATAAAAGCATAGATTAGAGTGTTACTTGTAAATAAATACTACATTATTGAAAGGTTAGAAATGTCATCCATAGTAGATAACATTAACCATTCAATACACAAATAACATGATATGAAAACTAAGGAAACTCTTAATGGCCATGATCTTTTTATATTTGTTTGGCCCATGGTAGCTTGTGTTAACCACCATGATCAGCCCCATGTGATGGGCACAATCAAGACTGAATAGTTATCTCCCTTATATAAGCATTGTGAAAGAAGGGGAAAAATGTATTCCTTATATGAGCATTGTAATGAAAGATCTTATTTATATAGTACCGGTGCTGAAAGGACCTTGAGGAGACAAACATATGAGATACTCCTTCTCAGTAGTTTGTTGGATCAATAATTTGGTTGATGGATGAATGAGGACTTGGTGTTAGATTGTACCTCGAACAATCTTCTGTAGGATTGGGCAGTGGGACACACTAGTGAATAGATCTGGGCACTTTAAAAGGACAGTGAGAATACATTTCTTCTTCAGCACTTGGGCACATTAATTATGAGCGAGTAATCAGTGTTATAAGAGTGGATTTCTCTTCTATCTTTAGTAATATATTCATAGCAGCTTTCATGTCGTTTCTCAGTTAAGTAAAAGAGGACACATGAAATTACATGTGTTAGAATACTAAGCAGTTTTCTAATTTCTAGCTTAAGTCTAAATTTAGTTAGGCACATGCAGTCTAGCAGGTAGGGTACATGCTTGAATTCCTCATACCATCTTCAGTTGAGGTGATATTGTGCATGTACCTACTCTTCTTCTTAGTGTATACAACAGAGGGCAAGGGTATAGATTTATCCATTCATTTTGGAGCAACAAATAGTGAATTAGTTTCCTGTGGTTTTCCTGTAGCAGATTTCAGATCGAACAATACAAAAGCAGTAAAAGATTTTGACAGTCCATCTACTAAGATTTTTTTGTCTTTTAAGAGTGAGTAAAAATGATGTGATTTAGGAGTCAGGACAGACCTGTTAGTTTCCGTTATAATTTTTCTGTAGTATGTTTTTGTAAATTTAATCATTATTAGAAGAAAATGATTTGAATGGATTTAAGGTTTCAACTATCTAGTAGTTTATGAATTCTTTTAGTACAAAGTCTACTGACCATGGTTTAAAATTTTTATCATGGTACTAGAGCACAGTTTCTGAAATTTCCCATATTCCATATATGGAGAGGAACACACTATCTAGAGTAGAGAATTTAAGAGGATTGCAAAGGGCAGTATGTCCAAGCTTCAGTGATCGAAGTACAATTGTACAGTGATTGGCACGTGGACCTCAGAAGGTTTTTGGGGTAGGAAATCCTATTTTTGATGCAGTGAGAAAGCAGTGGAAACAATGGCCATTCCCAGCATGTGAGCGTCACTTGTTGGAGTGAGCCTCTTCAACTTTGTGCTGTGGAAATTAAGATTGTAAAACCTCCCAAAAATGGTAGAATTGTGGTACCTTGTAGAGAATATGGTTTCACCACATACAAACCCAAATATCTGGCAAAACACAACAAGGTAGTAACCGCAAAGTGAATCCTATTGGATTCAGTGAAGGATCACTTGATCCCTTGTATAGTCAGGGAAAACACATCCAAAAACATGTATGATGCCTTGGAAACATTGTTCCAGAGTGCAAATATATCTAATAAGATGCTCTTGAAGAACAATCTCACCTCTTCCCATACAAGAAAAACATTAGCAAGCAATCTCATTAAAAAGCAAAGATGAAAGAACAGAATGCAACAGTTGGAAACACATTTGAGGATAATGAGCTAGTTTGGGTTTCTATGAATGGTTTAGTCCATTGGAGCACAACCTTGTCCAAGTAATAAATGGTTGTGAACATTTTCTTTAATTTAAGCAGTAATCAAATGCTTTGATTGGAGAGGAGATGAGACTACAAAAAGTTTCCATCAGTTATGAGGATGTTTCAGACTTAGCCCTCACTGAGAAGGTGATGGATGGAGGAAAGAATGAATCCGAGGAGGGTTATAAGAAGAAATAATATTAAAGGTCCCCTAGCTAGTAGAATAAGGATTCGAGCCATACCAAGAGCTTCAACTGCAACAAGCATGGCCATTATGCTTCTCGATGACCTAAGAAGAAGATGGGTAAGCAAGGGTAAAATGCTCGTTTGGATTTTCCTAAATAAAAACATAAAATTACCTGATGAAATACAACATAGGTCCTTAGAACTTATTAAACTATCATTGAATAAGGAAGGTTAACAATAAATCCATGTTGCTTTCCAATAAAAATAACCAGAACAGTCCTTTACCATTAATTCTCAAAAGGTGCACGAGCATCAAGGATCTCTTAGCTTCCAGTCGTCAAAGTAATGGAAAATGAAAACAAATGAAGGTTTATATTAAGTAGATTGAGGAAGACTTCAAATTTTTTGAAGGGCATTTTCAACCTATAGACTAGTCAGGAAATAATAGGATGCAAGAGGGTTGTGATCACCATACTACTAAAATGATCAAAATTTTTTTGTTGTAATATAGTTAGACCCTACAGAAAGAAGTCAAATCTGATTTAATATTTGTGCCTACTTATTGGTTGTGGTCTTTGTGGATGAGGCTGTGGTCTTTATGGTCCTACCACATTAAAAATCCCATTGTAATCAAGAGAAAATAAGGTGAAGAACAAATTTTTGTTGTACCTTTTGTAGTACCAAAAGGGGAAAACAAAGAAGAATATCTACAAGAAAATTAGACAAATGCTGCACTTAGGGGGTTATCTTCACAAATTCATTCTGCTAGATATGCTACAACCCCACAGATTGAGTATATTAAAGGTTTGATAAAGATGTCATAGGAGAATATCATCAAGAACATTCAATACTAGATCAAATCCATACTCATGATAGAGATGTAGAAGAAGCCCCTAAACAAGTAATTATAGAGATCAAGAAAGTCCTGACCATCACTGGTAAAATCAATACAAGGACTAAAAATATTTGGGTAAATAAAAACCCAAGGAAAAATTAGATATATCTAGACTACCTCTAAATTTTAGATCTCAAGAAATGTTTTTCCGACTCCTTCCATTAGAACAACAATAGCCAAAAAAGAAAGAAAGAATAGGAGCAAGGTTGAGATTGGACGAGAGACAAATTCACCCCAAGAAGCCTGGGAAATGGTAGTCCAATCAATTGTTCCCACCGCTGAGGATAAAAATTCCCAAGTAAGAAAACCCATGAAAGGAATCCATACTATATGCACAGACCTCCAGCTCCAGATCTGGAAGATGGAATGAATATTAACCAAATGCCATGGTCACCAGAAGTTCTATAATGGAACTTGAATGGATCTAGTACTCAGAATATAGAACAGATTATACACATAATGTTTACTATCTATAGATATTATGTAGCCAATGGAAAAGATCCTACTTCTTGTAGAATGATAATACCAACGTTTACAGGAGCCCTGCAAAAATGGTGGCAAAGAACAATGATAATGGAAACATGGAACAAATGGGAACAAACAAAAACAAAAAATGCAGAGGGACTTGAAGAGTCTAACCTAATAGGTTGCATGAATGCAGAAATAATAAAATACTGGGGAGGAATAACATAAAATATGAAAGCTAAAAACACCCAATTCCTGTTAAATATGAAAATCCTCCTAGATTTTGAACTGTTTCACCGAGATTGGGTAATCAGAATACAAGATGTAGAAAATGGTGATAGCGAAGTTTGGAAGAAAAATACATTTATGATGTTGCCAAAAAAATTCCAAGGTTTTTTCACTAGTGCTTTAAGTAAACAATCCTTGACAGAGTATAGTTGGGATGAATACTATGACATCATACTCAGCTGTATAGGAGATATATGCATGAGGAGGACAACCACCAAAGTTACTCAAGAATATCTTCGAAGAAAAGCAGGAGTATGCAAACAATACAGAATGCAAGAACCACACTACCCCCAAAGAAAATAGAGAACAAAAGGCTAGAAAAAAGGAAAAATATAAATACTACAAGTATGTATATCCTAAGAGATACAGAAAATACAAGAAGAAAAAGGAATTAGAAAGGTACCATAGAAAAAGGAGGAAACCCAGAAAATATGGCAAATGGTATTCCTCAAATACTGGTAAGAGTAATTACTAGTATGAAAAACAAGGACGAGTTTGGAGGAAAGTTAAGATGGAAGTATTCTCCAAACCCAAAATGCTACAAATGTGGCACACTTGGCCATTATGCAAATAAATTCCCAAACCCAGCAAATCCAAGAGAACAAACCAGTTTCTCTAGAGTAAAGAAGGTACATATGTCCCCAAAAGAGATGATTAAAAATTATAAATGTGCATTGTGCGGAAAGAAGGGACATAGAGAAACCCAGTGCCCAGAAAGCAAAGCCTCTGGAGATACATACAATGCAGAAAAATCTTCTTCATCAAAAAAAGTAAACTACAATTATTCTTCATCATAAGAAAGCATATATTTTGATCAAATACTGAAAGCTGGTGAGGACCATCAATGTAAATGCTCTGATTCAGAAGATTGCCATTGCTCAATCCCAGAATAAAATTTCAGTAGCAATCCCAATGAAGATGATGATAATGTTTATGCTACATATCTTGCAAGGGAAAGAATATAAGGCCTCCACTTCCTAATGCAATATGATAAGGACCAACAATCAGGCCTCAATGATGATGAGACAAATAGAAGAAATGGAAGAAGGCCAACCCAAAGAAACAATGAAGAAATCCTTTGCAGAAGCATTCCTACAAAAGAGATAAGAGAAAGAATACCAACGATCAAGGGCTAGTAGTAGATCAAGGAAGTTCGATTTTCATGCAAAATCAAATTGGAATCGATTTGCAACAACTCTCCCTTCTTATGAAATAAATACTATGCCATTGCTAGAGACAGACCAAAAAAAGTGGTAACACTACATGACATAGCAAGAGAACAAAACAATTTGAAAAAGAAGATTAAGGAACTCTGAACCACAATAGAAAAGCTCGAAAGCGAAATAGGATCCAGAAAGCTCAGATTCAAGCCTCCAAATTGAGGAAGAAGAAACAGAGGAGCAAGAGCCGAGAGATTAAGGGTCAAAATTCACTGACATAAGAGGCCCTAAACTTTATGATTTTCATGCTTTCAGAGTAAAATTGTGCGCCAAATATATACTGTCTCTCTCGGAATCAGGATTGAAAATGAAGATTTTATCTTTCCCACCCTGATAGATTTTGGACCAAACATTAATATGATATATATAGATAAGGTTCCTGCCAAACTTGGTCATCCGACTCACCATATTATTCATGCAGTAGGATCTTCATCTATGGTAATGTTTGATATTCCAATAGCTCAAGTCTGTACGAACCAATACAAATTGGACGTAAATTTCTATCTGATGAAGTTGAATTCAGATTGCATAGTGTGAGAACAGATCGGATGGTAAAGATATTACTCCATAATGAAATTGCTGTAAAAAGAAAAACAGATCCTGGCAATAAAAGATCAAACTGGGACTATGAATATTATAGAGAAATTAAAACAGAAAAGGTGGAAGGATATCAAAGCTCAGACAAAAGAAATATATTACAAGGGAAAGGTTTGTGCTGCTGCTCCAAAAGAATTTTGGCGCAGGAAAAAGAATACAATCTCTCTACCATTAAAACCAGATTTCAAAGGATCTGTAGGACACTCAAATGCTATCCCCATGAATAAAGAGATGCATCTTCATTGCAAAAAATAAATTCAAAAACTTGGGTATTTTAGCTATTCTTAATTCCTTTACAAGTTGCCATGCAAGGAACTCTTTTGTGTGTATATAATATACACACAAACTTATGGGTGTCTAATTTATTCTTATTTCCTTCACAAGTTGCCATGCAAGGCACCCTTTTGTAATATGGAGCAGTTCCCCTCAATTAAATAAATAGTTTTTGTCACATAACATTTTCCCTGTATAATTTATTTTATAAATTTATTTTGTATTCTTCAGTATTCTTGGCCTATGAAGTACTCATTAGGAGCAGGAATACCAATTTTTTTATCTACCAATATGCATCGTAAATCCATATTCGAAACTAACAGAAAAGAAGAACAAAACACATAATATGTGCAGGATCATATCTGTTAAAATAGGGATTGATCAGAACTTGATAGGGTTGAAACTGCTTAGCACTAGCTCAGGTGCCAATAGGTCCCCTTTAGTCCAAAGGTGTCACAGTTGGCTTGCAAATATATGCAACTTACAAATTTGGAACAGTCAGATGCATATGTTAATGGAGAAAAAATCCTAGTTGCATTAGATCCTATAATTTGAGGATGGGAATGGACAATTATCCAAATTACTAATTGTGAATCCGTTCCAAAGAGACATGAAACAAAATCTACAAACATTG
Organism: Pseudotsuga menziesii; assembly: GCA_001517045.1. NCBI lineage: Eukaryota > Viridiplantae > Streptophyta > Pinopsida > Pinales > Pinaceae > Pseudotsuga > Pseudotsuga menziesii. Next base: position 20,585 of record LPNX010695600.1, read on the forward strand.
AAAAGATCCATTCATGAAAATGTCCTCAAAGACTTCCAATTTCACATGAAACAATATTTAATCAAATCAGTTTCAAGTAAAAGGAAGAAAACAAAGACTGTAAGATTGAAGAAATAATATTTCTTGATTAAAAAACAATGAATAATTGTAAGAATAACTACGGTTAAATTTTCCTTGTGGGTGTATGTGGGGTAGTGTGGGTTTATTTGTAAAATTAATCAAACTGGCACCGATTGGTAGAGGATGGGATTGGGATAACATACCTTGTACACTGTATACACCTTGTCATGAAAGTATTGACAAGAGTGATGAGGTTCTTATCCAACCCAAACCTCTTTCTTTCAATGAAACACCCACGATCTGATATGAAAGCCATAGACCAATCCTGTAGATCGAAATCCCCTCCTTGGTCATAGATTGGGAAATCCCGCGGATGATTCATCAAAAGAAACTCCATCACCCCTTCCCTTTCCTTCTTCACCATTGGGGTATTAGTCTTTATTTTGAATCCTGTCAATTAAACCATAAAATCATCATCCTTCCGATTCAAACCTTCAAGAAGCAGTTAACAACTTTGGTAATGGTGGAAACCATAGTGAAAAGAGCGAAGGTGTTTAATTACCAGGAAGCGTAGGCATAACGCAAGATGCCATGGGATTGGGACTCTTCTCGACCTCGATGAGACACATGGGGCAATTTTTGATGATGGATAGGTGGGAATGATAGCAGAATTGAGAGATATTGACCCCTGCTAACTCACTGGCCCGAAGCATGGTCATTCCCTGGAGAATCTTGACCGGGTGGAAATCCACCATTACTCAAAAGCTTCCTCCGGCTTGGGGATATCCAACCATGGTCCTCCCACCAACGTTCTCTTATCTGCGCTCACTTATGTTTCCCTCACTGGAGATGAGGATATTTCCTACCTCCATCTCTCACCATTGAGTCCCAAGACCTCGTGCTGCTACTGCATGACCCATAAGCGCCCCATGAGCAATTTTGATCTCCTCGATATTTGAAATGAGAGCATTCCAATCCCCTTGACCATTCCAAAATTTGGTTGGGGTTTTGTGGCTCAATGTAAAGGGTCGCTAATCTTTCTCTCACATACAAACTTCCTCAAATTTACTTTCTCACTCACAATGTTGCTTTTTTATTTTTTATAATTGTGAATGAGTCATACGTGAAGTATAGTTTGGGTGTTAAGAGATATTTTTGTCATTAAATTTAAATGGTGGAAAGTGTGCCTTTGGATTTAAGTTCTATGGTATATATTAGGTTTTGAGTTGGGAAGAATTAATTATGTGTTATATGTGCAATGAAATGCGAAGGGTTAAATAAAGTAAAATATGTAATGTTAGAATGTGTAAACATACATATTTGTGAAGCGTTTGTTTGCAGGAGTTTTTTTTTCATAAAGGTTTTTTTGGGATATATTTACAATGTGAATACTTTATAAAATAGATGTCAGTGGTTGTTTTATGGAGTAAATGATAAATAAATAATACTTGCTTTATGGATGCATTATTGGTTTATATTTAATTGTATGTATGTTTGTTTGTGGTCTTATTTCATTTCAATGCTATTTTTCTTTTGTAGAGATTAAAATTGCTTCACAAGTGAGTATGTATAGTAGGTTCTACCTTTAGGTTACATGTACACTTAATTGGGTGTTTTTATCCATTTTGGAAGGTGAATTTCTTTATTACCAAAATATTTAGAAAATGACACTAATACATTTTGGTAAATGGACACCTATCTTTTTTTATGAATGGTGAGCCTAAAAATATCTAGTCTCTCTTTCTCGAACTTGAATGAATCATGATGCATTTTGTAATCTCGATAACTACTCAAAAGATACATCAATATTAATATCCATGTTGTACAAACCCCACACAAAGTTTAAAATTAGATCATTGTCACAATAGTCGCTCAAAGTTGTATCTAAAGCACAATACATAAAAATTCTAATGCTTATTATGTGAAGGGCTTCGATGGGTTCAAAATAGGGTTACCTCGGTCACTCAAAGTTGTAGCTAGAGCACAACGCATCAAAATTCTAATGCTTATTGTGTGAAGGACTTTGATGGGTTCATAATAGGGTTACCTAGGTCGCTCAAAGTTGTAGCTAGAGCAATTCTAAACTAATGTACTTACCATCAGGATCAACAATTCTTGACATCTGGAGCACATCAGAATTTGACAAATCTACATTTGTAGGTGAAACTGCTAGAATGATGCATGTTTCATGCTTGATATATGACAAAATCATTGTTCTAATCTGAGATTCAATATCATAAGGTTGATCTCCCACTGGAACTTTATTTATACCAGGAAATTGCACTAGAGTTATATTAAGAACTTTTGGAGAAAATATTTTCAACTGAATTTGCTTATCCGAGACACCTTTGTTTACTCCAACTTCCCTCTCTGTTTCTTCCTGCACTATTTGGGCACAAAAAAAAACTTAGAATTTCAAAATAAAAAGACACCATTATTCCACCATCATATCAGTGGCATTTACACAATCATATGCATATACAAAGAAAAATACATGAGCATAAAAAGCTTAACCCCTTTTCTAAAATGATAGAACTAAAGGATCTAACTGAAATCTACACAGAGCCCATGTAGAAGCTTCAGAGTCTTTGTGTACAAGAACATGGAGCCCTTCTAAAAAAACACCAGAGTGTTCAAAAATAAATTATGGATAGCCAAAGAATGCTAAAAAAGGTAAGCACGATGACATGGCAACAAAAGTTGGGAAGCCAAGGCTATCTATTGATAGTGGATTGTGGAAAGCAATTTTGGCCATTGATACAGTAATCAATATGTGAAGCATGTAATGGAAGGTCGTGCTGGCCATCAAATCAGCCCAGTAAGAATGGAACCAGTTATTGTTGATGAGAGCAATCCAAAATTCGGTTCCGAGGATTCACTGTATTCTCATATGATGAAAACCATTTCTATATTGTCCTCCTACATGAGTTTGTATGTCAAGGATATCATTACCAGCAGATGGAGACCTTTTTAAAGAAAATGGAGTGTTCACAGTCAAATTCTATACATCCTCAAAATTTTGAATAACCCATCAATGTCCAAAACATTTGGGGACACCTCAGTGAGAAAAAATGCTGGAAAGTAGCCTCTAAAATTCAATATTTAAACAAAAATTATTCAAATGAAAGCAAAAAATTAGCATGGAGCCATCTTAACCATGAAACATTTAAGCAGCAACAAATTTGCACATGGGTTTTTTTTACCCTCTTGGTGTTTAATAGATCTGGCTGGAGCTAAGATGGATCCATGCTGGTAAAAGCCAACTCTGGTACTGAAAGTTGATCAAGGAAACTAGCAATTTTTTAAATTTGTAAATATAGTAATATTTGGGCTAAGGCGTGTAATATTTTTCCTGACACAAAAAGAAGCTATCCATAATCTAAAATTTAAAATAGTAAGTTTCTAGAACTAGCATTTTTTGAAGGAACTCTCTACAATTAATGACATATCATTGTATCAGTGAAAGTTTATGCCATGCAATGATAAAATCACTGAATCTCCTATGAAGATTCTCGAAACAACCCAAATGGAAACCACTCAAGTTTATAATTATGTGAACCTTCCTACCAATGTCCACTTTTTTTTCATCAAAATTAAATTCAAAAGGTCGGTTTGATGAGTCCTCCTCTACAAGACTTCATTTCTTGCATGAATATCATGGACTCGTGAAAAATATAAACAACACTCGATGTCATGCAAATACAAATAATGACATGTAGCTAGGATCACAAATTGTGCAAAGGTCGATTTATGCAAATGTTGCTATAGAGAGGTGTCATTGGGCACACAATATGGAGAAACAATGGTTATTAATAAAATTTAAAAAACAATTGTTGGCTCAAGAATAGTGTTCAATTTGATGGGTGGCATGATCATGATGTAATCTCCCTCTATCCTTCCATCTATTGTGGTTTCTCACAACATTTGTCTTTAGTGCCACCGAAATACATATAAAATTACTTGTCTTTACATTCTTGCCCCTTTAAATCCTCATCTCATAGTAATAACTAAGAATTATTATGAATGCACAGCAGCACCTTATAATACAAATTGAGTAAGGCATAGAGACAACCATTAAATATTAAATGTGTCAAGACACAAAGAGTAAGAGACAACTATAAGTAAGTCTTATATAAAATTTACCATATAAGTATTTAATTAACACTATCAACTAACATTTGACAAGTTGGACTATTGTGATCTTCTTATCAGTCCTTACCAATGTAATTGCAAGGCATTCTTTGAAAGTGAAGTCCATAATTTTAGGTCTTCTTCCTCATTATCATGCCTTTTGGTAAGACAATAAAGAGGGTAGTGGCCTACATCGACATGGAAAACGGTTTTGACATAAAGGTATACACATTAGATGTTTTTATTAAATAACTTAAATTACTACCCGTGCCTGTCGATTCTCTACATATATATATCAAAAGTTAATAAATGAATAGTAATTTAATAATTTAAGGTTAGCAAGCCAATAATTTAAGGATAGACTAATGTATAGTAAACACGTTTATGGTATATATATATATATATGAATTAAATTTGATATGTAAATGATAAAAGATATTATATGCAGGTTGACTTTGTTATATAGAAGACAAAAGGGCATTTAATATTAATGACACTAAGAAAATATTGTAGATTAATAATGAGATATAAAATATCGTGTAACGGCATGAATATATTTTTAACTTGGGAGAGTTATATAGTTACACCTATATGTATTTTTATTAAATATTTTGGAGTGGACATATACCTATGATTTTCTAGATTGCATGAGTACGAGACAAGTGTACTATTGAGATCGATTCTATGACATTCATTGCAGATTCAAAATAAACAATTATATATATAAATAATAATTGTTTCGGGGATAACTCCTACCTCATGCATCGATAACTGTGAGTTTGAGAGAGATAACTCATTTAACTAGAAGAATGAGAGATCAAGTAACTAATTTAAGTTCTTAGTAGCACTTGACTTGTGACCTATCGGTGTTCACTAGCCACAAGTTAAATAATTGTGTTAGTCTTATAGTGTATGATAATTTAATCACATTTTCCTTCATATTTCAATGGCATGAAGTTAAATTATCTTTTGTTTTGAGTGATCTTATAATTGAAAAGGGAGATTAAGGAATAGGTGTTCAAATTCTAATGCTATGTTAATTGTAATCTCTTCAACAACCAATCTTAGACCTATGTTTGAAATCCTATCAATACAAGAGATTATGACTATGATACTCTAGCCATTTGTTTTGAAATATATATATAGTAACCACCATGAAATCAATAAATAAATAATCTTAGACATTGATTAGTTAAATGTTCCCAAGCCAACTAATGTGCTGTATGCCAATAGCTTGAAGGGTGAAAATTTTGTAAAAACAATCAAATTAGAATGATAAATGAATTCAATTTTGATTAATAATAAATGTTTAGAGTGAAGAGATAAAGTCCTTATTGATGGTTAATTGGATGATTTACATATGTAGGAATTATATATAGATCTTAAGAAAAATAAAACGTTAAGGGAAACATGGATCTATGTTAAATAAGTTAAAAGTTCAACACTGAGAAATTAGAGAAATGGTGTGGTAATGATATATATATATATATATATATATATATATATATATATATAAGGAAATTAGTTATGTATGAGATTTTCTTACAAATCACAATAACAAAAGGGCTATAATTTCTTTTTGCAAGTATCTAAATTGTTGTAGATAACACTTTAGTAAGGCATAATGAACCTTGATGTGTGTTATAAATGGGAATTCATGAGGAGATTATACTAGTTCATAGGATGTGATTTAGGATGAGATATAAGAACACATGTTAGGTGATAGAAGAACTAAATCTCTACGATATAACTTTGACATGATTCATCGAGTAAGGGTCCAAGTGGGACCACAGTAACAAGTGGCTTCTAGTAGAAAGACACATATATTCTACATAATAAAACCTTATTATAATCATGCATAACAATAACTTCGGGACGAAGTTCTCGGAAGGGTGGGTGTATGTAATGCCCCATAATTTGACTAGACAAATTTACTAGCCATACATAGTGCTGTTTATTTGCTTATTATTTGTTAGACTCCGCTCGACTGAGAAAACCTTATTTATGACATGATGGACTTGAGTATATGTTGTTACTAGGTTTATTTTGTCTCTATGATTATGATGTTATTATATTTACGTGGTTATGATGTTGTGATTATCATATTATTATTTTCTTTTACAATAGTGGTATATGTTTAAATGTTTTCATTAATAAAATGTGAAATATATGATGCAGTATGTGGATACCGTTTTATGATGTGATTGATCGAATTATTATATGTCATGTGTACCTCTAATGAACTAAAATTGTTACGTGAAATGAAATAATGATGATGATGTGGATCAATTGATGATCGAGTGGGAAATTCTCATTATGAATGTATATTTTGTGAAATACTAACCCACGGGGAGCAAGGGCTAAGTGATGGCTGGGTACTGAAGACGATGTGTGGATTAGTACTTACTTATGCAAATAATCTTATTGGCCAAACTAATGATACGATGAAACATTCTGATAATCTTGATAGTAGCCGAGTATGAATTGGCAGGGTTACATAGACCCAGTATGTTGAGATGGATGGATGTATTTCCCACCCTATGTTACTATGATACTTGAGGTCATGGGAGGGTCGTACTGAGAAATGCTCCCCAATTTGTTGTGATGACGATGGTCGAAATCCTGCCACGAGAGGCTAGGATTGTTGTTCAGCCAACGCTATCGCTCTCAGGTTCTTATCTGGTCAGATCAGTGAAGATGACATCCACTTCTATACTATAAGAGGAAGGATAGGGAGGATGCAGATGTAGGTTAGGATGGGAGGATATGTTAGTTAGTATTGTTGAGAGTGGGTATTCCTTGATCTTGAGTTAGTGGTAGTAGGTACCCTTCCACATGTTTGATTGATTAAAATATATATACACACAAAGATAAGGATATGAATCTTCAAACGGTTAACTGTTAAATAACTCAAGATGATAAGATAATTATATTATATTTATGTGTGTGTTCTACTTGCATGAATGAGTGTTACTAGTAAATAGCACTATTCAAAAGTGAGATGATGGTTTCTTATTGTACATTTTTGACAAGTGCATGCACTCGCCACACATGCACACATTGCACATGTATACTAGTATCAATATACAAATAAGTAACATGTTGAATAATCGTATAAGTTGTAGTAGGAAAATATGATAATTTTGTATTGATCAAATTCATATAATGGATGTTTAGTTGTTGGATATATTTAAGAATAAGCCAATTAAACTATTAATTAATGGGATGTAAACATGCTAATAAGCAATTGAAAGAATTGCAGTTAATATGAAGTATTATTGATAAACATTGACTTTAAGGTGTATTGTTTAAGTATTGATTGTGATTAATTAAACCTTAATTGTACCTTGAGTATTGATAAAAGTGTACTATATTATTGCTACGGTACTTAGTAATTAAACAAATACATGTTGATATTATTATTTACCCTCTATTATTATTATTAGTAGTAGTAGTAGTAGTATGTTATAATTAAACCACAATAAATTGTCCATTACAAAATTCATGAACAAACTTGTCAAAATTACATGTTACCAACTTTAATATTATAAAAATGATACCTCAAAAACCTTGTAAAAATATTTTTAGTCTATTCCATGTGTCGAATAAGTTAATATATAATTCATTAAATAAATATATTTGTAAATTAATTAATACGTCGCTTCAAATTTCGAAGAGTCAGGAGAATAGCTATTTAATTAGTATTTTATTCAACATATTAAATAAAGGATTAAACTAATAATGGACTCACCGGGTCATGAAGATCCTAAATAGAACAAGTCGAGAACCATTAAATGATGTACATCCAACCCATTAAATTCAACTTAATTATTCCCAATACCATTGAAATGTTTGAGAAAAAAAAGTACAAAAGAAATAATAATTATTTTGAATTAGATTGTAAAATGAACCATCATAATAAATGTTTTGGGAGGGTGGTGGAGTAAGCAAGAAGGAAAATGAAGATAGAAAATGGTATATAGGTAGGATCCTGGGGAGGATTGAAGGGGGTTCTTTTAACGGGGAAGAATATGAATGAATATTATAAGGATTTTTGGATGAGAAGGGAGGCATGCACAGGAGTGGGCTAACTCAGGAATTTGAGGAGGTGAAAAACTCAAAGGAAGGGGAAATGGATCTAGAACTAAGAGAGTCTCCTATTAGGATTACCGGATTGTGGGCTCGGGGGTTAGGAAACTTGTTGGTTTCCTAAGGCCAGCACGATAAGCTGGTTGGCAGGGTGGTTTGTTAGTTTGGTCAATAAGTTTTGGTGAAAGGGAGCTACAAGAGAACGAACAGAAATCTAGGTATTCTTCAAGCAGTAATTTAAATTTTTTTTTTTTTTTGTATGAAATGAAAACATGTCTTTCTAAATTTTGTTTATCCTATTAGTATGCCGCACAAATTAATTTTCATTAAAAATGAAACAGAAATAAGTGCACAAAAAAATGTTGTAAATATTCCATTCTATTAGAATAAAGGCTTAATTGAGCCTGATTACATCAAAAGTAGAAATGATAAATTTCTCATTACATCAAAAGTAGAAATGATAAATTTAGTTGATACTCTTAGAGGAGGAGCACTACAAATAACCTAAGTGTAGGAAATATACACCTCGAATTCATTTTATGGTGGTCTTATATTGTTATGCTTAAATGCATCTTGATTAAGATTTAAATAACCTTGCGTTACACGGTGGTTAAATAAACAATTAACAATTTTTTCTTTTTTTTTCATATTATTATTTTTTTTGTTTTGTTACGCCGATAGGCATATATATCTTAGAATTTTGGGGTGGACTACCATCTATGCTTTTTCATCTACGGACGAGAATGAGACAAGTGTACAGTCCATATTGATTCTATGGCTGTCGTCCAAAATTAAACGATAATGAGACAAGTGTATTGTCTAGATTTGATTCTATGGATGTCGTCCAAAAATTAATAATTAATAATTTAAAAAAAATAAAAATATCTTAATTAACATGGGATAAGTACAATTAGTGATAGTTGTAAAAATTAAAATTAATCTTCAACTATTCGATTATTAGATACAACTATGAGCTTAACTCCATCGATTATTAGATATAACTATTAGCTTAACTCGAATGATTCTATAACTATTAGCTTAACTTCAACTCTATTCATAATTATATTGGATAACTATTAGATACAACTATTAGCTTAAACCCAATGATTCTAGAACTATTAACTTAACTTCAACTCTATTCACAGTTATATTGGACACCTATTAGCTTAACTATTAGATACAACTATTAGCTTAACTCCAATGATTCTACAGCTATTAACTTAACTTCAACTCTAATCACTTAAGGCTTAGTCCAAGTGCATTTGACATCTAGGAGTCTAGCTAATGTGTAGTAATGTAAGATTCCAAATCCTAATAAAATCGTTCAAACTCCTCCAAACTCCTACATCTCATAATTGGGCATCTACCTAATTTATAGCTACTATTACATGTTTAGGTTTTTCTCAACTTCAACTATTCAATTATTAGATACAACTATTTGATTAGTACATGAAACTATGAGCTTAACTCCATTGATGATAAAACTATTAGCTTAATGTCAACTCCAGTCATGACTTTTACTTTAACATCAATTGCCGATATATTAATTTTTAAATTAACTATTAGATACAACTATAGTATTGAATTAATAAATACAACTATGATCTTAACTGTATTGATAATACAACTATTAGCTTAAATTCAACTCCAATCATGACTTTCTACAATTGTTGATATATTAACTTTTAAATTAACTATTAGATACAACTATTAGCTTAACTTCAACTATAATCATGGTTATGTTGAATAACTATTAGCTTCAATATTGGATACAAATATTATCTTAACTCCAATGATTCTACAACTATTATCTTAGCTTCAACTCTGATCAATTAAGGCTTAGTCTAAGTACATTTTGTATCTACGAGTCTAGCTAATGTGCAATCATGTAACAATTGAACTCCCAAAAAAATAGTTCGAAATCGCAATAAACTCCTACAGCTAGCACTTGGACATTTAGCCAATTACACTAATATGCCTTTATATCTTAGAATTTTAGGGTGGAGTTCCATCTATGATTTTTCATTTATGGACGAGAATGATAGTTGGAAAAATTAAACTTCAACTCCAACTTGGTAATTAAAACTCCAATCATGATTATGTACAACTATTCAATTATTAGATACAACTATTAGATTAACATCAATGATGATACAACTTTAGCTTAACTTCAAGTCCAATCACTACTTTAACTTGAAATGCAATAGTTGATATATTAACTTTTAAATCAAGACTATTAGATAGAACTATTCGTTTAACTTTAATGATTTTACCACTATTATCTTAACTTCAACTCTAATGGTAGTTATATTAGATTAACTATTAGATAACTATTAATAATTCAAATATATATGTTTCGGCCTATTCGAACATATTAATCTTATTAATATGGTTGTTGCTAATCTTATTAATATGGTTGTTACTAGTTTATTAAATAATAATTGTTTTGTGCTTATCTTATAATGTTAACCATCTGTATGAATAATTCATATAAAATTATATATTTTAGCTTTTGTTTAAAAATTATGTCTAAAACTTTATATATAGTTATAGTTATAGTTATGTACTTTTTAATATTATTAATTTTTTTGTTTTGTTTATTAAATAATCACCAACAACTTTATATATATATAGCTATATAGTGTACAAACATTCAAAATACAATAATTTGAAACATAACTGTAATTTGAAACATATCTGTAGCGTAGTGAAATGTCGACATAAAAACAATAAAGATTACGATCAGATAGAGCAAGACCATTTAAAATTCACAAACATTGATTCATGGAGTGATATGTTTACCATATATTGATTGATATTTTAAACAAAACTTCATGTAACATTCAGGAATACATTGATTCATGGAGTGATATGTTTACCATATATTGATTGATATGTTAAACAAAACTTCATGTAACATGCAGGAATACATTGATTCATGGAGTGATATGTTTACCATATATTGATTGATATGTTTAACAAAACTTCATGTAACATGCAGGAATACATTGATTCATGGAGTGATATGTTTACCATATCTTGATTGATATGTTTAACAAAACTTCATGTAACATGCAGGAATACATTGATTCATGGAGTGATATGTTTACCATATCTTGATTGATATGTTTAACAAAACTTCATGTAACATGCAGGAATACATTGATTCATGGAGTGATATGTTTACCATATCTTGATTGATATGTTTAACAAAACTTCATTTAACATGCAGGAATGCCTAAAGGCAATGTACAATATTAAAATTTTCAATCCATCATCTATACGTACGCACACAGGTAGGCTGATCAGATTAATTTTGGCAGAGAAAGTAAAAAGTGTTTCTGATATCGGCGTGGCGTCCAGATCAGAGCGAAGCAATGGACAGAGAACCTGAGGATCTCCAGTTCCTCGGCATCGTGGGAATCGTTGGAGAGGCGTTCAAGATCCTTCGCTCCTTCGCTAAAGTGCTAGGGGCTCTCACCCTTACGCTTGTTCTTCCCCTTTCTTTAGCAATTCTAGGGCACCACTTTGTCTCGGACTATCTGTTCTCTGAAATTCGTTCGAATGTAATACGTTATCTGTGGATGCCCAGCAGCCCGGTTGGTGAGATGTCTATGAGGAAATTGAGCAGGGAATGGACGGAGCTCTTCGTCTATTTAGCGGCCTACGCAGTCTTTGTTTTGGCCTTCTCGTTGCTGTCGACGGCGGCGGTGGTGTATACCGTGGCTTCCATGTACACTGGAAAGGAAATTTCTTACGCGAGGGTTATAAGCATCGTTCCCAGAGTTTGGAAGCGCCTCATGGTAACTTTCCTCTGGTTTTTCGTGATCTTCTTTGCCTATTACACGGCCTCTATATCGGCCTTCTTCTTGCTTCTATACGCCAGGATAGCTAACAACATGAATTGGCTGGTTGTTCTTTTTAGCGTGATTCTTATAGCCGCCATCTTCTTCTGTTTCCATGTGTATATAAGCATGGTGTGGCACCTCGCCTTTGTTATATCCGTTTTGGAGGACAAATACGGCCTGGGCGCCATGCGAAAGAGCAAGTATCTCATCAAGGGAAAGCGGATCACGGCCTTGGCGCTGGTCATCCTTTACCTCGTGATTGGCGGAATTATTGTATGGTTTTTTCGGTTTGTAGTCGTTTATGGGGAAACCAATGACGTCGGAAGTGTAATTAGGAGAGGCGCGTATGGTATACTCCTTGTTGGGTTGCTGTGTTTTGTTAATTTGATGGGACTGCTGATACAAACTGTGTATTATCTTGTGTGTAAATCTTACCACCATGAGAACATAGACAAATCCTCTTTGTCGGATCACCTGGAAGTTTACCTTGGCGACTATGTGCCTCTTAAGAGCAGCAACATTCAACTGGAAGATCTACATGTCTCTGTATAGTCTCGACTCTGTGTGAGATCTGCCTATGTATAGTCTCGACTTGGAAAAACGTGATGATGACATCATCATCACATTTTTTCAGGTATTTCTTCTTTTTGGGGTAGCGGGGTCCTTCAAAAGTATGCAGTGTGGGTACTCGTTGGATGCAGAATCAAATTCCGCTTCCAACGAGCTCTGCCGATCAAAATTTGAGTAAAAACAAAGGGAGATATGTCGAAAATACGAACACAAAAAGTAGTTTTTTTCTTTCTTCCTCCAAAATTAATCAATATTATTTTATTATTTTAACTATTATTTTACTATTTTTCCTTAGGAGGCCCATTTTAGACCCCAAAATTCCTCTAATGCTTTGAGAATAAATCTTCCAATACTAAGGATCATCTAATAGAGAATCAATTTGACATATTTGATCAGGTATTATCCATCCAAGAGCTAAACCGGGTTGCAGACGACTTTCTAGAGCAAGAAAAGGACAACACAGATGTTTTGAACCTCTGGGATTTAGGGCTTACAAAGTTTATCTTGCCTAGAACATGACCTTTCATTGAACTCGTTCAATGGTTCATTGATCATTATGTCCCTAAAGAAAGAGCCATTTTTTCCATACTCAAGAATGTAATTTTCCTTATTAATAAAGAACTGCTTCAAGAATTGTTGGAAATCGACGATGATTTGGAACGATTAAATTGTGATGAAGGTACTCTAGACGAGAAGATGAGGGAACTATCCTTTTAGATTCAAAATGATTTTATCAATACATTCTTATCGTCTAATGTTAAGAACCCTACCAATGTACCACCTTATAAGCTCGAAATCTTTTCAGAAACAGTGAGGGAAACAATCCTTATGGTATGTTAACTGTTAATATACAACTATGATTTGGTCATAGATTATACTATCTTGGGTTTCCTCTTAATGACAAATCTATTAAGTCACAATCTTCTGTTAAATTGAACATTGTTGTTTTCCTTGTTGAAATAATACATGATCAACTAAATCATTTTGCATCTATTAAGTTTTTCAGGTATTAATCATATATCCTAATTATGATCTTCTATCAAAACAAAGATTTCTTTGATAAGTATAATTTGAAGTTGTCATTATTTCAGCCTATTAATGAGGGATTTTAAAAGTTTGTCAATGTAGTCATGCCAAATTCCTGTGACTTGGTATTTGACTAGCTTCCCCTAAGAATCTTTCATGAATGTAAAATCTTGTTAGGGTCAAACCCTCTAAATCATGTAGGGGATTGGTTCTACTATGAGGACCATACTGAAATTCAAATATATAGGTCAGAGTTAGCTCCTTATCGTCTTCCATTGTTTCTAACTCCTAGACTATTTTCTTTGGAATAAATCAGATAGATGTTTAATCGTGATGATATTAATTTTGTGTCAAACAATAGTACTTGTCAATTCAAAGTACCTCAAGAAGTTGTCCTATTCGATGTTAAATATAGGGAAGCTCAAGCCATACTTGAAGAGATGTTAGGAAGCTTAAAACTTCCAATCAGTTTTGTTTCGAAGTATGATCCTAACTTGAATATTATCAAGCAAAATAAGGGTAATGAAACTAGCATTTTGTGTCCATGAACCTCATACTAATATGGACAAAATTTCTAACTTGGACAGCTGGGAGGAGGTTAAAAGGTAGTTATATCTAGATCAACAAGTTATCTCTCGCGTGATACCTACACCTTTTAAGGCTGATATGTTGGGAAAGAGACAAATTCCAAAATCAATTTCAGGATTTGAAGAAGGAGACTATGAGAGCTCAATGTCTAAATCTAAAGGTCTAGATCGGAAAATGAATCAGACTTGGTTATTCATCAAATACACAAAACAACAAGTTTGGCCTCTGTAGTCCTAGAGAATTTTCCATCTACAATTTGGCCTTAAGGGAAAGGTACATCCTCTTAGCAAGCAACTTTGTCAACTAGTCAAACCTCTCTAGTTAAAGTTGGGTTATTTGGGCTATATGCTCAGATTAAGGAAGATAATGTTGGTCTTAGTAAAACCTTGTTTGCTAAAAAATATATTGATATGGGTCATCAAGTGAGGATGTTGTCTGCACTCGATTTCCAGCAAGGAACTCTCAAGTTGTTTATTCTAGAGCCAATTACACCAGGAGGAAATAAGGACCCTTGAAACTATAAAACAACATAAGTCACGGTCAACCTAGATGCATTCCGCTCTCGTGACATAATAGAGCTACACAGGCATACTAGTGAAGGTTTGTTCAAAGATGTAATGAAATACACCGCGAGCACAAACAAGTTGCAAGGCAATGTCAATCGCTTGGAGAACTTATACAAGAATGAAAAAGATGTTGCCAAATCTAAATAAATAAAGATCATAGAATTGGAAAAGAAAATTTCCAACTTGGCAAGGGATCCCATGATAAAAATCATGTACAAAATCTTCTTAAGGAAAAAGAAGTTAAATGTAATAGTGACTAAACATACTTATATGCTTCAATTATTGTCAGTTCAATCAGAATTGGATAACATAACTATTGAGAACCATAGCAATAAAGAAAGGATTGTTGCTCTACAAGATTAAATAAAATAGTTATAAAAGCAAAATCATGATATCTCTCTAGCTAAAACTATTGTTTTGCAGGGTTCTTCCACAAGAGATCCCATTGATCAACTGGCTAAGACTTCAGCATATATGAGCATTAAAGAAGCAAAATTAAATAGAGTTCAAACTGAAATAAGACATAAACATGATGAAGTTAGAGACTTGAATTAAGAATTGTCAAATAAGAACTTTGCTCTCTAAGACCTTAATCAAGCAAAGAACAATTTAAAAAAAAAGAAATTTAGACATTATCCAAAGGGCGGAGCGCAAAGCTACTGCTAAAGGTCTCACGTCAAATGATATGGGACCAGATTACGATCCAAATGTATTCATGTTGGAAACACTTTTCAATCTCACGGGATCATGAGATGGAGTTATCTTTCACCGCTACCAAGGATGCTCAGGACATATTAACTCAGTTGGATAAAAATATCGATATGGCTAAGACTATGATTGAGATTTTAAATGAAAAATAATATCAAGAGCTCCATGATCTAGCAATAAGAGGCAAGAAAGACCTTGTTATTGAAGACAATAAAGTTATTACTAAGAAATATCTACCCTAAAATGTTTTAGATCTTGCATCACAATTTTACCATGACGTTGGATATTTCAAGTCTCTATTTGATCATCTTATTCATTAAGGGCTCCTATCCCTATGGGATGGAAATGGAAATTTATACCCTCAGGAGCAATGCAAATTGATTATCATTGATGCAAAAGATTATGAGTCTTCTTTATCTGATGTTCAAGGAGAGATTGAAGCCCGATTCTTGTTTGATAAATTGCATGTGGATTTTTAGATTTTAAATAGATTACAAGAAGTCTTCGCCAAGTTTCCTAAGTTTTCATATGAGAATTACCCAAAGCTCGACATGGATAACCGAGAGATGAGATACTATAAATATCCAATGGAGAAATATTGGAAAAATATCACACATATTTTTCAACTCACGAAACATGCTAGAGTTCCAGTTCCACGGTTTTTCAACTCAGGAGGGATGTCATCTTCTTAGCCTCCTCGGTAGACACGTCAGCCACCTCAAGGACCTCCTCAAGTTCCATGTCATTCCAGTCAAAATCTAGGCAATTATCAAGGAGACGTTTTACCTTTTTGTTTTGTTAAATATGGTTATGACAAGCTCTCTTGCAACTATAATCTGTTATCAAACAAAAT
>LPNX010695615.1:0-38290 GCA_001517045.1 Pseudotsuga menziesii
AATAATAGAGTACATAAATAGATATTCCCTCATAGGAAAGTCGAATTGTATGGAAACAACTCATAAAGCTCAAAAAGGCTGACTTACCCAAATATAGCAAACCCCTATAGGTGGATAAAGCACTTGCTAAATCTATCAAGGACCTCACAAGTTGGCAAAAGCATGAGTGAGTTTTCAAGGAGATGGAAATAACATGCTAATCCTAGAAAATGGAGAAAAAATAATGGAGGATGGGTTGGAAACAAAAGCTCCCAGTTTCCTAGTTGACTAGCTTTTATCTTATCCATAGAAAAGTAGGAAAAAGAAGAAAAAAGAAGAATCTGCTATATGGTCCTGTATACTAATTCTAGAGGAACCCAGAGTCAGAAATAACTCATTCCTAGGATATGGATGGCATGCATTGACTTTAAGTGGATGCCAACTAATTAAGCTAGTGGGTGAATAATTAATCATTATTGATTAATTATTTTATCCGAAGTGTATGAGTGGGTTTATTATATCCCAACACCCCCCTATAAGCCTGACTTTATGATGATATCCCTAAACTAATCAGAAATATATATGCATATAGGGCCCAGCAATAAAGCTATGGTCACCCTTTTACAATTTATCTTGTCCAAAGAAATGAGGAAAGAGGCAAATACTCAAGGGGAAAATCCTCCCTCAAGAAGGACATGAAAAGCAATACCAAAAATGTTAAACTACTGGTGTTGCTGCTGCTCCAAACTAAATGCTGATGTCTGGAGGAATCTTCTTCTTGGGAAGAAGATAAATCTTCTCACCTGGATCAAGGACAGCTGCAGGATGGAACCTGGGACCATGTAGAACAACTGAAATCCAATGATGTGAAGGCAATATTGAAGGATCTTGAGACTTGTAATCAGCTCCAAGATGATGATATGACTTGAACTTCGAACCATGAGAGATGAAATGAGCTCTAGATAGGTGGAATAACTGTCCAAGCGAGTGTATCATGTCTCCATATTTATTTACATAGAGAGGATGTGTGCAAGTGATCATGTAGGAACATAGAGAAGGCAATGGATCAAAGAGTGCGAATGCATGGGCTCCATGGGTTGATCTAGCTTCCAAAGAATCCAAGAGATCACAAAAAAGGCACAACAGTAGACTCATGGAATATACTGGTAAAGAATCCTCTATGGTAGAATAATGAGAGGAGGGAAGATAGTGATGTTCAAGATCTTCAAGGAGGCTCTGAGAATGAGTGCCAAGAACAATGGAGGAGCTGCAGAAGCACATGGGATCAAGTATGTTAAGTGGCAAAACACTGGAAGGACTTGATTTGGCTAAGCAAGCATCCTGGAAATCACTAGGTTGCACATCATCAAGAGGAGAGGCATGCACAAGGTGTAAGAGGTTTGGCATATGGATCTCAAAATCCATGATAGAAGACATAGAGAACACTGAATGTGTGAGTGAATCATCAATAGCAATAGCAATAGCATTAGTCACTTCTTCATGATCAACTTCATCAGAGACTGTAGAGGCCGAGACATCTTGAGAGAGAGAAATCATTGAGGAGCTAGAGGCACTCTCCACATAGCTAGAAGGATCCTCATTGTCCTTTCCCAAAACTCTATCCAATTTTTTCCATAGATCCTTTGGGGAATCAATAGAATCAATAAGGTAGCCCATGCATGGAGAGATAGATAGGAACATAGCTCCAATTGATCTGCCACAGTCATTCAACTAGTCACTTGGCTCTTCATAAGATTCTTCACCAGCTCCAATAGATATCTCATAGAGACCTTGTCTCTTTAGATATGAAACCATCTTCAGTTTCCACTCTGAATAGCTTGTGAATGGAGAAAGAAGAGGAACTGATATTCTTGAATCCATTCGAAGTTGAACCTGCAAAATAAACCTGCAAATCTGAAAACGAGGATTAATTAATGAACTCTCAAAGCTCTGATACCATGTAGAAATAATAGATCAATGCTATGTGCAATGATGCTAAAAAGAAGCACAGGAAATAGTTCTTGCTAGTAAGAATTCTCACAAGCATACACAGGAAAAATAGAGAGAAGAAAAGAGACTGAATCACATGAATGAAGAGATGAATATTGGTGTGTATCCTTCCATTGAATAATTATGAATAATAGAGTACATAAATAGATCTTCCCTCATAGTAAAGTCTAATTGTATGGAAACAACTCATAAAGCTCAAAAAGGCTGACTTACCCAAATATAGCAAACCCCCATAGGTGGATAAAGCACTTGCTAAATCTATCAAGGACCTCACGAGTTGGAAAAAGCATGAGTGAGTTGTCAAGGAGATGGAAATAACATGCTAATCCTAGAAAATGGAGAAAAACTAATGGAGGATGGGTTGGAAACAAAAGCTCCCAGTTTCCTAGTTGACTAGCTTTTATCTTATCCATAGAAAAACAGGAAAAAGCAGAAAAAGTAGAAAAAGCATAAAAAAGCAGAATCTACTATAAGGTCCTGCATACTAATTCTAGATGAACCCAGAATCAGAAATAACTCATTCCTAGGATATAGATGGCATGCATTGACTTTAAGGTGCCACCTAATTAAGCTAGTGGGTGAATAATTAATAAAATAATAATTAATTATTTTATTTTAAGTTGTGAGTGGGTTTAATAGATTCCCACACATATTACATTTTCTACACACCATTCATATATTGTCAATGAGATTATCACTAGTGTCCTACAACTCGTTGCCTCCACTCTCTCTCACTCTAGTTGATTCATTTGGTTAGTTTCTAGATACTATTTCCTTGGTTTCATCATTACCCAAGTGTTCCAATATATTGGGAACCATTCAAAGAGATCCATAGAATAACTATAAAATGTACATTATCTCCTATCGAAACATCCCTAGTGACCATCTATGTGCAAAGAATTTTGCAATGGGTCACTCATGGAACCTTCTGGTGTTAGCTCCTCAACATCCATTGACCTCAATATCCATTCCCTCTCCATGAGTATTATCCATTTTAGTCGTTTCCATTTGTTCTCCCATTATATATCTCCTTTGAAATCATTACCTCCATTTCAAGTCATACATTTTCTACTAATTCAACCATGCCTTTATGCTCTAAACAAAGGAAGTATTGTGTCCACCAGTGTTCCACCATCCACCCCATGCCTCAATCCCAATTTTAAATTGCATCCTTGTATCATTACTCGCATTGATAAACAAAGATACCCACATTTCTTTGTTTTCAATGGACCCCCCTCGATGAACTCCAATGGACTTTAGAAATTTGTTCTAGAGGCATTGTGTACCTTAGCACCATTTTCATCATTGATGGGTTACCTCGAACCAACCAAGGGGAGACCTCATTGCCCCTTGGATTGGTTGGTTCTAGCATGCTTGACTAAAACACATATTAGACCATTGAGAATCGTATAATATGGTTGGTTTATTATCCTAGTTTGTTCAGACCTTGGATATTCCTGAATCCATCTAACTCTTGAGTCTTTGTTCAAGGAACTTTAGTTAGTAGATTCTTTTGATGTCTTAGTTGCACTAGCGGAAGTGATCCTATTTTAGTTGTAGTTCCTTGGATATGTTTGGAGCTCTCTTACACTTCTAATCCACATGTGATTGTCTTTTCATGATATGGTGTTGTAATCTCATAGATCACAGAGGGTTACCAATAATACACATGGAATCATATAGACATAACAGACACAAGAGACAAGAACATAGTTATGGAGAATAACATATTATATTATAACATGAGGGTCCATACATACACAAAACTGAACCAAGTTCTCATCTAGCTCAACAGCCTAATATATATGATTTACAAACAGTTACATATAACTACCTGTCGGTTCGGTCAACTGACATGACCTTACACGACCGACCTGTTCTCTAATTAGTCGGCTCACCGACTAGCTCCTCCAATACCTCCCCCAGGAACAAAATATTTCTTCATCTCGAAGAAATAGGGGAGGTACTTCAACAGTGTGCTATCTTAGGTAGTTGTTTCTGGTATTTTTTGTCTTCATGGACTGTGTAGTCGGATGGTTGGTCGTTTCTGCACAGATATTTCCACAATTACTTTTATTGTAATGGCCAACTGATGTTGAAATTCTTCCCAACTCTGTGATACTTTCTGGATGTCGATGGTCAATTTTGTGATGCTTGATAAGGTCGACATCTTCTCCTGGATGGAAAGGTCTGCTATGCTTTCCATGTTAGGTCCCATGAATTGATCTTTTTCTTCTGTTGTTTCCAGTAGTCTTTTCATCTGTGGGAAGATGTTATCCAGTTTATCCAAACATGGGAGTGCTTGTTGTACCCATTGGTGTTCTTGTTTTTCTAGTTTCTTTAGTTTAGTTGTCTCCAATACAATTTGATCTTGTATCTAGTTTCTGAGTGCTTCTTCGGTGCCTTTTATTCTTTCTAGCGCTTGAATTTGTTCTCAAGTTTGTAGGGTTTACTAAAATACTTGCCCATAATAAGTGGGCCAATTATGGAGTACTTCTTCTGTGATGACAGATTCTTCCATGTGGTCTTGCAGCACTTTGTGAGCCTCCGAGAATGTTGTGTACTGTTGCCTTAACAATATGGATGTATCCTCTTTTTGGTCTTCTTTTGTATTTAGCAAATGTTACTGTAGGTTTGACACCATGCTTTCAAATAGATTTCATGCCCTTTCAAGCGGCTTGTCGGTGTCAGCCTCTAGAGGTCCTGATATTACTGTTTAGACTAATTTTCTGTATTTTGATAGAAACTCGACTTGTTCATTCTTACTATTGTCGAGCTGTTGTTGTCTATTCTGGCTTCTTTTTTTTTCCTTAATGGCTAGAGTTTCTAAGAGTTTTCCCAACTCTCCGTCTCTTAGCTTTGTTGCGTCGACTAAAGTAGTCAATCCAAGTTGACTAAGGTGGACCATTATCGGCTATGATTCTTTGTGGTATTCCTTCTTCTTTTTATCTCTTTTTCTCTTGTGTTTATGTTGTTCTATCTACTATTGTGCCTATGCATCTGCAAGTGGCGGATTCTCCTGTGGTTGGTTTTCTGGCTGCTGGTCTTCAACGATCGGTGGAACTTCTGGTTGACTTTCTTGGTTGGAACCAGTAGCTTGATGTGTATCTGGAGGATTTGGCACAGATGGTTTAGGGTTTGGTAAAGGTTCTAGATTGGGAACTAGTGGTGGAGATGGTGAATGGTCGGGTGTAATCGGTGTAGGTGGGATATTGTCAGTTGATGTTGGGTCCTCGATTTCTGGTGGTGAATCATCTGGTTCATCAGAGAATAGGTTGCCAGTCACCTGGTTGATATCTTCCAGGTTATCTTCCTCCACATATCTTGCTGGTTCATTGGCTAGTGGAGGGTGTGGGATGTCGAAAGGGATAATGGATGAGGTGCAACTTGCGAAAATTTGAGATGTCTTTTCAGGGTTCCTCAAAAATATTGACTTGATAATTCCCACAGATCTTGGTTTCTAGGGTATTTGGCCAATTTGTTGAGATAGGATCTGCCTTAATCCACTAGCTTCAATCAGTGGACATTTGGTGGTAATATTTTGGACAGAGGTGAGTAGTTCAGGTAATTTTTCAATGTATGCCTGGAAATCACCGTCCTGGTCGAACCGTTCTTTCAGTGTATCCGGCATAACATTCTTACAAGTGTCGACTGGGCTTATGGTGGGTATCTGTGGGTTTCTTCTTGTGTAATCTGGGTTGGAGATGGGGGTGGAGGTGTAGAAACTAAATCAACAATGCTTTCATCCGTTGAAGTTGTTGTAATTTTTACCTTTTTCGGTCATCCTTGCTTTGCTATGGCTTCAACAAATCGTTTGAATTGTGTTTCGATCAAAACTTTGTTTGCTATTGCATATTATATGATGTCAAGAGCAGACACCAACAGTTCTTCTTCATCTTCTGACTCTAAAACTATAATCTTGTGCTTCCCTTTCCCTTTTTCCTGAAGTGCCTTCCTCTTACTCGAGGCTGCTACTTCCTTTGCTATTTTCCTTAAGTTTTCTTTTGTCATAGCGTATTTCAGATCATTTGATTCAATGTCTTCTTCCACTTCTTATTCTCCCCCCTATTGGTTGGTCAGACTGGTACATTTCTTAGTTGGCTTAGTTACCTACTGCTCAATTGGTGTACTTCCCCTTTGGGTTAGTGGTGGTATGATTGTTATTTGCAATCTATTGGTGTCCTCTACCGGTATATCATCTGACATGAAGGTACTGATATGCAATCAGAGTATGTATTCCTCCTCTTTTTCTTGTTCTGTCAATGGTTCTTCCATTGTTGGATTTATTTCTTTGGCTTTTGCTGGTAATGATAACTTTGTACCGGATTGTCGAGTTAGCTTGCGAAATATCTATTCGACTGTTGGGTAATAGTCGAGAGGTCTTGCTGTTGCTTTTTCTCCCTGCATGTACCAGACTACTGTTTGGTCTAGATCGATTTGAATATGAGCTATTTTTTTCAGACTTCTTCGAATGTTCTGAGGCACCCTCCATCTGGTTGTCTGGATTTTCAGGTTTTGGAACCAATTTTCCAGCATTACTTTACCATTTTCCAATTCTTTTAGTGTTCCATTCTGTGAAAATGGCTTGAACCTTCACATGTGGTACTTGTGTGGTTCTTGGAACTGCTTATCCCCGACAGGACACAAGTGGTACATTGCTATCCATAGAATCAAAGATGGGAACCTTATAATCCCTACTGACTCCTGGCATTTCTCACAGATACTTTTAAGCATGTTGGAAACATGCTAGGCCAAATGGTAAATTTTTCTTGTAGTTGCTATTGTGTTGACTGCTTCTAGAATGTCCAGCTTTATATCACTCCCTCGACCTATAGGAGTGAGTCCTGTTGCTATGATTTTGTCCATGATTTGTGGCATCTAGGCTTGTATCTAACTGATCATTAACCCTTTCAAGTTCTTTTTCGTGTTCCAGTTAGTCGTTCTACCAGACCTTATTTTATACCAATATGGATAGGGTCGCCTTGATTTGATATACCGATAAGTTTGTATATTACTTCTCCAAAAATTTCTACTGGTTGGTCGAAGTAAAATTTACCATTGTGATACCGACTAATGATAAATTTTACTATTGTTTCTCGCGTTCCTCCAAATCTTTCCATAAACGGTGTGTTCATGTAGCTCATGATGATGTTGTAGCTGATATTCTCTACTTCTGGTGTTATTTTCTTGTTCTAGTAAGCCCATTCTTTGATTTCTGCCCAGGTTTTGGTCCACGAGGTTTCCTATACCTTGGCATTATTGATATTCCTTAACCTTCTCATCAATGGGGTTTTGGCAGATTGCAATTCTTTTGTTTTTGCAACTACGACTCTGGTTTGCTTCGGGACCATCTCGTCGGTCTCTTGGTCGACTTTTATTACAACTTTTTGGCTCTCAAATTTCTGACTGATGAATTGTTCTATCTCTTCAAAATACGGTAAGTGATCTTTTTCTGGCCTGATATTTATAGGTGGAGCAAGTGACGTTTTTGTCGATGAATGTATTAATAGCAGAAGTGATGGTCCAGCATGGTCTCTGGAGTTTGTGTTAGTTGCAATTTGATTTTGGCGTTCCTTGTGTCCGTAGTCATGAAAGCGTGATTTGACCTTCAGGGTCGTCAGTCGATGTCGATCATGTGAATGGTTGATGGCGGTATGTCGATGGGTTTGTTGTCGGTTGTCGGAGTGCTAGTTATTATATCTTTCGAAGTTTCCTATCATCATGGGTTATGGGTGTTGGTTCTTTTTTGTTGTTTTTAGGATTTTTAGATTTTTATAGTTTTGTCTGGCAGTTATGGTCGTTATATGTATGTCTCTTCTCTTTTTTCTTTTTTTTCTTTTTTATTTTAACTTGTTTTAATTTTTGTACCATTTTAATCGGGCACCATTAACAAGTTTCTGAAATATTATGCCTTGTAATGTCCTTAGTCGGACTGATTCGTTGACATGAATCTCTTCAACAATGTAAGGTCCCATCCATTCTGTGTGTAACTTTTTGGGTTTTCCTTGTACTCGACTTTTGTACAGTAAGGTGAGGTCCCTTGCCAATAGATTTTTGTTTTTGATATTGTGATCATGCCAAGCCTTCTGTTGTTGTTTTTGGATTTCTTGGTGTTTTAAGGTGAGCAGACAGTGCTCTTCTAGCTTGCTTAATTGCATTAGTCGGTCCTTCCTACCTTCTTCAACATCGACATGTGAAATATATGCTATGATAGGTGTTTACTGTCGAAAATGTAGTGGAACAACTGCTTCTTGACCATAGACTAGTCGAAATGGTGTTTGGTTGGTCGAACGTTTGTAGGCTATTCTGTAAGCCCATAATACTACAGGGATATTTGTCCCAATCATCCTTATTGGTGTTGCAGATTTTTGTTAAGCCTTTTGTTAATGTTTTGTTGAATGCCTCTATTGCTCCATTTGACTGAGGGTGATAAGCTGTACTACGTCGGTGGTCAATTTTGAATTGGTATGTTAGTGCTTTAATGGTTTTGTTAATAAAGTGTGAACCTTGGTCACTGATTAGGGTTATTGGGCATCCAAATCTAGTCATTATATTTTCATAGATAAATTTAGCAGCTATCTCACTGGAACATGTGTTGACAAGTTCTTCTTCTGCCCACTTGGTTACATATTCTACTATGATTATTATGTGTCTTGCACTTATTCTTTTTGCTGGTATCGGGAATGGTCCTATGAATTCGATGGCCCAAATTTCAAATGTCAAACTTGGGTTTAATGATATCAAGGAAATTTTTGTACTGCGTATAGGTTGAACCAGTCGTTGACATATATTGCATTGGCTGAAAAAATATTTACAATCCTTGTATAGTGTCAGCCACCATAGCCCTAACTGTTGGATTTTCTTGGTAGTTGTGTCTTCTTGAAAATGTCCTCCCACTGGTCCATAGTGTGCTTCGTACATGATATTATATCTTTCGTGTTCTAGTACGCATCGTCTAAGGATGTCGTCCAAGCCCATTTTATATAAAAATCCATTTATGAGGTTGTATGGGGCAGCCTTCATAGCTAATATTTGTTTCTTTTTCGTTCTCATGCCCTCTGGTGCTTGACCATTTTCTAAGAATTGAGCTATTTCTTCTAATTCTGTTGGGACTGCTTCTATTTGAAATAAGTGTGCATCTAGTAGGTCATCTTCAACTCCATTTGGCTCCTCTCCTATGTCGATTCTCAATAAGTGGTCAGGTCCGAGATTTAATTTTCCTAGTCTAACAATGACTTCAAATTCAAATTCTTGGAATAGTAGTAGCCATCAGCAAATCCTCCCATGGTGCAAGGGTTTGTTTACAAGTTATTTCAATGCTTGGTGGTCGGTATAGAAGATGAAAGGGTTGGATAGTAGGTAATGTTGATACTTATGTAGTGAAAAAATCATTCCTAATGTTTCTCTCTCTATTGTTGAATAGTTTATTTATGCCTTATTTAGTTTTCTGCTGCTGTAAACTATGGGGTAATCCATTCTGTCATCCCCTAGTTGCGTTAATATCGCTCCTATTGCTAGGCCTGTTGCGTCGATATGTACGTGAAATTTGATCGACCAATTCAGGAACCTTAGGATGGGTGCCTCGACTGGCTTCCTTTTTAGTGTTTCAAATGATATGTTACATTCATCTGTCCAGTCAAACTCCTGATCTTCTATTAATAGTTCTTCCAATGGATAGGTCATATCTTAGTAGTATCTCATAAATTTTATGTAATATCATGTATGACCAAATAGTACCCTAACTTGTTTTGGGTTCACTGGTGGTTTCAAGTCGAGGATAATCTTTATTTTTGCAAAGTTGACCTTGATGCCTTCTTTGCATACAATGTGTCCTAATATTATCCCTATACAAGTTAGGAATATGCATTTCCTTATGTTCAAAGATAGATGGATTTGTCGACATCGTTCCAACATGAGCCTTAGCCATTTGCAGTGATCTTTCAGCATAGATTATATCATCCAATCATCAAAGTATACTGCCATTCTTTTGTAGATATATTCTTGAAATGTTTTGACCGCAGTTCTCAAAAATATTGCAGGTGCGTTTTTGAGACCAAAAGGCATAACTCTGTAGGCAAATGATCCAAATTCACATACGAATGTCATCTTTTTCTGATCTTCTTTAGGTATTGGTACTTGGTTGTAACCTGAGAATCCCTCTGTAAACGAGTAGCATCCATGTCCTACAACTCATTTAGGATTTCATCTACGTAGGGTGTTGGGAATGGGTATGTTAAGGTGGCTTTCTTTAATTCTCTGAACTCGACGCAGATCCTTAGCTTTGTTGGGTCATGTTTCTTTGGTTTTACAACCATTGGACTTGCCCATTCCGATTGGTCAATAGGGTATATCATTCCTGCTGCAAGCATATTATTAATCTCTTTCTTGACTATCACTTTGTATTTATGAGCTAATTTGTATGGCCTCTTCTTTATAGGTTGGGCATCAGGTTTAATGTCGATCTTTATTTCACCCATTTCGTGGACTATACCTTTGAGGTCTTTGTAGTCTCTAGTGAATACGTCCTAGAATTATTTTAGTAGGTTTACTATTTCGGTCGTTTGTTCTTTGCTCCAGTAATCACCAATTTTTTCCATTTTTGGTCGATCATCATTTGATATGTCAAACTCTTTAGTTTTAACTTTGGAATCTAACCATTCTGATGCTTTAGCTTCATTGATCGGTCAACTCCCTTCTTTGAATTGTGAGAATGTAGCAAGAAATTTTGTTGCAGTCATTCGGTTGGTATCTTCTTTTTCAGTTGTCTCGACTTTAAGTACTGTGCAAATTGGTTTTGTTGTTTCTGAATGGTATGATTTCCATCGAAATATTTTCCCTTCCATATTTTCGTTTTCCATTTCCAAACTTTTTGACTGTGGTATTATCTTGGTTTGTATGTTATTACATGGCATTATCAGTCGATCATAGTTTTGTGTTAGGGTGTTGTTCCCAGTTAGTTCTATAAATGCTTTGATTTGTTTGGTAGTTTTGACTAACTTTTCATTTTGTGGTATAAAGCTGAAGTCTTTGATGAAGTTCTCTCTAAGTTCGTGCCATTAAAATGTTTCGCCTCGTGCTTCTTCCATTTTGTACCATTTGTTTGGTAAGTCAGATAGCGTTGATGGAAACAGGTGTGGCCATGTACATTCGTCTTTATATCCAAGTCTTTTCCACTCTCTTTCGCATGTTCTTTTGCGTTCCTTTTGTTCTTTCCCTTGGATGAACATAGGTATTTGTGCTTGTTTGGTTCACTTATTTCCTTTGAATATTTCTATAAAGTAAGTCTAAGATGTTTTCCATGTTTGCAATCTTGATTGATGGGTATCCCACCATCTAGCAGCTCGTCCTGTGAAGGTTTCTACTAAGCTTTGTAGTCGACCATGTTCACCAATGTTTTTAGATACTTGTTCTATATGCATAACTGGTGATTATCTTTCTTTATATCTTGAGATTTGTCTGATACTTACATTTGTTCGTTTTAAGGTAGGGTATTCCCTACTTTTCTTTTCGAATATTTTTGGGATGATGGAAACTAAAAAAAACTGTTGGACTGGTTTCTTCTGTATTGTCTGAATGGCCCAACAACCTCTTGCTTGTGTCTCATAGTTTTCGACTTCCCAATCATATAATTCTACGTCTGAGTTGTATCCTACTAAATCTTGATTTCCTAAGTGAAGCTCACCATAGACATTAGGTTCTATGTAGTCTTCATCATTTTGTATTTGATATAATTGTCAGATGTCGACTTCTTCATCAATAGGTTCTATCCAAGGTTCTCCTTGGGATGGGTGGATAGGTACTATGACTTTCTGTCCATTCCCTTTTAGTTTTATCCTTTATTTATCTAAAGATATTGATGCTTTAATTTTTCTTCCCCATGGTTGGCCTACCAAATCTAGGAAGGAACTGGGTCCTTCCTTGGGGTCAATAATTTTAATGTCAACTTTGGTCGATATTCCTTTTATTGTCGTATCGAAATTTCTCCAAACTCCGATGGGTTCAATCAAACCTTGATAGGATAACTCGAGGTATATCCCTGACTCATATAGTCGAGGTATACCCAACTGTTCCCAAGTGTCATGAGTCATAATATTTACTTGTGATCCGAAGTCGAGCACAACTTGTCGAACATGGTATCCTTCGATTTCTAGGTCGACAAGTGGGTCGGCATCACTTTTTTCCTTTTGGTTTAGACTGCATATGTTTTTTGTTTGTTTTTCTATATTATTATTATGCTTCATATTATACAATAAGTCAATGAATTGAGATACTGCTTTATCATCCTGTACTAAACGTATTAATTCTTTAACTGTGATTTATCCACTATCATCAGCTTCTTCTCATCTAGCAAATTCTTTAAATATATTCATTGCATCATTATACAATTGTTTTTGTTTAGCTAGGTTAGGATAATCGTTCTTTTCTTTTATTTTGCTTATGCATGGATTATCATTCCCAATTTTTGTGCCTTCTAGAGTTACTATATGCAGGTTCTTTGTATTGATTACATCATGTTTTTGAACACATGACAAGACATTAATATTTTTCTTTTTATTGATTTTATTAAGCATAGTAGGAAAATCCTCTAATGAGTGATCGCCTACACCACGGCTAGTACAAAACTTTAAATCGTTTCTGTCCTTGTATGGGCAGTCTGCATATCGATGACCTTCTTTGTAACATGTAAAGCACTGGATGGGCTGACGTGGTTGATTGTCACAATTCCCAGAGAACCGACCTCGACCTCCATATCCTCCACGACGGTTGTCGAACTGGCACTCATATCAACGGCCTTCATATCTTTGATTATTCATCTTGTTTTGATCATTACTTCATTGATTGTTATCGTTGTTCTGCGTGACTGCGTTTGTCTGGTAGAATTATTGGTATTTCTATTGGTTTTTTAAATTTAGATGGTAGACGGCTGTTGTGTGAGCTTTTACTTCACAGATTGCACACCAAGATGCTTTACCATTTTTCATGTTATAAGGGAAATATTCCGTTGTGTGTTCTCCATGTTCTTGGCAGATATCGCAGAAGCATTTGTCTAAACAAATTGAACATCCTGTCGACTTATGTCTTGCCAACAGTTATCTTTAGTGTGTCCGACCGTTGAGAATTTCATGCACCAGACATCCTGATTCTTTAGGTTCAGCTCTTTCAATGATTTCTAGTTGTTATTCCCGTCTAGTATCCATGGGATATGCTAGGAAATCTTCGTCCATTTCCACTTACAGAGCTTTGGTAAGCGCATATTCATATGTTTTAAACGTCTCCAAGCTTATGTGCCACTAGATTTTTTGTGATAGACCTGCAAGAAACCACTGAATTAATAGTTGTTCGTCAATTACATAGTCCAGTTGGTTGAGGATGTCTTTCCATCGTTTGTCATATTCTCGGACAGACTCTGCTGGATTTTGGGATGTTGTTTTCAACTTTTTGGCTACCAGATGTTTTGTGTCTGGAGTTTTAAATAAAGACAAAAATTGTGCTTTAATTTCTGCTTTAGATGCTTGGGGAGTTCTCTCGATATAGGTCATGTACCACGTTAGTGCTCTTTTCCTCAAGGCACCGGCGAACTATGCCATCTGTCGATATTCAGTTGTAGCTTGATTTCCCCCCCATGTTGACTCACAGAGGAACCAATGCTGTCTAGGATCTTCATCTCCCTCGTATAGAGGGATATGCGTTGATCCATGACCCATGTCAATCTCGCTGTCGTTGTCTTCTCCAGGAGGTGGCGGTGGTGGGGGTGGGGGTGGGGGTAGTGGGATGTTCTATTTGTCGTGTTGTGCAAAGTTGTTGTTGACAGAACTTTCNATCATTTCTTCTTTGACAAGTAGTAGGTTCGGGTCGACTTCTCCTGTCGATGTCCAACTGCACTAATTTATCTACATGTTCGATTGTTCTGTATTTTCCAAAGCTGTGTTTAGCAAGGGGGGTGCTCCTTCATCTATTGGGTAAAGTAAGTGGATACTTTGGTTGGAAGGGTACACCTGAAGTGTTACCCAGTTTCCTTCTTACAGTCGACGGATCACTAGATGATTATCATCATTTACCTCATTGTCTAGTCGACTTCATATACCAAAATCACTATCTCTTAGTCTTAGGTCTTCTTCGACAATGGCTTGTATCCTGGTACTCAGATTCATTGGAGATAGAGCTATTACCTCCTAGGGGATTTCTACTTGGAGAGATCCACATTGCTCTATCCATAAGTCTTATTCCATGGGTGATGCTTCTTCATCCACGCCTTCTTCCTGTTAGTCATGACCCAACTCTGGCAGATTTCTTTCCTGGTTTGTCATCCTATTATTCATTCCTCTTTGTATTGCATAAATTATTCTCTTCTCTCTTCCCTTCTCTTCAGCCTCTTCTCTCTTTCTACTTTCTAAAAATCTGTCGTACCTTTGTGTGTCACTGTTCATTCGATTTCCTTTTTAGGTTGACTTTTCATTACTGGTGATGGTATCTCCTTCAGTTGACTAGAATCCTCTTCACTTTACCCTGACATACGACCAGATACACCCCCATAGCCTACCCGATGCTTTAGAAAGCTTAGATAGTTCTGTTTACATGCTTAGGAAATACTCCCACTCCCTTTCGGCAATGAATTTTTCCCACTTTTTCTATTTCTCCGCCCAGTTAGAATTTGGTGGCGGTTCATGTAGTGACGGACAAGGTTCTACAATATTACCCACTCCTTTTTCTCTTAGGAACTTGAACAGTAGGGTCATTAAGGAGCATAGGAACTGCTCGGTAAGGTTTATATAGAATATTTTATGAATAGTTTCAACCGAAGTTCTTTATTATATGGCTTGCTCCTCATAGAATTCATCTGTGATGTTTTCAAACCACTCCGATAGGTTTGTTCTTCCCCTTGAATTAGTTTCTCCAGAAGCTCTTGGTCCTTAGTTGCTTCCGATTTTTTCATCCAGAATTTTTTTCAAAAGCTGGGGTACCGATTCTACAAACTTCTCATGTGTTTCAGTGAAGAATTTCTCCTTCGCCTGAGCAATGGTTAATTTGTTTCTCCTTGCGTAATTCTGCAAATAATTTGCTATCTTACGCTCCCACCAGTTCTAAATTTCCTATTATGATATCATCTGCTTATAGTCATTACATTCAGATATGTACTACCGACAACGGAACCAATGTTGTAATCTCACATATCACAGAGTGTTACCAATAATACACATGGAATCATATAGACATAATAGACACAAGAGACAAGAACATAGTTATGGAGAATAACAGATTATATTATAACATGAGGGTCCATACATACACAGAACTGAACTGAGTTCTCATTTGGATCAACATCCTAATATATATGATTTACAAACAGTTACATATAACAACTTGTCGGTTCGGTCAACCACATGACATTACGCGGCCAACCTATTCTCTAATTAGTTTGTTATTCGACTAGTCAGCTCACCGACTAGCTCCTCCAACATATGGCTTCTTCCATATCTTGGGCCCCTCTAGTATTTAGAAAGGATTTGATTGTTGTGATTTGTCATATTATCGTATTTCATTTTTCCTCGTGTATTTCATATTAAATTCAATATGGAGCACATTTATGTACATGGATTGAGCTCATTTTGTCCCACACTTCCATGGTGTCTTATCTCAAAGTAGTTATTCATGTACTTTATTGGTACCATATTGTATTTATATAGTATGGCAAGCATGGGGGTACCCACCTCATTTGTATTTGATATTATATACACCTTAACCCTTTTCTTGGTCTTTTGTAGGTGGGTCTCCATGAACCGTTTTGTGGGGAAAATTATTTATCTTCACCCACTTCTAGTCCTAGATTTGATGGTTATGACATAGGCTGAAGATAGAAACCCATGATGTATTTTGGTTTTGCGATGTGATGTTGACTCTCATACATTAGGAGAAACTTTTAACAATCTAATTTGGTCATTCACTTTGTCATGGGAACCATAATATTTATACATCACTTTCAGCAAAATTATCCCCATTTTTCATCATCTCCATCATCATGTGAACTCAATATTATGACCAAAATCTAGCCAAACCTAAACATTGACCATAAAAAGTCATTGCATGGAAGTTCCTTAGAAATCCATGCACAGTTGTCTCATTAAATTCTTTGAAAATTGTGAAGTGGCCCCAAAAGTAGAATTCAAATAATCATCAATATTGTTCTCCTTCCAAAAAGGTGTAATAGTTGAAAGTGGACATCACCAATCCATTATAACTAAAAATAACCTTTGATCTAGTCTTTGATACATATCACCATCCCACTACTTCATCAATGAAAATGAATTATTCACATTGAAGTTAGTTCTAATATATTTCACCATCCTTTCCTATAGATAAATCCTTCATGATCATTTACTCATCACTTACTACAAGTAAGGTTATGATATTGTATTTCCTACAAAGAGCTAGAGTTCCTACATTTGTCCTTTTCTTTTCACCATTCAAGCCCATACTACACGATGAACAACTAGGATGGAACATTATAGGAGAAGGAGAACCCTTCCTTGGATTGATTGTGGAGTCCCTATCTTCATCAATCAGTGACAATGTGTTGTACTTTTATTCTTTATTTTAATTATTAACATAAACAAGCTTGTTGTTTATTTTATGTTGTGGATGTTATGTCTTCATACAAAGTTTTATCAGTTATGCGTAGCATATAATAGTATAAAATGTTGTTATTTCCTTTGGATTTTTTTAAACATTTTAAATAATATTCAAGGAATACAACCCTTTTATAAGTGCCTTTTTGCATGGGTTTGTGACAAAAATCTAACACCAAAGATGAATGAGTGGCTAGATTGATTGAGTTGTTGAACATACTCAAAGACTAGAATGAAGGACAAAAAACATTCAAAAGCTTGTGTTAGTTGAATCAAGAAAAAACAATTCTTGATGACTTAGATATGCAAATTCACCTAGAGATTGAAGGATTCTTACTCGCTCAATTCATTGTTGAATTTATATCCTAGGTGAATATTTTGTCAAAAACAGATTGTCTTTAATGGGAAAACTTAACCTTGTCAAGTCAAGAAATTTTCTACAACTAGTATATCAAAGATTCATTGAACCTAATGGCTTGTTGAAGGGTGCAAAAACAACCATTCTGGGAATACCAATTGTAGTCTACTTTGAAGTTATTAAATTGGTTGAGGGTACTAAAACATACAATAGTTAAGTCATTCAATGATGGGGTCAAAATATGAAGGAAACTATCTCCTTGGAGAAAGATAGAATCAACCTAAAATGAATGGTAGGAGGACAATCATACCACTAGACCCTAGGGAAGGCAAGCCTTGGTCTGAGCCTTGGAATTGTTGGTTTTTGTGAAAATTCGGAAGTTATTCTTATTGTAATTTTATTATATCATTTTGTACCTCCTACGGGAGATCATACTGATGTAATCATTTATGTAAACCCTTGAAATAATCAATATAAACCCGAGGGAATTTTTATATAAGAAAATAATTAAAATAAAAAAAATTATTATTTTTATGTCTCTCGAAGGGAAGTTGGCCCCGGTCAGTTAGACAAGTAGGCCCAGTTACATTTAAATGTCAATTTTGTAAAGTGTATAAATAGAGAGGTTGGGCATCTCATTTGGACACACATCTAAGCAAGCAAGTTCGCTAGTTAAGGAGAATTTCGCTCCAGTGCTGAGAAGCAATATTTTATGGGTTTTTTCATTAGACATAATTTCATCCTTATCTCTCTCTTCTTGAACCCTATTCTTGGAATTGATCATCTCTATACGAATGTTTCTAGGTTTTCTCCTGATTGGGTTTCACAGGATAAACTCTTGTGTTCTTTGTTTATGTGCTTTGTCTTTCTTCTAGAGATCCTATTGTTCATTTGCAATAAAGATATACTGCTATAATCTTGTAAAAATATAATAGGAATGAAGAAAGAAACTTAAGGAAAATATACAAGTGATAAAAGTAGAGGAGATAATGTCAAACCTAACACCAAAGTGGAGTTATAGATTGGATGACCCTTGTTTGTGGATCTAAATTCTGATACATAATTTTATGAGTGGTAGATGAAAAATTATATATCCAGAGTAAGAAATTGTTGGACCATTGAAGATATACCTAAGGATGGATTTATATCTTTCTTTTTAATAAAATAAATTCCCATTGTATCTTAGGAAAGAATCATACATTACCCACGTCTAATA
The DNA here is from genome assembly GCA_001517045.1 of Pseudotsuga menziesii. Taxonomy (NCBI): domain Eukaryota; kingdom Viridiplantae; phylum Streptophyta; class Pinopsida; order Pinales; family Pinaceae; genus Pseudotsuga; species Pseudotsuga menziesii. The sequence continues at coordinate 18,188 of LPNX010695615.1, forward strand.
CCCACATACCTAAAATAGACAACATTTCCTCCATTGAGATTCAAGGAATGAGAATTACTTACAATACATGTTGATGAAGTATTAAAGATAGTTGGAGAACAAGTTTGACAACAAAGTCTTGTATAGTCATTAATAGGATAAGCTACACATTGGTGGGGTAATCATGCCCTTGACTATAGACTTGGACCACTATGACATTGTACTTTGTTGAAAGATTTAAAGGTAAGAAACTAGCAAGTGCAACCAACATCACAAATTTTAAGTCAATATTTGACCCAGAGGCACATATTGTTGGGTATGTGTTATATCTTTGCATGTGTTGGGGGGGGGGGGGGGGGGGGGGGGGGGGGGGGGGGGTTATTTTCTATATGGTAGTGTCCGACAATCCCCACCCATATAGTTTCCTTTGTCATATGCATTGGGTGTTGGATTAGGGGAACTCATGGATGGGGGATTCTCGCCCCCTCCCATGAAGCATACATTTGAAGGTGAGTATGAAATATTTTGGGCTATTTAGGGTTTTTCCTAAATTATGTGTAATTTAATCCCAGTTAAGGGGTTGGGGTCTGTTTCTAATATGGTTTAATGGATTAGGGTTTTTGATGTTTCGTAATACCTACAAATTGTATTGTGAGTGATTAATAATCATAATGAGAAAGTGAGAGATGTGACTCTAAGTTTTGTTGGTTTTCCGAGTTATGTGTTTGCAGGGTAAATCTCTATGTATTATGTGTGAATGTTGTGGTGTAATATATATTTTTCCTAAAATAATATGTATGATTTGATTCTCTGTAAGGAATGGAGGTGGATTGGGTACTGAGAAGAGATCATTTGGCCACATATGTTCCCCAACACACTAGTGAATCTACCTTACAAATGGTAATCAAATAATCTAAAGGTGATACGTGGCATTGGGAAAGTTTGAAAGAAAAAAATATAAAATACTTCTCCTTTGTCCCAATTGTTGATGTATATGTAACTTCGGAATGTATTCTTCTATGTATCTTATGTATTGTAACCCGATGTTTATTCCGGGATGTTTCTATTATGTATTTGAGTCATGTTGTCATGCCCTGATGTTTTGATCGGGAGGATCTATAATGTAAACAAGTCATGTCAAGTCATTAGGTAAGTCCCCACAGTTTTGGGGCACTCGAGTTATTATACACTAATTAAGGTGTAGGCTCGGGTAAGTAATTGTTAGGTCGAGCCTACGTGATTAAGTGCACTTCAAGTTAACGGAAGAATATAAATAGAGAGTGAGACTCTCTATTTATGACACACATCATTCACTCTCACTCAAGTGTGGCGCATTAGTGAGGAAGGAAGTACTGGGACTAGACAGAAGAAGAAGACTACTACTGTTGGGAGTGCATCTTACTGTTTTGGGGTCTTACGTCTTGTGGTGATTCTATCTTTGAGGAAGTTGTGGGGTTTTCTCCATTTATGGTTTCCCCGATCAAAACTCTTTGTGTCTCTTGTCTCTTGTGGTGTGCTTCTGTTATTGTTGTGCTTGTTATTCTCTCAGTGAAAAGATCCTAACATAATGCTAGCTTAAATGTTTGTAACTTCGGAATGTATTCTTCTATGTATCTTATGTATTGTAACCCGATGTTTATTCCGGGATGTTTCTATTATGTATTTGAGTCATGTTGTCATGCCCCGATGTTCTGATTGGGAGGATCTATAATGTAAACAAGTTATGTCAAGTCATTAGGTAAGTCCCCACAGTTTTGGGGCACTCGAGATATTATACATTAATTAAGGTGTAGGCTCGGGTAAGTAATTGTTAGGTCGAGCCTATGTGATTAAGTGCACTTCAAGTGAACGAAAGAATATAAATAGAGAGTGAGACTCTCTATTTATCACACACATCATTCACTCTCACTCAACTGTGGCGCATTAGTGAGGAAGGAAATACTGGGACTAGACAGAAGAAGAAGACTACTGCTGTCGGGAGTGCGTCTTACTGTTTTCTGGTTTTACCATTTTGGTGCTGATTCTATCTTTGAGGAAGTTGCGGGGTTTTCTCCTTTATGGTTTCCCCGAGGAAAACTCTCTGTGTCTCTTGTCTCTTGTGATGTGCTTGTGTTTTATTGTTGTGCTTGTTATTCTCTCAGTGAAAAGATCCTAAGATCATAATGCTAGCTTAATGTGATGAAAAACTAACATGGTATCAGAGCTAACCTGAGAAGAAGACACTATGCAGCTGCAAGAAATAGGGATTCCTATTTTTTGGATCTTCCTCCACAGATTTTCAGCAAAATTATGCTAGGATGACTCTCCATTGAAGGGTGCATCTTTTTGTCGATGCGGAATTCAATTTCAAGCATTTTCAGTTTCGATGTGGAAATTAGGGCTTTCTACAGAAGAGGAATTTTTGAGTGAGACCATCATAGGATTTTTATCCTCATCAAAACCAAATTTTAGAGACCTGGATCAATAAATTTGGTTGCGTGAAACTCCGGGAAAGTCAAACCCTAGTTTGACCCCGAGCTAGGAAAAACCCTAAATACTTAAACTGATAAGTTTTGGTACATTCGCTATATTTCGAGTTTGGAAAAGTTTCAGAAGCTTAAAATTGCAGGGGCCAAATATAAAATCCTGATGAACATTGTTTCCAAAATTCAGCCTCATATTCGCTATATTCCAGGAGATATGATCTCTAAAAGTTAGGGTTCCAGCCTCTTCCAAAAATCATTCATAAACAAGACACCTGGGGAGATCTGCAATATCTTGGGCTACAGAGGTCCAACTGGAATTCCAGAAGATGTTCCAAAAATGGCATGGACTGTACTTTCAATTTTCTAAAAATGAGACTCAGAAGATGAACAAGTGACACATGAAATGCCGTACAACTTCACTGTTCTGAACAGTCCTGTAACAGGTCACCTTTGGAAAATGATCATAAATACCAAATGGTGAAACCAATTCTGATGGAACCTATGGTGTTGGATCAGGGACATGCGAGGTTACCTCAGTGCAAAATTTCAGACATAGAGGATCATTAATTTCGGATATATCACAGAAACAGTAACAGGCATTTCTGCAGAAGAAATTGGAAATCTAGGGCTTCCTGTTTCGGGAGCTTCCCTCCACTGTTTTCAGAAAAGGAGTACATTGGACAGATCCATTTGAAAAGATCTATATGTATATCCAATCAGATCTAAAATATTCTAATTTCTTAAAATTAGGGTTTCTGTGGCAAACCCTAGATCAGCCAGCTCCGGAACCAAGACGGACACCTCAAATCAGTAAGATCTAATCCTTTGCTATTTTCATTTGAGGTTCTCATTTCAAAGTGATCTATCACAACAGCTTGATGATAAGCTTGGTGAAGTTGACAACTTCCAAGCATAGAATTATTTGATCTCTCTGAAGAAAATGGATTGGACACCTACATGAGTATAGAGGTTCCAGTTTCAGAGGGAAACGAGGTTAGAAGCTTTTCACAAGAAGAACTTGGTCAAGGCCAAAGAAGACATCATGCTCATGCTGCAGAGGATGATGAACCATCCAAAAAGAGATCTAGATATGAAAGTGAAGAATCTTCAAGCAAGGATGAATATGTTCTGATAACATTACTCACGGAAGTGATGATTGGCTTATAGACAGTGGGGCTTCCGAACATATGACGGGATTCAAGGAATCCTTTGAACATGAATCACCACACAAGGTGAAACTAGGAGATGACTACCAATATCCAATAAAAGGTAGTGGGGAATATTCATACAAACTAGACTCTGGTAAGTCTCTAACAATGAAAGAAGTATTGTTTTTTCTAGGATTCAAGAAGAACCTTCTCTCCATTTCAGCATTGATGCAAAAGGAATACGGGTTGCATTCATAGATGGTCAAGTCATCATGTGGCCAAAAGGAAAGACTATCGATGATGTGGTAGTGATTGAAGAACAAGAAGGAGGCTTGTACAAATTGAAGGGCTATCCAGAACAAGCCTTGATCCATGAAACAGTAGAGCCAAATGAGCTTTGGCATTACAGAGCACTACCTATTGCAAGCAAAGCTGTTGAAGGTCTTCCAGAATTTCAAGCTATTTGAAGGGAAGAACAAAAATCAGAATATGAACTAAAGAAACCAGTTGAAGAATGTGAAGATCCAGAATGCAGAGACCATGCAGTCATAAGAGTCTCTCAAATCAAAGAACAACTTGAAGCGGTAAAAGAAAAAGTGAAGAATGCAGAAGTGGTGATGGCCATCTTGAATGGCCTCCCAGGATCGTGGAATTCATTCATTCAAGGAATGTGTTCCAGAAGGAAGTGATTACTTTTAGAAAACTCTGGGAAGAAGAAGAAGCTCGACTCATAAGAAGAGAAGAGAGGATGGGACAAAAAAAATTGAAGATCAATCTCTCACCATCCAAAGAAGATCCCTCAAGCAATGAGGAATATGAAGAACTCAACTCTTGAAGAACTTCTTATCCACCTTAGCATTTGGATAAGAAACGATGCTATCATGAATGAAGAAGACGATGAAGCTGAAGGCTCAAGAAGCAGTCTACCCATGAAACAAATAAAGATAAGTATTTAATTGTCATTTCATGATATTGTTTTGTTATGCATTTGTTTATATTCAATTGATGTATTATGCATGATAGGATGTTTGCATTAACGACAGTATGCTACTAATATGCATGTGATGGGTAAGTAGCTCATGGTGCTATACAACTCTCCATTGCTACTTATCTAGAATGAAACCTCTTTGCTGACATATTGGATTAGTGCACAATCTCAATGTTGTCCTAGTAGAGATGGAAGGCATCTAGAAAGTTTCAATGAGATATGGATGAATGTTGTATTGGCTAAAGTAGTTGCATGATCATATATTTATGCATAATAATTTGCCAGTATGAATGTTCCTTATGAAATGTTTCTAACCATACAAATGCATTTGACTTGTAGGAAAGATCGCATGCATAATCGCCTACAAGAAAAGAAGAATGAAGATTTGTTCTGAAGAACAAGTGACGACATTTCAAAATGAAGAATAATATGACAAGTGTAGTGACATCATTGATACAGAACCTTCCAGCCACCAAGAAGAAAGGGAAGACCAGTTCAAGAAGAATGATGTCAGGGTGCAGTATTGAGACCTGAAGAGAAGTTCATAGTTCTATCATGCAGTAAATGGAAACATCATGGGATACAAAGCAAGATTCGTAGCATGAGGCTTCTCACGAAAAGAAGGCCTAGACTACGAAGAGACATTTGCAGCCAGTAAGAGTTTAAACACATACATGATGAGCCTGATGAAGATCTTAACCTTTGCTACAAGGTTGAAGATGCAAGTCTATACACTAGATGGTCACATAGAATATTAGTAGCATAGGAAGCTACTTGTCACTCTAGTACAAAATGTTTTCAGTGCATAGAGCATAGAAGACAGAGGGATTATGATGCTCCACTTCAGAGGGAGTGATTACAGAATATATTGAGGTTCGACATGGTACGACGGGATGGGAAGATTACTGATGACTCTAGGATTTACTGAGAGTAAAGCGGATTCCAACCTTTGCTTCAAGGTTGAAGACGAAAGACCAGTGATGCTCTTGTTATGTGTCGATGCACTATTGTTCTAGGTATGGAGGTGTGGCAGAGTGTGGATGGAATCTTCCTTGGACAAGGGAAGTATGCAGTAGAGATCCTAAAGAGGTTTGGGATGATGGACTGCAAGGCTATAACCACACTGATGGCATCGAACCTGAAGCTATTGAGTGATGCTTCATCAGAGTCGGTTGATGCTACGATGTATCATCAGATGATTGGGTCATTGATGTACTTGACGAACACGAGACCAGAAATTTGCTTTGCTGTGAACACCTTGAGCCAGTACTTGACAGATCCGAGAAGTGTCCACTTGACAGCTACAAAGCATGTTCTGAGGTACCTGAAGGGTACAATTGATTATGGGCTCAAGTACGATGCGAATCAAAAGATTAACCTGGAGGGTTATGTTGATTCTGATTGGGCAGGCGGTGCCATCGACAGGAAGAGTACTTCAGGGTGTTGCTTTAGTATGGGATCAGGTGTGATCTCTTAGTTTAGCAGGAAGCAATCATGTGTGGCACTGAGTACAGCTGAAGCAGAGTATGTCGCAGCTTGTTCAGCTAGTTGTGAGGCAGTATGGCTGCGGAAGCTACTATCTGATATATTTGATCTCCAGTTGGATGCTATTTGTATACATTGTGACAACCAGAGTTGTGTGAAGTTGTCAAAGAATCCAATGTTCCATGACAAGTCGAAGCATATCGAGATCAAGTATCACTATATCGGGGATATGGTGCAGAGAGGAGCAGTGAAGCTCCTGTATGTTGCGACGGAGGAACAGATAGCTGATGTGTTGACGAAGCCATTAGCCAGAGTGAAGTTCGAGTACTTCAGAGAGAGACTTGGTGTTCTCTAGATCGAGGCTTCCTCCCAGGGAAAGTGATGAGTCCCAAAGCCATTATATCATGGTGAGAGGATTCAGTTCCTTCCATGTCAGATATGAGTGCTAGAGATCCATAGCCATTCTGACGAGCAAGTCAGATGTAAGGGCTGAGCCATTCTGTCATGGTGAGAGGATTTGGTTCCTTCCATGTCAGATATGAGTGCTGACTGCCATTCTAGGAATGGAGGCACCTGGTCAATTACCAGGAACACTCAGTCAGGGACTGAGAGAGCCATTCTAACAAGCAAGTTAGATGTAAGGGCTGAACCATTCTGTTCATGGCTAAAGGATTAGGTTCCTCCCATGTCAGATGTGAGTGTTGGCCATTCTGTCGAGTAGGACAGATGTAAGGGAAACTTCCACTCTCAGGGAGAGTGGAGGACCCTAGTCCGTTACCAGGTAGCTCAGTCAGGTACTGGGGGCCATTCTGACGAGGGTGTAGGATTCAGTTCCTACCAGGTCAGATGTGAGTGCACAAATCTCTCATCACTGTGGTAGGAGGGGCTCCGGCCTGGATGAGAGTATTTCATCACTGTGAGCAGATGTGATTCCAGCCTGGATGAAAGTGAGGAAATCTTCCATCATTGTGAGTGGATGTGGTTCCAGCCTGGATGGAAGTGCAGAACTCCTCCATCATTGTGAGCAGGATGTGTTCCAGCCTGGATGGATGTGAGTACTATGCCCTTCTGACGAGTAGGTCAGATGTAAGTGCAGAGCCATTTCACAGATGGTAGTTGATGTGCCTACCATGCTGGTGAATGTGAGTGCTGGGCCTTTCCGATGTGATTGTAGTTTACTACATGATCATATGTGAGTGTTGGGTGTGCCTTTCTGATGAGCAGGTCAAATGTAAGTGCTGGGCGAAGACCTACCTAGTGGCTAGGCCTATAACCAGCATGAAAAAGGGCTGGCTCTGTAGAACTTCCTATGACGAGATAGTACACACATGATGATGACCAGAGATGATCCAAATCGAGCTATGATCCAGATCCAGTTATGATGACTCCGAGAGATCCAGATCGAGTGATGATCCAGATCCAGCAGTGATGATCCAGATCGAGAGATGATCCAGATCCAGATCCAGATCGAGTGATGATCTAGATCCAGTCTAGTGATGATGATCCAGATCGAGTGATGATCTAGATCATGTGATGATGTTCTATGATGATCTAGATCGAGTGATGATCTAGATCCAGTTCTATGATGATCCAGATCGAGAGATGATCCAGATCTGATGATGAAGATGACTTGAAGACGAAGATGATCCAGTTGATAAAGAGAAGAAGACCAGTGCTGGAAATCATCTCAAAAGAATACCTTCCTAGTTAAGAGGGAGTGTTGATGTATATGTAACTTCGGAATGTATTCTTCTATGTATCTTATGTATTGTAACCCGGTGTTTATTCTGGGATGTTTCTATTATGTATTTGAGTCATGTTGTCATGCCTCGATGTTCCGATCGGGAGGATCTATAATGTAAACAAGTAATGTCAAGTCATTAGGTAAGTCCCCATAGTTTTGGGGCACTCGAGTTATTATACACTAATTAAGGTGTAGGCTCGGGTAAGTAATTGTTAGGTCGAGCCTACGTGATTAAGTGCACTTCAAGTGAACGGAAGAATATAAATAGAGAGTAAGACTCTCAATTTATCACACACACCATTCACTCTCACTCAATTGTGGCGCATTAGTGAGGAAGGAAATACTGGGACAAGACAGAAGAAGAAGACTACTGCTGTCGGGAGTGCATCTTACTATTTTCTGGTTTTACCATTTTGGTGCTAATTCTATCTTTGAGGAAGTTGCGGGGTTTTCTCCTTTATGGTTTCCCCAAGGAAAACTCTTTATGTCTCTTGTCTCTTGTGATGTGCTTGTGTTTTATTGATGTGCTTGTTATTCTCTCAGTGAAAAGATCCTAAGATCATAATGCTAGCTTAATGTGATGAAAAACTAACACCAGTAGAAGTTGACCTACAGGATGCAATTCAAGAAATCTAAGATTTTATAAAAATCCAAACATATAAGCGTGGATAAGAGATTAAATTCAAAGATCGACATAAGATTGACCTTGACTTGTAATAAACCAGCATAGATCCAAATCCTAGTCTCTATCAAGCGCCGAGAGGGATCAAATATCTGGAAGTGCAATCCTCTCATTAGGCATTGCAATCAAAGAGCTATTGATTTTATTCAAACCAAAAGACACATCTTTTTATTTAAGGTAGACATATAATATTTTTATTATTAATATTTAATATTATTTATGGCCTACATAGTATCTTAGTTTTCTCTTAACGGCTAAATTTTCGTCACACCAAAATTTCTCTTTAAACTTAGAAGTAATAATATTTTTGACATTATCAATGTTCTACAAAATGTCATTTTCATTAATGCTCCAATAGTTTAACCAAGCCATAGTATCTTTACACCACCCCTACTTGAGACCTAGTATATATATAATTATTTTATACATAATAATATACATATATTTATTTTATTATTAGTTTTTCTTAGATCTAAATAAATCATTTCTTATTAAATTATAGGTTTTGTAATTTTATCATTTTAAAAAAAAATGATCAAACTTTTTTTATTAACAATAAAATTTAAATAATCTTATTTTTAAAAAATTAACTTAAACCAAAGTTGGAAAAAATTAACTTAAACCAAAGTTGGTGTCTCTTTTGATATGAAATCAAAGTTGGCCACCATTATATTTATTTTCATAACTGACAGTATATCTATATACATTTATGTATACTCGCAAAGAAAGACATATACTATAAAGAAAATTGCATTTACTTCATCGCTCAGAAAAAATGGGATCCATAGTATCATACCTTATATTTCGAATGAGGCAAATTGCCATATTTATATACATTTATAATATAAAAAGAATTGTATCTACTTCATTGGGATCCATGGTCTCCCATACGTTTAATGAGGCAAATTTCCATTCGTTGTATAGGTATCTTCAATGACTCAAAGAAATAAAATCTGAGTAACTATTTCTAAAGAAATTAAAAAATATTTATAATATAAAAATAATTGTATCTACTTCATTGGGATCCATGTTCTCACACAATTTTAATGAGGAAAATTGCCATTCGTTGTATACTTATCTTCAATGAGTCAAGAAATACAATCTGAGTAACTATTGTTCAAGGATTTAAAGCTGTGTAATATATTGTTCTCATGAAGAAATATATCTTCATGCTATGGCGGAGAATTAAAAAAATCTGAACTACTTTTCATTAAAAGGAACATTGGCTGCTCACGGATCAGCTTTAAATGCTGCAATCAAACTTGGTTTAAATACCAATTTATCTCTTCATGCTATGGCAAAGAATTAAAAAAATATGAACTACTTTTCATAAAAAAGAACAGTGGCTACTCACAGATCAGCTTTAAATGCTGCAATCAAACTTGGTTTAAATACCAATTTACGATCGAGAAACCCCAAGCCTGGAAATAGAGGAAAGTGTTTATAATTAGCAACCACAATAAAATGAATAGTGGCATACTTTAAAATCATTAATATTGAGTTGAAACTTAAAACCCTATTAAACCTTAGAAATGTTACCTTCGTTAATTATCATTGTTATGGGAAATCAGGATTGCCATAAAGCTGTGCCTGAACAGTTGTCGAAAGTATTTTATTGATTTCAAATATAGAGAATATCAAATCATCTGGAAAAACTGAGAAGCCCATAATTGCGCTGAGAAGCCCTCAAGAGCTCCAACAATTCACTAAAGGAAAAACTGAAGTCTCCCACTTCATTGTTTACCCTTCCTTGAAGGGTAAGAATTTGGGCGTGCCATGTCTGTGGTGGAATGATCGACATAGTTGAACATGATGGTCATGGAGATGTTGAAACACATAACAAACACGCCATCTAACCACTCCCTTCCCATTTGGTTTTCCTCCATTCCCAAGGTTTATGAGGATTGGATGAAACCCATAATCCAACATGGGCTGCATGGCCTCTTTCTCTCACTAAATCATCAATGAATTCATACATATTATCCAATTAGCAATGGAGGCTAATCAATGGTGATTAATCTATAAAACCCTAACTTGATCACCATGCAGATTTTATTGATCTCAAGCTTATGCTAATGGTAAACATTAATCACCATGCAAACTTCATTGAAGTTTTCTTGTAAAACTATAAACAGACAAGTTACAATAGTGAACATCATGATTTTAACATGAGATTTCAGGTTAGACAATCATTAAGCACTGCATGTTTCTCAAGATTTTCCCAGGGAATAACAAATATTCTTATCATAGAAAGCTCTGGACGATGATCATATGCCGTATAGTGCCAAGCACATCCTTTTTTCAATAGATATTCCTGAAAATGTATCATGCAAGGAACATAATTAATGGATTTAAATCTAATTATTTTCTGGCATCTGGATAGAGGGATTGAAGTTTTTAATCCCCTAGAATAAAATGAGTTCATGCTAACCATTCTGAAACCCAATATTCCCCTTAGAAACGCTAAAATTCACCTGAATAAAAACACCTTTGTTGTAGATATCGGCTACAGTTCCACCATAACAGTCTTGGTCATACACAAGGACTCACGGAGATTTTCCCTCCACTAGATTGAGCAGCACTTGCTTTGCCTCCTTCCCATAAGTCATTTGACTTTCGGGTGCATCAACTCCTCTCCAATTTTTCAGACATCCAAATTTTAGAATTGCACCACCAAGTCTCTTGTTAATCATGTTAATGTCTAGTTTGCATCTTAACATTGAAAAATAACCAACAAAAGCCAAAAGCCTCATGCTAAATAAACTTAACATTGAAAAATAACCAACAAAGCCAAAAGCTTCATGCTAAATAACCTTATCCTGATTCGATATTTGTGAGCAAGAATGTCTTCATAAGATAGAATCAACCTAAAATGAATGGTAGGAGGATAATCATACCACTAGACCCTCGGGAAGGCAAGCCCTGGTTTGAGCCTTGGAATTGTTGGTTTTTGTGCAAATTCGGAATTTATTCTTATTGTAATTTTATTATATCATTTTGTACCTCCTACCGGAGATCATACTAATGTAATCATTTATGTAAACCCTTGAAATAATCAATGTAAACCCTAAGGAATGTTTATATAAGAAAATAATTAAAATAAAATAAAAAATTATTATTTTTATTTCTCTCCAAGGGAAGTCGGCCCTGGACAGTTAGACAAGTAAGCCCAGTTAGGTTTAAATGTTAGTTTTGTAAAGTGTATAAATATAGAGGTTGGGCGTCTCATTTGGACACACAGCTAAGAAAGCAAGTTTTCTAGTTAAGGAGAATTTCGCTCCAGCAGTGAGAAGCAGTATTTTATGGGTTTTTTCATTAGACATCATTTCATCCTTCTCTCTCTCTTCTTGTACCCTATTTTTGGAATTGATCATCTCTATACGAAGGTTTCTAGGTTTTATCCCAATTGGGTTTCCTAGGATAAACTCTTGTGTTCTTTGTTTATGTGCTTTGTCTTTCTTCTAGATATCCTATTGTTCATTTGCAATAAAGTTATACTGCTATAATCTTGTAAAAATATAATAGGAATGAAGAAAGAAACTTAAGGAAAATATACAAGTGATAAAAGTAGAGTAGATAATGTCAAACCTAACACCAAAGTGGAGTTATAGATTGGATGACCCTTCTTTGTGGGTCTAAATTCTGATACATAATTTTATGAGTGGTAGATGAAAAATTATATATCCAGAGTAAGAAATTGTTGGACCATTGAAGATATACCTAAGGATGGATTTATATATTACTTTTTAAGAAAATAAATGCCCATTGTATATAAGGAAAGAATCATACATCACCCACGTCTAATACCCACATACCGAAAGTCGACAACATTTCCTCCATTGATATTCAAGGAATGAGAATTACTTACAATACATGTTGATGAAGTATTAAAGATAGTTGGAGAACAAGTTGGACAACAAATTCTTGTATAGTCATTAATAAGACAAGCTAAACATTGGTGGGGTAATCATGCCCTTGACTATAGACTTGGACCACTATGACATTGTACTTTGTTGAAAGATTTAAAGGTAAGAAACTAGCAAGTGCAACAAACATGACAAATTTTAAGTCAATATTTGACCCAGAGGCACATATTGTTGGGTATGTGTTATATCTTTGCATGTGTGTGGGAGGTTTGCTGTCTATATGGTGGTGTCTGAAAATCCCCACCCATATAGTTTCCTTTGTCGTATGCATTGGGTGTTCGATTAGGGGAACTCATGGATGGGGGGTTCCCTCCCCCTCCCGCGAAGCATACATTTGAAGGCAAGTATGAAATATTTTGGGCTATTTGGGGTTTTTCCTAAATTATGTGTAATTTAATCCCAGTTAAGGGATTGGGGTCTGTGTCTAATATGGATTAATGGAATAGGGTTTTGAATGTCGCATAATACCTACAAATTGTATTTTGAGTGATTAATAATCATAAAAAGAAAGTGAGAGATGTGACTCTCAGTTTTGTTGGTTTTCCCAGTTATGTGTTTGCAGGGTAAATCTCTATGTATTATGTGTGAATGTTTTGGTGCAATATATATTTTTCCTAAAATAATATGTATGTTTTGCTTCTCTGTAAGGAATGGAGGTGGATTGGGTACTAAGAAGAGATAATTTGGCCACATATGTTCCCCAACACACTAGTGAATATACCTTACAAATGGTAATCAAATAATCTAAAGGTGATACGTGGCAATGGGAAAGTTTGGAAGAAAAAATTATAAAATACTTCTCCTTTGTCCTAGTAGAAGTTGACCTATAGGATGCAATTCAAGAAATCTAATATTTCATAAAAATCCAAACATATAAGCATGGACGAGAGAGTAAATTCAAAGATCAGCATAATATTGACCTTGACTTGTAATAAAATATCATGCCAAGAATAAAACACCCAAACAACAAGAAGAATTGAGATGGAAAACAATGTTTTTCTTGGAAAGAGCTTAATATGGAAGAGAGACCACCTACAAGCCTTGAAAGAAGTAAAATCTATCCTAAAAGTGTAGAATCAAGTCAACTGGGATATGAAAAGAGGAAAAATTAAATTTTTATCGAGGTACTATGAAGGTGAGATCAAATTGGATGAGTCAAAAGCACTAGATCGGATGGACATGGAGATCAAATTCAAAGAAGTTGATATCTCAAATAATGATGGACAAAAAAATCCCAAAGTTTGGAACTGTTGGTCGGAGCAACAGATAATGGAGATAGTCAACCTACTAAAAGGTATCAAGACATGTTCACCACAGATTATAAATATTTGAAGGGGTTGGTTATAGAGATGGGGAAAATAAATATTGATATGATAGTGATTGCCAAACCTAGATTTTAAAAAGTACCTATAAATTGGCACATAAGTATAAATAAATAATGTAGAAAAAGATTGAAAGTACGTTCAATGCAAGCATTATTTACCCTATAGATAAGTTAGAGTGGGCTAGCCCTATGGTCATTCAGCTAAAGAAGCATGACCTTAAGAAATTGGGGATCTATGTCAACTTTAGAGGGTTGAACAAAGTGATGCTCACAAATCCCATTCCGACTATGTTTGTAGATGAGATAATTAATGAGGTAGTGTGACATGAATGATACTAAATTAAGATGGGTTATCAGGATCTAACCAAGTTTCAATCACAAGGGATCAAGAAAAAAAAGGCAGTTGTGTAATATTTTGGGTTGTTCATCTACAAAGTAATTCCATTTGGACCAAAGAATATTCATGTTTCCTTTTCAAGGATAACATTCAAAGCATTCCAATAGTACATTTATAAAACTATGGAAATCTACTTTGACAACTAGACTTTGTACATCTTGTTGAAAACCCACATACATTTGTTCTAAATGATGTTGGAAAGGTGAAGACCAATACAATTATCAATGAACATAAATAAGTGCATATTTACCATCCCCACTAGTAAACTATTGGACCATGTAGTCTGCAGTCTGCAAAGATGGATTCAAAGTCGACATGGTGAATATTAAAGTGATACTCAACTTAAAATCCCATGTGAACCCTAAGCATATAATAATATTTTTGCATCGTACTAACTACACTAGGAAGTTTATAAGGCACTACTCAGATATTACATTTCCAATGGATAAGATTCTCATGAATGATGTTGAAGTGTATGGAGTGCAAATTGCAATGAATCATTCAAAATGTTGAAAAGGAAATTGATCAAAGCACTAATTCTAAGATTCCTTGACTAGTTGAAGAAGTTATTCCAATGTGCATGTTGATGTGCCTAACATAGCAGCTGGGGTTGATTTAGTGTGATTTAGAGAAGCAATGGTCAACCACCCAAATGCATATGTTAGTCGAACGTTGAACAAAGCAAAAATAAATTACTTGACCACTAAATGAAATGGACTTGGAATGATATTTTCCCTATTTGTTGGCCAACCCATTTGTGTTTTATACAAACCACCAAGTATTAAAGTACTTGATCAATAATCTAGTTCACCAATGTACTTTTTGCAAATGGATTTTATTGTTCCAAGAGTTTGAATTTGACTTTATAGTTCAACTAGGCAAAACCAATGTAGAACCATACCACTTATCAAAGTGTTGAATCAAGAGAAGAGGCCACATGAATAAATAGATGATAATATCCCAAATTCCTCCCTATTTATAATTGAAGATGAACCTAGAGAGCTCACATAAATTCTCCAATTTTTGCAAGAATGAAAGCGCTCCCCCCCCCCCCCGAGACTTACTAAAGAAGAGAAAACATGTGTTTCACTTAAAGGTCCTCTACTCCATAGCCTTTTTCAAGGAATGGAGAACTTGATGAAAAATTATACAAATCCATTTCAAAAATAAGGTTCCTTTCTGTGGAGAAGAAGCGCAGCTGCACTGCCCATGGATTCTCCATACAAAACTGTAGCTTTTCTTCGAAGAATGTTTTTGTTCAAATTTTAAGGACTTCATGAGTGAATTGGGACTTGAATTTAGTTACTTACCAGAGATGGTCTTTAGGAAATTGTTCTAGAGATTGACAATATTGTTGGATCTCTCAATAACGTCTCGTGACAATTGCTTACTGTACACAAATTTCGATCTCTTCACATATTTTCCATTTGCGTCCAGATTCTTCATGCGAACATATTATTTATAGGTTTGTGCCTATTTTTGCAACTTTGTTGGCTCCCCACTTTTTTTTTGAACATCCTATTATTCAGTTCTATGTTGGGCAGTTCTTAATATATGTGTGTGTGAGAGATATTTTAATTAGAAAATTTAGTTTTTTAATTTCTATATATTAAACCATATTTTTTTAATTTTAAAAATTTAATAATATTAAAACTAATTAAAAATATGGAACAATAATAATGAATACACCACTACAGTTTTGGGAGGATATTTTAACAAAGAACATCCCCTATCCCATTCACAAGGAAATTGAAGATGTGGAGTAGTTTGTTTTGCAGCAAGTTAATGAATAGGAAGAAGGGAAGGCAATTGATTTTGAGTGGTTGATGGAGACTTTCTTCAAGTAAGCTTTAATGGAACAAGATCACTTGAGAATTTGAATTTGGTAATTCGAGCTATGGGAGCTAATATTGAAATCTTGCACAACAAATTGGACCTCCTCATCATTGTGATGGACACCTTTCTTCAGGTGGAGAAGAACCAATCCTGCAGAAAGGCTTCAAACCACATTTACATATCCTCAAATGTTGGTCATTAGGTCTAATCTATCCATTTATAAGTGTTTTGCTTATGCTAATCCACAACTAGTTTTGACTCATGCTCTAGGTTGTAATCAAATTTTTTCAATTTACTATGTTAAACATTAATATGGTACTATGTTTAGAAGAGGGGGGAGGCATTGATTCCCCATTCTGTTAGGTTTGGTCTCTCTCTACTAGCTCATCTTTTTTTCTTTTTTAAATATTAACACTGCTTCCAAATTGATTTCAATCCACTTGGTCAACCTTGTTTCCTAGTGGAAAGCGAGCCAAATGACTCCTTTTGTACTATATGTATCTCTACTCAACAAAAGAAAGTTACTGGTTGTACGGGTACACAAGGTACTCCCAAAAGACTAAACACCTTCAGCAACCACTTCACACAAATAGATCACAGATCAACACACCGATGTTTGTCATGTGGTTAAAACCCTTGAGAGGGAAACAGTGCACGGCCCCATCCAAATAGCTACTTGGAGCAATTTATTATGCAAAAAAAAGAAAGTTACATGAGCTTCTCATAATCGATCAACTAGCCAAGGACCCTCCATGCTCTTTAAATAGAGATCATGGACCAATCGGGTGTTAAGCCACGGATCAATGGTAGTTATGATCTAAGAGAAGTTGAACTGTCGGATCACTCTATGTCTAGAACATATCGTAACCGTCGGATTAGAATATTTGCAAATGCATACTAATGCATACTAAAGAAACACACTTTTACCTAATGGATATATTACACAAGTTGATCTTAACTAACTCCTAAGTGTCTAAATATTCTAACACTAGCTAGCTTACAAAAAGAACATCTTAATTCAAAATCTCTTAGAGAGAGGAAATGTTTGTCATTTTTATTTTTATTAGCTTAATAATATTTTTTTTATAAATCCATGTTAGATGACAATTAATGACAATATAATGTTACAATCATGTATTATCTTTTGTGGTGGTGGTGGGTATTAATGCCCGCAGAGACCAACTTTAGTGTATTGGACCTTAAAAGATAGAGTCGATTGTTATCATATAGCTTTCATAGATAGTTCAATGGGTTTTAAGATCAAATCTCATTTAATCTCTTGAACTGAATACCACTTGCCACACCACCTTATGCTAAATAAAATCATTTTGTATGGTATTGGGTGCATGGAGGTTTTGATGCTTGCCAATGTTCACAAGCTTATTAATCTAGTCTTGAAATCATTAAGTGATTAGGTTATCCTTGGTCGTTTTTTGTATTCAATAAATCTGGATTTTCTAAAAATCACTTAAAACCCTAAGGGAAAAGTTCCATGGTCAAAATTCTCATAGATAACTTCCACCAAAGCTGTTAGAAATTTGGAAAAGAATTTTGAGAAAAAAATGAGTTTGTCCACTTATTAAGTTACACTATTGTCTTAACAATATAGGGAAGAATTTTGACTGAAAAAGGTGAATTTGTCCACTTATTAACTTACACTATTGACTTAACAATATAGGGAAGAATTTTGACGGAAAAAAAATGAATTTGTCCACTTAACTAAATTATTCATGGTTCTTAGTTAATCACATTAATGACTCATAAGTACTTTAGATATGTTAGTTACTCACATTAATAACTCATGACTAAGTTAATTGAGAGTTTACTCATCACTAAATTAGTCAAGGGTTGTTAATAATACACATTAATAACTTATAACTAAGTTCGATATCCTTAATTAATATAACTCATTATTAAATTGATTCGACTCATAAGTTGTTACAACTCATCACTAATAATAATTCTACTAAAAAATACTTTTTTTATTCATATTATCATTTCAATATTAATCATTTAAAAATTGATATTAACTATTTAAAAATTGATACTCATATTGTTATTATTATTGGCATTGATATATTTTAAAATTTTGTTTTTCAAATTTTTAGAAATTGTAGATATATATCACATTTTATATTTTATTGTAATGTAAAATATTTTCTTCTCTTTTTTCACATTTATTATATATTTAACTAAATATAAAATTGTATTTTAATTTCTATTAATTTAATAATAATAATAAAATAAAACAAATTAAAATATAAAATAATAATAAAAAATACATAACTACTAAAAAATATTTTTTTATTCATATTATCATTTCAATATTAATCATTTAAAAATTGATACGCATTGATATATTTTAAAATTTTGTTTTCCAATTTTTTAGAAATTGTAGATATATATCACATTTTATATTTTATTTTAATATAAAATATCTTCTCCTCTTTTTTCATATTTATTATATATTTAACTAAATATAAAATTGTATTTTAATTTCTATATATTTAATAATAATAATAAAATAAAACAAATTAAAATATAGAATAATAATAATAAATACATTACTACTGGATACTTTTTTAAATAATATGTCTTATCCCATTTACAAGGAAATTGAAAATATGGAGGATCAATTTGTTTTGCACTTAATGAGGTGAAGAAGAGAAGGTGATTGATTCTCACTAGGCCATGAAGACTTTTTAAGACAAGCTTTAATGGAACAAGACCATTGAGAGTTAGGATTTTCTTGGCAATTTGAGTTACAAAAGTCCATATTAAAAGCTTGCAAAACAAATAGGATGGAGCAACCAAATCCGGTTGTCCGTAAGTCGAATCCGACTATCATTGTATAATGAAATATGAATAGTAAATAATATATTGGATGATGGGTAAAATATACAATGGAGGCTCGCCTTTATAGGCCTTGAATGTGAAGGGTCACACCCTTTCATAATTAACTAATCTATTTAATAATTTATTTTATATTCGTTACATTGCCACTCCCTTTAAGGAAGCTTTGTCCTCAAAGCTTAAGTTTTTCCCTAGTGTCGTTCTTCATTCTGACTCAGTGTCGGTATTAGAATCAAACGAGGTCTCTTATGCAGAGACTTGCACTTCCTTTCCATTGATGATTTTGCACTGTATTGTCTCATTGTTCCTACATTTATGACCAGGGGTCCAATCATCACCGCATCGACGACATATGTTTTTCTTCTTTTTCTTTTTCTTTTCAGAGTAACCGTTAGATGACTTTGATCTATTTTCCATTTCGTAGGCGTATGATTGAGGTTTGTGGCATTGATGGCCAGGAGACCAAGTATCTACACAGTACCTACATTGTGTCTCTTTTTCTTGTCGATAATGGCTATCACCTTTTGTTTTTATTCCTTCCAATTTGCGTTCTGCGACTTTTGCTTTACGTCTTGCTACTTCTACATTAGGTATGTCGTGTAACTTTAACTCTTTTTGGAGGTGTGGTTTAAGACCTCCTAAATAGGTTTCGAGTTTTTGCTTGTCAGACAACCCAAATATTCGTGTTGATAAGGATTCCCATTGATGAGTGAATTCCTCAACGTTTCCAACTTGTTGTAGTCTGGTAAGTTTACTGAAAAATTCATCTTCTTTGATTCCTTGAAACCTATTAAAAAAATCATTTTTGAACAAGTTCCAGGTGTAGGTAAAATTATCTCTCTTCCACCATAAGTACCGATTATAGGCGTACCCTTCCATATGCATTGACGCATATTTCACCTTCTCCTCGTCAGATTGAATGTTGTAAATGTCGAAGTATTCTTCTGCTTTGTTCTGCGTCATGGTGCTCATGTTCTGTGTTATGGTGTTTATGTTTTGCATCAGGGTACTCATTTTGTCATCCAAGCCTTTTTGTTTTTCGTTCAGGATGTCAAGTTTGTCGTCAAGCCTCCTTTCTAGTACCACAACAAGCTCATCTTTGAGTAATGTATTGTTATTCTGCATCTTTTCCTTCACGCATTTTAGGTCAACAGCAAGGGACCTTATGTCCTTCTCCATTTTTTCGATTTGCTCTTTTAGCTCCGCCATGGTCTTGGACCTTGTATGCGGAGGTGTGTATTTCCACGCTATTTTGGCTAATAATATATTAATTAAT
>LPNX010695643.1:8861-22998 GCA_001517045.1 Pseudotsuga menziesii
CATTCCATTCAAGCATTTAGCATGTTCATCATTTTCATTAAACAACAAATACAATTGCAGAGATGAAATAGACAAGAATACTGATCTTATGAAGAATCTCGTCGCGCAACCATCTATGTCACTACAACGTTCCACCCAACCATAGGCCATTGTGGTCCTTATTCTCTCAGCAACATTGTCACCCCTGAGCTGGGCATGATTCCCCAAGGAAAAGGAAACTAGCAGGCTCACACATAGCCAAAGATATGTCAAAACTCAGTCATGCCAGAGCTATGTTTGGGTCTATCAGAATGCCAAGGGGATGGAAAGGCTTGTTTGCTAAGCTAGTGAGCTCAACCATAGAGCCATGGACACCTACACAAGATATGACTTTGATTTTCCAACATGTACACACCCAACAGAAGGAATCACCCCCTTCTCTACTATACAGTCCCTCAGGCTATGCATTCCCTTCTAGTGCTATTCAGGATGTGCAGTAAGGAACAATCAGCCCTCAAGATCGCTCAGTGAGGTTCCTCATGCACTATATTTATCAAGTTGTTCAAGCCCTATTTCCACTCCCAATTCAACACAAACCAAATCACAAATGTATACACAACAATTGCACAATTTCTGGGTTCAGGAAAATGGTTTGGCAACAAAATTAATTGCCAATGTGGGTGAAAACAATCCACTAACAACAAATCATATCCCAGGGATGTTTTGGCCCTAACTTGGCCAAAACGAATTCAATACACAATAATTACAGTACTGGGCATTGACAAAAACGTCCTGGAAGCTAAAATCAGAAATCGTAAGTGGGTAAAACAGCCCCAGGAGCCAAAATTGATTTTCAACTTGGAAAACGGTGGAGAAATGCAACAAAACATTGGGGAAGAAACCCAACCACAAATCAATACAAAAACAAATCCCTAGCCTAAGGAAAATAGATAAATGACTGCCCACGTGAGGGAAAAATATACACAACAAACCCAAAAATGAAATTCACACATAGAAAGACTTCCAGCCGTTTTGAGAGAGCCCCAGTATGGATTACTAATGATGAGGAAAATGCCCAGGAGCCCCAAATCAAGAATCTAGCTTCTTGGCCACTCAACAAGGTAAAAACGGTTCCTAGCCATTGAAGAATCCTTGAAAATGGAGGGAAAACATAAATATTCCTTGCTCGCTTACTGAACAATACCAAAAAAAAATTATGGGCATGCAAAAATGAGGAAAATGACTCCAAACGTGAAGAATGAACACACAAGAAGCTTCAACTGCATGAAGGAAGCCCACGTGAAGGAGNTACAAAAAAAAAATTATGGGCATGCAAAAATGAGGAAAATGACTCCAAACGTGAAGAATGAACACACAAGAAGCTTCAACTGCATGAAGGAAGCCCACGTGAAGGAGAATGGTGAGGAAAAATGGAAAACATGGGTGTATGGACAAATGGGCATGCATTTCGGGTGTTTACTTGCCCCAAAAGTCAAAAACGTTTTTACCAAAAATGGGTTTTCCCCCAAATTCGAATTTTCCTTTCCCATACTCTTCCCATCCCCATGCAATAACTACTTCAACCAATTTCTGGAAGAATTAAATGATTGGGTGAATGGGAGAAGAAAGATAGCTGACAGTTTGATGGGTTCTCCCATTGACATTTGGATTTTCCCCATTGGCCTGAAAGGTTAAATACCCCCCCACGTATCCTTAGGAAATCATGCCCCCATCTCATTATTTGTTGCATAGACATAGCTGGTTGTGGGTATTTTTAAATAAAATGCATATTTACATGATGCGAAAATTATAATGTGTCGGTTGGCATGAAATACCATCGACAACGATTTTAATTGTTGAAACATAAAATGTTAAATCGATGGTGGGGATTTTTCCTTTATCTACATGCCATGATTAATTACAATATATACATCACATACATTTAATGCAAATGAGGTCAAAACTGGGGTGTTACATACAGATCCAGCCTTGCTGGATGTAGGCCTAGCCTCCACGTAGGCCTTCACATGTTTAGCACTTATATCTGACCATGGGAGGAACCAATCCTCTCACCATGTCAGAAAGGCACAACGCTTACATATAACCATAGGAGGAACCAATCCTCTTGCTATGTCAAAAAGGCACAATGCTTACATCTAACCATGGGAGGAACCAATCCTCTCGCCATGTCAGAAAGGAACAACATTTACATCTGACCATGGGAGGAACCAATCCTCTCACCATGTCAGAAGGGTACAACATTTACATTTCACCATGGGAGGAACCAATCCTCTCACCATGTCAAAAAGGCACAACACTTACATTTGACCATGAGAGGGACCAATCCTCTCGCCATGTCAGAAAGGAACAACACTTACATCTGACCATGGGAGGAACCAATCCTCTCGCCATGTCAGAAAGGCACAATGCTTACATCTGACCATGGAAAGAACCAATCCTCTCACCATGTCAGAAAGGACAAGCACTTACATTTGACCATGGGAGGAACCAATCATGCCACCATGTCAGAAAGGCTCACGGACTCATCACTTATCCTTGGAGGGAACCTTGATCTTAAGAACACCAAGCTTCTCCTTGAAGTACTCAAACTTCACTCTGGCCATTTCTAGCATAGAATTACATCAGGGTTTATTACGTGCAAGAATAACCTACGAGCTTCGTAAGGACTGATTTCATCTGAGGAAAAACTACAGGATTGTTTATGTCTGAGCAACCTACAAGCTTCGCCAAGATCTTATGCTCAGAAAACCTATCTCACCGGCTATGCTAGAACTCCCTCTTTTGAGAGATGTTGATCTGGATCACAAACTGGAGCTTCACTTCTCCTCTCTGCACCATATCGCTGATATAGTGATATTTGATCTCGATATGTTTCGACCTGTCATAGAAAACTAGATTCTTTGACAACTTCACACAGCTCTAGTTTTCGCAATATATACAAGTAGCATCCAACTGGAGATCAAACAAATTAGATAGTAGCTTCCTTAGCCACACTGCCTCACAACTAGCTGAACAAGCTGTGACATACTCTGTTTCAGCTGTACTCAGTGCCACGTAGGACTTCTTCCTGCTAAACCAAGAGATCACACCTAATCCCATACTAAAGCAACACCTTGAAGTACTCTTCCTATCAATGGCACTTCCTTCCCAATCCGAATCCACATAACCCTCCAAGTTAATCTTCTGATTCGCTTCATACTTGATCCCATAATCAACTGTACTCTTCAAGTACCTCAGAATATGCTTTGCCGCAATTAGGTGAACGTGTCGCAAATTTGTCAGGAACTGGTTCAATGTGTTCACAACAAAGAAAATATTTGGTCTCGCATTTCAAGTACCTCAGAATATGCTTTGCCGCAATTAGGTGAACGTGTCGCAAATTTGTCAGGAACTGGTTCAATGTGTTCACAACAAAGAAAATATTTGGTCTCGCATTCCTTAGGTACATCAATGACCCAATCATCTGACAATACATTGTAGCATCAACCAACTTTGACGAAGAATCACTCAATAGCTTCAGGTTCGATGCCATAGGTGTGGTCATGGCCTTGCAGTCCATCATCCCGAACCTCTTCAAGATCTCTATTGAATAATTCCCTTGTCCAAGGGAGATTCCATCTGTACTCTGCCACACCTCCATGTCTAGAAAGTAGTGCATCATACCTAAGTCCTTTATCTCGAACTCGACAGGAAGTATCCTTCTTGCATATTTAATGAGTTCCTCTTTTCCTGTCAGGAACAGATCATCGACATTGATCCCGATTTATGTAGGAATGCAACAGAATACACAAATAACCATAGAAACAAATATGCAGTGGAAATAACACTTCATTTCATTAATCAAAGAACTGAAACTTGTTTACATACAGAATGGAAATAAACTAGCTAGAGTGCTGGTAGCTTATCTCTGAGAAGAGACGTGGTGGATACATGCCTCTGAACTCTGTGTTACAATGAGGCTCGAAGGCCTATATATTATTGAGAAACAATGGAAACCCTACACATCCAAAAACCTAACCCTATGAGGTGAAATGCCAGAATGTGGGCCCCGTTGGGTAACTTGGCACATCAATTTCCTGGGGTCGTAACTTTGGCATACTACCTCCGTTTGACGCGTATGATACATTGTTAGAAATATCTCTTCAAGGACTACATCCATAAATGAAAAATATCAAGTCTAGAATGGACTCATATTTTCCCAACCATTCGATGCCCAAAAAACGTCATTTAGGGCCTCAAAACGGCTCCGGAAGTTTACGACCCAAAAACTGCCAAAAATAGTAAATTGTGCTACAATTAAGGAAACTGGAAAACTAAAAGAAACAGTGGTGGGAGTCCAAGTGGAATATGTGGTTGGACACCAATATCCTCCTAGATCATTCCTCCCCCCTTAGGAAGAAATGGTCCCCATTGCGTTGAGTTCCTCCATGAGATGAGGAAACTTCTGCTAAACTTGGTCTCTAGTGAGCCACTTTCCCTGGTGAAGGAGTTGGCCTACCTTGACAACTCGATATAGCTAGATATTCTGCTGGCAGGTGTTCTTGATTTGTTTGTCCTTAATCCGATTAGTTTTGTATTATTCCATGTAGTCGTGGTTTAACTCTGTTGGTGTGAGTTGTTCTGCCATGTCTGATGTGTCCAGTAGAGGTGGAAAGTAGGGCCGAAGGAAGTCCACATTGAACATTGGGTCCAAACCAAGGAATGGTGGAATACTGAGCTTGAAGGAATTGTCCCTGACAGCCTTGGTGATAGTGTATGGCCCATATCAGAGCAGGTGAAGCTTACGGTGGGGTCCAGTGAGGTGCTCCTTTTGCAAATNTGAACATTGGGTGCAAACCAAGGAATGGTGGAATGCTGAGCTTGAAGGAATTGTCCCTGACAGCCTTGGTGATAGTGTATGGCCCATATCAGAGCAGGTGAAGCTTACGGTGGGGTCCAGTGAGGTGCTCCTTTTGCAAATGTAGCCACACTTTGTCGCCCACCTAGAAGTTGTGTTGCAATCGATGCTGATCATGCCGCTGCTTGTACTTAGCATTGGATCTATCCAATATGTCATTAACCTATTGGAGAAAGTGCTGAATGTGCTCAATGAAGTTGTTCTCCTTAGAAACTTTAGACTGGACATGAGCTAAATCATCCTAAGTAGCTGCAAATGGCATGGCTATGTCAATGCTGGAATCCCAAGCCCACCTGAAAGGGGCTATGGTTGGTGGAGCTGTGGAGGGATCAGTTATAGCTATGTTGTACATAGGGGAGGATCCCATCCAATGGGCATGGGTGCTTTGAGTTGTACATGTGCAAAATGTGTACGATCATCTGGTTGACGACCTTTGTCTGGTGATGGAAAGCTGTGGACTTTGTGAGCTTGGTGTTTAGCATTGGCCATAGGCTAGACCAAAATGTATTAAGGAACGTGCTGTCCCTATCTGAGATTATAGACTGTGGGATCCCAAAGTGTACCCACACTCATTCAAAGAAGTATTTAGAAGTGGATTCTGTTGTGATATTCTTCTTACAGGCCGCCATTATGGCCATCTTTGAGAATCTGTCGATGACCACGAACAAACAGTCATTTTCGTGCTTAGTAGAAGGAAGACCCGACATATAATCCATGGAGATGTATTCCCAAGGTTGACTAGGGGTAGGCAACAGAGTATAGAGGCCTTGCTTCTTGATGGACGGTTTGGCAATGGCACATGCAGTGCATGATCGAATGTACTTTTCGACATCTTACCGAAGGTTTGGCCAATAGAAATACTTCTGCAGTACCGCCACTATTTTCTCGACCCCGAAATTCCCAACGACCCGACTGTAGTGCACTTCCCAAATCATCTTGGCACGCTCGCTTGAAGGAACAAAGAGGTGTCCTATGTGACATAGTAGTGCATCTTGGAGGTGAAAATTTGGAACTTGGTTTCCCTCCAAGAGTGTCCTGTATGTGTGATTGAATTCTGGATCGCTCTTGTAGAGAAGCAGTTAATCAGAGGTCTCGTGCCCACAAGAGTTGAGCACGGTGGTTATCGCCACGATCGGTGGTCAGCTGTGGCAGTCTGCAACATTATTGGTGCTTCCCTTTTTATACTTGATATTCAAATGAAATTGTTGTAGATATGTGGACCACTTCTAATGGCGATCGTTCTGTAACTTCCCTTGTGTCTGTATGAACTGCAAGGGTCGATGGTCTATGTGGATGATCATTTCCTTCCCCAAAATGTAATGCTTCCATTGTCGAAAAGCTAGTACAATGGAATACATCTCTTTGTCATAAGTGGGATATTTACGGACTGTGTCGGATAGTGTCTCATTGTGATATGCCACTGGATTCCCTTGTTGAGTAAGGACTGCTCCAATAGCATAGTCAGAGGCGTTTGTCTCGATCTCAAATGGTTCTTGCAATTCTGGTAATGTGAGCACTGGGGAATAGCAGAGGCAATGTTTCAATTCTGCAAACACCTTCTATTGAGTTTCTGACCAAAAGAATTTTTCTTTTTCTCCTCCCTTGGTGACTTGACTCAAGGGCGAAGTGATATGAGAGAATCCCAACACGAACCTGCGGTAGAAATTAGCAAGACACAAAAAGTTGTGAAGCTCTGTTAGAGTAGTTGGGGTTGGCCAATACCGAATGACTTGGATCTTGGTTGGATCCACATGTATCCCATACTGATCAATAATGTATCCCAAATACTGAACCCTGGTTTATGCCAAAAGTTAACTTGTCCAAATTGGCACACAAATTGTGTTGACACAACGTTTGGAGGACATTTCGGATGTGGTGGAGGTTCTCTTCCCAAGTCTGGCTGAATATCAGGATGTCATCCACGTACACTACTACAAATGAATGGCTGCAAGACGTCGTCCACTGACATTTCGGATGTGGTGGAGGTGCTCTTCCCAAGTCTGGCTGAATATCAGGATGTCATCCACGTACACTACTACAAATGAATGGCTGCAAGACGTCGTCCACTGGTCTCATGAAGGTTGCAGGAGCATTCATCAGTAAAAAAGGCATGAGAAACCATTCGAAAAGGCCCTCCTTAGCTTTGAAGGTAGTCTTCCACACATCGTTCGGTTTGATCGGTACCTGGTGATACCCAAAATTTAAGTCGATCTTGCTAAAATATTTTTCCCCTTTAAGCTGGTCCAGGAGGTCATCATTCTGTGGGATCGGGTACCTATTCCAGACAGTGATCTTGTTCATTTCCCTATAGTCAATACAGGGTCTCCAAGTCCCATCCTTCTTCTGTACCAACACGATCGGGCTCCCACAGGGCGATGAACTTGGCCGGATGTGACCCTTTTGTAGTAGCTACTGAATTTGCCTCTTGATTTTATCATTCTCCAGAATAGAGCATTGACAGATCAGTCCATTGGGCAGTGACGCATCTAGGGTCAGATTGATGGGGTGCTTGACTTGACAGTGCAGAGGAACCCCTATGGGTGAGGTGAATATGTCCCAGTACTCCTCCACGACCTTGTCCATTTGTTGTTGTCATGCAGATGGACCCTGTCTGGAGGTCGTGGCCATGATATTCTTCTTGCCTTAAGGGTGGATCATCAAGAAAACAAATTTCCTAGTTTTGGAAATGAGCTTACTGCATTGTTTTGTAGTAACCAAAGAGATAGCAGCAGGAGGTGTTACCTCTGGTATCCTGTACAACTTATTTCCCAACGTAATAATAACAGTGTGAGGCTAAGACTCATACATAGCATGTCGCTTCCATAAGTATGGTTGACCCAATAATACATCACAAACATCAAGAGGAGCAATATCACATAATACCTCATCGGTGAAGGGCTTGATGCTGTAGGGAAGGCGACACTACTGGCTGACGCGAAGATCCCGTCCTTGGTGAAGCCACCCGATGGTGTACGGTTGCGGCTGTGCTGTGGTCAACAATCCCAAACACTTCACGGCCTCTATTGAAATGAGGTTCTTTTGACTCCCACTGTCGGCAATGAAGTGTAGCGGGGAGCCCTTTACCCACATCTGGGAGTGGAAAAGATGCTCCTCCTTCTCTGAATATTTTGGTTCTTCCTTTTGGATCTTTGTGGTGACAATGGTGGCGTTGGGCTCTGCATTGTTAATCTTCTTCCCTCTGTCATTCCCCTTCTCGGGTTCTAATTCAGTGTCAGAGTATGCATCTGATTCAGAAGCCTTTATCTCAGCCACTAGTGACTACTTAGCTTGACACTCACTGGTGTTGTGAGTGGGGCTCTTATGGAACTCACACCACTTTCCCTCTTCCTTTTTCAGCTTTGCAGTGTTGTTCTTTTCCTGTAGCTTTGGAAAGTTGTCGTGAGTCTCCATGCCTTGGCTATGTCCTTGGTTCTGCAGTTTGGGGGCGCCTTTTGCTTGCTTCTAATTCGCAGATCCAAAGTCTCACTTTTTCTGTTTGAATTTTTGCTCAATTTTGGCAGCATACCGGTATGTCGTACCAAGCGAGGAGATGTCGAGGAACTCCATTTCCTCCTGAATGTATTTATGCAGACAAGTACGGTACTTTACCACCAAATGTTTCTCTGAATATTTGATACCCAACTTGGTGCATAGGGTATGGAACAAATTCATCATCTCATGCACATCTTGATCTCTTTGTTGCCGCAGCGTAGTCCATTATATGTACTTGTCCTCATAGCTCCTCATGGGATAATATCATCCCTTTATGGCATCTCGAAATGAATTCCAAGTGGGTACAACCGAGAACAGAGAGGGTTCCTCCTCGTCCTTTCTCTCACAGTAGGTTTCCCACCATTCCTTGACATNGGGATAATATTATCCCTTTATGGCATCTCGAAATGAATTCCAAGTGGGTACAACCGAGAACAGAGAGGGTTCCTCCTCGTCCTTTCTCTCACAGTAGGTTTCCCACCATTCCTTGACATGGGGGGCGACTTTGAGTAGTGAAAAAGTAATCTTTTCCCGGTCTAAAAAGTCCTGAGCCGAGAAATATCCTTCTAATAGATTCAACCATATACCTACGATGTCTGCATCTTTTCAGCCATCAAATATGGGAATGTTGAAGTTTACTTGTACCTTAAAAGGGGTTGCTCCTCCAGAGGGGCTGCTAGATGCAGATACGTTGCTAGTGGGAAGTCCTTGATGGATCTGGGTGAAGTTATCCATCATTGTGTTCCTTTGTTTTTCAAGGGCCTCCTCGAGCAACATTTTGATAGCATATTCTATGCCCTCGTCTTTCTTTTTTTCCCCCATAGGAGGTCGTAGAGATTTGTGAGGCTGATCTTGCAAAGGTTCAACCAGATTGAGCCCTAACTGTTTATAACACGCCCTTGTTGGGGACATGCAAAAAATGATCAAGAAAGAGCAGATTGCTCTGATACCACTGATCTAGATTTATGCAAGAACGCAATAGAATACACAAAAAACCCACGCCCTTGTTGGGGACATGCAAAAAATGATCAAGAAAGAGCAGATTGCTCTGATACCACTGATCTAGATTTATGCAAGAACGCAATAGAATACACAAAAAACCATAGAAACAAATATGCAACGGAAATAACACTTCATTTCGTTAATCAAAGAATTGAAACTTGTTTACATACATAATGGAAATAAACTAGCTAGAGTGCTGGTAGCTTATCTCTGAGAAGAGATGTGGTGGCTACATGCCTCTGATCTTTGTGTTACAATGAGTCTTGAAGGCCTATATATTATTGAGAAATAATGGAAACCCTACACATCTAAAAACCTAACCCTAGGAGGTGAAAAGCCAAAATGTGGGCCCCATTGGGTAACTTGGTACATCAATTTCTCGGGGTGGTAACTTTGGAATAGTACCTCCGTTTGTGCATGATACATCGTTATAATGATCTCTTCAAGGACTACATCTATAAATGGCAAATATTAAGTCTGGAATGTACTCAAATTTTCCCAACCATTCGATGCTGAAAAACGTCGTGTAGGGCCTCAAAACGGCTCCGAAAGTTTAGGACCCAAAAACTGCCAAAAATAGTAAATTGTGCTACAATTAAGGAAACTAGAAAAATGAAAGAAACAATGGTGGGGGTCCAAGTGGAATAGGTGGGTGGCCACCAATATCCTCTTGGATCATACATATAACAGGAGCATCGCTGGTCTTCCACCTTCAACCTTGAAGTAAAGGTTGGAATGTGCTTTACTCTTAGTAAAGCCTAGAGTCATCAATACATTGTCCATCCTATTGTACCATGTCAAACCTTAGTATCTTCTATAATCACTCCCTCTGAAGTGGAGCATTGTTCTCCCTCTGCCTTTCATACTTTATGTATTGAAACATTATGTACTGAAGTGACAAGTAGCTTCCTATGCTAATAATATTCTATGTATCCATCTAGGGTCATTGGATACCAAGATCCTCAATCTTGAACCTTTTCAAAATTTCTTCTCGTACCCATCTGTGAGCTTGTCATCCTCTACAAGATTTCATATTCAACCATTAGAGGAAATTTGGGGTCTAAAATGGGCCTTATAAGAAAACGTTCCAAAATAAGTTTTTGTGAGTTGGAATTCAAGAACCAATAGAATTTCAATAAAATAAGTCAACCATAATGGTTGAATTGACATATTTGTCATTAAAAAAAACTACTTTTTTTGTTCGTATTTTCGACATATCTCATTGTGTTTTTACTCAAATTTCGATCGGGAGAGCTCGTTGGATGCGGAATTTGATTCTGCATCCAACGAGTACCCACACTACATACTTTTGATGGACCTCACTACCCCAAAAACAAGAAATACCTGAAAAAAATGTGATGATGATGTCATCATCACGTTTTTTCAGGTATTTCTTGTTTTTGGGGTAGCGAGGTCCATCAAAAGTATGCAGTGTGGGCACTCGTTGGATGCGGAATCAAATTCTGCATCCAACGAGCTCTCCTAATCGAAATTTGGGTAAAAACACAGGGAGATATGTCGAAAATACGAACACAAAAAGTAGTCTTTTTCTTTCTTCCTCCAAAATTAATCAATATTATTTTATTATTTTAACTATTATTTTATTATTTTCCTTAGGAGGCCCATTTTAGACCCCAAAATTCCTCTAATGCTTGTAGCAAAGGTTAAGATCTTCATCACTCTAGGTGATCTTCAAGATCCTCATGTATGTGTTATCCCATGGGTGCCTTCTGAGCTTGTATAAGGCCTTCTTTGATTTACACACGAGTCTTCCTGTCATGCGTCTTAACTTCTAGTGGATGCAAAAGTCTCTTTGTAGTCTATGCCTTCCTTTTGTGAGAAGTCTCGTGTTACGAATCTTGCCTTGTTTCCCACGATGTTGCCATCTACTGCATGTTGGATATTGTAGATCCACATGGAAGATACTACGGACTTCCCTTCAGGTCTTCGACATCGCATTCTAGTCATCATTCTTCTTGAATTGTCGTTACTTGTTCTTCAAAACAAGTCTCATCCGTCTTTTCTTGTTGGCGATTGTACACGATCTTTCCTACAAGTCAAATGCACTAGTTGTATGTTTAGAACATTTCATAAGGCATATTCATAATGGAAAATTATTATGCATAAAGATATAATCATGCAACCATTTTATCCAATACAACATTCATCCATATCTCAAGAAAAATTTCTAGATGCCTTCCATCTCTACCATGACATCATTGAGATTGTGCACTAATCCAATATGTCAGTAAAGAGGTTTCATTCTAGAAAAGTAGCAATGGAGATTTGTATAGCACCATGAGCTACTTACCCATCACGTGCATATTAGTAGTATACTATCATTAATGCAAACATTCTATCATGCATAACACATAAACTAAATATAAACAAATGCATAACTATACAATATCATGAAATGACAATTGAACACTTATCTTTATTTGTTTTGTGGGTAGACTCCTTCTTGAGCCTTCATCTTCATCATATTCTTCATTCATAACATCATCATTTCTTATCCAAATGCAAATATGGATAAGAGGTTCTTCAAGAATTGAGTTCTTCATATTCCTCATCACTTGAGGGATATTCTTTGAATT
Organism: Pseudotsuga menziesii; assembly: GCA_001517045.1. Classification (NCBI taxonomy): domain Eukaryota; kingdom Viridiplantae; phylum Streptophyta; class Pinopsida; order Pinales; family Pinaceae; genus Pseudotsuga; species Pseudotsuga menziesii. Next base: position 20,850 of record LPNX010695643.1, read on the forward strand.
GTGTGTGCTTGATCTTCAGTTACTCCCATCTTCTATTCTCTTATTATGAGTTGAGCTTCTTCTTGTGTGCACTCTTCCCAAATTCTACTGAAAGTAATCAATTTCTTTTGGCACACATTCCTTGAATGAATGAATCTCATGATCATGGGAGGCCATTCAGGGTGGTTATAAAAATATCTTATTCTTCTTCAATTGCTTCGTCATAGCATCGAACAACTACTTTGGTTTATTCAGGGATGACACATGAGAGATGATCTTTAATAGAATCTGCAATGATTCTCTTGGCTCTAGCCTTAGCCATATCTCCCTCTGCCTCTTAGAGCCGATCCAAGTCAATTATTCAAGGATCATGGAGGTCCTATACTTCCATACTTGGAATTAGTCAGCTTGTTGGCCCGATTTTCTAACCTTGGCCAACAAGGAGGTTATGTCCACACAATTAGCTTAAAGCAGCTTCCAGTGTGTTTGGAATAACAAAACCTCGTAGGTTGTGGTCCTTCTACCAACTTAATTTTCTCTTAAGGAGAACTAAAATTCAGTGAAAGTTTATCCTAATGTTATCTCTATCTAAATAGACCTTAAAATTAGTTCTCTACTACCTAAGTTATCCTACAATTGCTTTCTTAATGAAAGTCTCAGATTTTTAGGATTTCGTATTTTATATTCTAAATTTTAAAATATTACTATGATTATTCTAAAATTTCCCAAATTCTATTTAACATCTGTTAAATGTAAACTATATAATACTAACAGAATTATCTTAACTATCCTATCTATCCTATCTATCCTATCTCAACTGAGAGAAATTTGGGTATTATATTAATTATCAATTAATATAAAGATAAACAGAACGATAAATGAGCAAGATCTAAATGAGAATATTTAAACCATCCACTTTAAATCATTCTGCTATAAATTACCTTGACAGAAAAATTGAAATAAGTAATTACTTCATATTTTTCTGAAATGTTTAATTAATTAGCAACTAATAAACAACATTAACTATTTGAATAAAAGATAATGTTCAAAATGAAATCATCGTAAAAATACAAATGAGATCAAATAGACATAAATATGTAAATCATTATATCTTGAATTTTTAATAAAACACTGATTAATTCAACTATAACAACATACTAATTCAAATAACAATATTGTGTTGACAAAGTGTAATATCAAATAGTTAATACAAGCGTAACCCAGTATACTGCATCAATATTATAAGTAGAAGATTATATATTGAAATATAAAAAGAGTATCCAAAATAATACCGATCAACGATATCAGTCTGAGAATTTCCAGTCACATTCCACTTCCAAAGATAAAACTCCAGTCAGGAACAAAACTAGTACCAATATAATATTTCAATGATGTTTCTCTTCAGTCACTCCATCTCCCAATGCATAANAATTTACAGTCACATTCCACTTCCAAAGATAAAACTCCAGTCAGGAACAAAACTAGTACCAATATAATATTTCAATGATGTTTCTCTTCAGTCACTCCATCTCCCAATGCATAAAAATTACTAGTTTATATATAATCCTACTAGTCTTATGATTCAATTTTTTCATAAATGCTGTATTCAATACTATAGGAGTCCTATCACTATTAAAGTGCATCGAATATCCTCAACAAACACTTGTCACTATAGGATAACAATAATAAAAAACAACTAGCCTGAAACATTTGCTGATTTAAAGGAACTGGCATATTCGTGGCTATGCCGAAATTCCAATATTCAAGAAGCATCAACGTCATACAACTGAAATCCAAAATATCTTGTATTTGTTGAGGATAGTGATACCATGTCCACCTGTTTAAACAAACACGAGAATCTTGTTTAAAATAAATTTTAATAGAAATAACAAAAGAACAATAAATTATGTGCGTGTCTGCAAAATCTGCGATTTTTGCAGGCATGCATTTGAAAATCTTTTATTACTTGTTGACAGAGAGATAACCATATAACTGAAAACAGAAACAGTAATCAGGTTCCATTTTGTAAATCGACCACTCTTCTGGCTTCGGAAAGTTTGTCTTTGAGCCTGATGATTACTAGCTTCTGTTGTTCTTCCTGTTCAAGCAAGTGTTGGTTTGCATCTATCATTGATTTTTTTTCCTTCTTGTATTGGTTCTTCTTGATGTT
>LPNX010695668.1:4672-144204 GCA_001517045.1 Pseudotsuga menziesii
CGTCTTCGTTCAAGTCGACTTATGTCAACTTGCTCCTTCTACACCAACCAAGCCTTTGGCATAATACCCACTAACATTACCTTGTGTTACAATCCCTCATGTTAACATGTTTTCCCACATAGTTGATGTAAGTTATGTAATCTGGGGTTTCTCTCATTTATTTATTCTTATTATTATTTTAAATCTATTTCGGTGCTATTACAACCTACATGATTCTTCTTCTTATTATTATTATTATTTTAAAACTATTTCACTACTATTACAACCTACACGATTGTCGCATTGCATAGCTATGAAATTTTAGATGGTTCATAGTAAATCACTTGCTATGGGATATAGGTGTCCTAGAAATCTCTTCCATTATGCTACTCGTGTGCACAAAGGTATTAACATTCATTTTGACGCTTAGTGCATTTCTTACTTATTCAATGCGTTATGAGTTTAAAGTTTAAACACATACATACAAAATATGTATATGTTTTAGGCATGTAGATCTGAAGAACTGTCCTCTTGTCTGAGCCCAAGGCTTGGCATATGACTTGGCATATGTGTAGTGCACAATTATTTCCCATCTCCTTGGCACTCTGTTATGAGAGCTTGATGGTAGATGCTATAATAATTGCACATGATTATTATTATCCACATTGAGATCAATCACATTGGGGGTAGTCAAGTCATTAGCCTACATTGTATAATAAAATAAATTCACATTTCCGGATCGATATGTCCTTCCTTGGTGCTTATGTTTATATAGGCTCCTGGTTCAAGGGTTCTTAACCTCTGGCACTTATCACATTTGTTAAATATAGCTCGAAGGTCTCTATTCAACTTAGGCCACCAGAGCCCGAAGTTCTGTCTGTTAGGATTCTAGAGTATAGTTGTTGCACTAAATAGCTTGGCTTTCGCATATAACTGAATCCAGGCGGTTGCATAGAAGTAAGAACATGTAAGGAGGGATAGTAAGAGATATCATAGGTAAGCAGTGACTCCGAATCCCCTTTTTCCTTTACTACTCACCCCTCCATTTATGCACCTTCATAAGGGCGTTCAATCAATACCCACCTTATGCACTAATACTAATGTTAATGTGTTTTGTTAATATGAACTCGTTATTATTCAATAAAGCAGGGCATTGAAATATTGTTTCTTAGTAAATGGCTTCGAAAACCTCGCTCAATAATAAATCTCTACAACAAATAATCTCTATACATATTATACTAGCATATATATGTTCTACTTGCATATGTTTGAACAATGGAGCTTATGGCAACTGTCTCTTAAGGCTGCCATTGACTAGCGCTTAAGGAATCATGTAAGGCTTATTGCTATGGTAATGACACTTTATACTGACAATATGTTTGTTAAACATATTATATTGGCATGTAGATGCAATTTTCCATTGAATTGAATCCATACGTAGTCCCATATCTAGTAGCTAAAGTTATTATAACTATAACTATGGTATAAAAAGACTAATTAGCTTGATCTCAGCCTGACTCTCACTAGTCGTCTGTAATTCAATCTGACAAATTAGTAGTAAACTTACACTTTTCAATTGCATTTATACGAAATTTAAGTTGCCCTTAAATGCTTATTTATTGGTGGTGTGGGATACCTAGGGTTTGCTATCGGTTCCCAACAAAATTCCAACTACATTCAATTAATTCATGCGTAATTTACAATTCTTCGGCGTGTATGATAGTTGCTCTTATTTGGTCTCCATAATTTGTAGTCAGGATTTTATTGATAGCTTGGCTTTTCCAACTTTTATAACACCTTGCTGAGTTTTAACTATATTAACTATTAAGGGATAGTAAATTATGTCATATCACCCCATACGTGTCATGATGTACATCAAATCTCTGAATTCCAACTTTCTCTTTAAATCCAACAATTTATTACAAACGTTGATCGCTGATACAGAGCAGAAATACAAATCGATAATTGTTACACATGAATCCGTTCAGAGTGATTCACTTGTATATGTTTGCCATGTTAATGCAATGCTCTATCGGTAACATCAATTATGCACAACTTGAACAATTAAACTCTCAAATTGAAACTAAATATATAGCAAGTCCTATTTAGGTGCGACGACCCTTTGGTTGTTAGTCTTGGTAGTGGGTTGAAACTTGAAACTAGTATTTTTATTTTATTTTAAATTTCAAATCTGTTTAAATATTGTTTGTAGTATGCTTTCAAAACCATAAGAAAACACCACATTTGGGCATGGTCAAACATGCATAGTATTTAGATTAGTTACGTTTACAACAGTGTGTGAACTGGTCTTAGTTCAACTCATTTTACTTCGACTAACGATTTTGATTCCACTTGCTACCATACTTACGATACACCTTATAGGTCATACATATACTTTGAGTGATTATGGTTGGCCCGAAAAGAGATATATGTATTTGGATCATACATAGTAGAGTTTCTTCGAGAGGTAGGATTAAATACTAAAATGGTAGACGTATAGATCTTAGTATACTTACCTTACGAGCTGGAGACTAGTTACAATATTAGTATGATCACATGCCAATTACGTTTTTTTTTTGTGTGTTACATTTATCATGCAGATACATGAACATATGTGTTTGTATTAAACATTTTCTAATCCTTTATATATATATATATATAAAGGTAAAGGTTTATATATATATATATATATATATATAGGTATATATAGGTATATATATATTTTCAGAGGAAAAAAATACCAGTCTTTGTTATTCATATGAATCAAAAGACATCATTTACAATATCAGCATGTTGACTGCCAGTTCCAGATCCAACATCTACAAATGTAGATAACAAAACAGAGCAGTAGATACATCATATACATGTGTGCGAGGAGACTACCAGCTCCCAATTCCAACATCTACAAATATAAATGACAAAACCAGCAGCTAATTCAAAAGAAAAAGTCTGATCATAGCAGACTTTTCTCATCATCCCTGATATACAGGTCAGAAAATACTGAGAAATATCGAAGATGAACTTCAGACATACAAAATCAGAGCAATACATGCTGGCAAGATGGACTCTACATAGAACAATAAGAGTAATCATTCAATATCTGAAACCTTGTTGAACAAAAGAGATATTCAGCTACTCAAAAAAGATTTAAAATGCCTTGATTCATAATCAATCCATCCATAGATTCTAAAAAAGTAACAACTCCCATATCCAAATTCATGCCTTGTTTGGAGAGTGCATCTGCCACGTGTTATGCTCACGATATGTATGTTTAAAGATCACCGGCGGGGCCTTTTGAAGCATAAGTCTGATGTCGCAACACTAGTGCATCAGAGATGGAACATCAAGTTGAGAAATTCTGTTTATCCAAGAGATAATAACCAAAGAATCCCCATTCAGCTGCAAAGGGATACCCATCAATAAGCTGACTCTAAGAATTGCCCAGCAAACCAATAATTCTGCTCTAGTATTCGAGCTTCTTCCACAACCCATGGAAAAACTAAAGAAATGAGAATCATTGATATAAATCACATAACCTGAACCTCCAATATACTCCGCTGCAGCTCCATCAAAAAAACCACAAGGAAAACATTTTATTGGTTCAGGACCTACATTGCGAATTTTGTGTATTTTCATAGGCACAGGGAAAGTAATTATCAGGTCTTCAATTCTGGCAATCAAAGCAGAGTAGGAAGGTTTTTTATTTTCAAAAAGGCTGAAGTTACGAGTGAGCCAGATTCCCCAAAATATAAACAGAGGCACGTAGTAGTAATGGGCAGAACTCATAGTATAAGAGAACCAACAGTCCAAGAAGGAGTGAACAGAGCTGAAAGTAGGGAAAGAGCAGTTGAATTTTATCTCAAAGAAAGAGTATATACGAGCAGAAAAAGGACAGCAGAAAAATAGATGTTGAATATCTTCCAGGTAACCTTCACAGAGGACACATCGACTGGGCCCATTGATGCCTCTAGACTGCAATTGTTCCCAGGTTAATATCTTTCAAAAAATCAATAACCAGATAAAACATTTTATTTTCAGAGGGATAGTCAAAGTCCACAAAATTTTCAGAACTTTGTCATTTAATTCTGAACAGCTATTAGAAATTACATAGGAATAACCTTCAGCTGCAGATAATGGCCCTATATACTTATTATGAGTCCAAATTAAAGAATCATTTTGATCAGAGAGCCGAATATGACCAAATTCCAAACCCCTTATATAATTATCCCAAATTAATTTCCACTCACCAATAAGATCTAGTTCATCTACAGTAAACCAGTAACCTTTGGCATTTGGAGTATGATTGCGAGCCTGAGCTAAGGAAAAAATGCCAAAATCCTCTAAATAGTCTCTCAATCCTCTAGGCAGAGTAAAAGATGATCCCATACCCACGATAGGGTCTGCACCCAGGCAAATGGATTCACCATTACCAACTTGCCAGGTAATTCCTTTGCCAATCCAATTTAAGGTAGCAATGAATCCCTTCCAAATAATTGAGGCATTGTTATAATTGAAGTTCTTATCCCTGAGCCATATGTGAAAAGGCTTGTTTTTCAGATATTTAGTGGTGATAAGAAGATTCCAGATGCCTTTTCTATTGACTGCCAGCCAAAAAGATTTCATTCTCAAAGAAATACTAAAGCTAGGAAGGTTCTTAATACCCCAGCCACCGTGGGAAGTGGGCCGAGCCAAAAGATGCTAGTCCACTAAATGAAATTTTTTAGCCTTTTCAAAAGAACCCCACAAAAAGGAAAAAATCACTTTTCTGAGTTTATCTAATATAGAAGATGGAATCGGAACCAAAGCCATCCAGTAGACTGGCATGCTAGAAAGAACAGCATGAATAAGAGTAAGCCTACCTCCCATGGAAAGAAACCTGTTTGTCCAATGAGAAATTTTCTTTTCAAATTTTGAAACCATCCAGAGCCAATCTTTTACCAGGTAACAATTTGGTTTCAGGAAATATCCCAAATAACTAAAGCCTTTCCGAAAATCATCAGACCTGAAAGGGAGGATACTTGTAATTCTTTGGAGAATTGCCTCATCTATACCTTTTTGTAGAAAGCAAGATTTGTTCACGTTTATACTCATACCTAAGGCCTCACAGAAGATATCCAGAATGCCTTTGAAGGCCAGTCATTCTTCAACGGAACCCAAACCAAATAGAATCACATCATCCACAAATAGTAAATGGGTGAGAGAGAGCTTAGATGAAATTTTTATGCCTTTAACCTTCCCATTCTGTTTAGCATCCTCAATCAAGAGACTAAGCCCTTCTATAACCAGAATGAACAATAGGAGAGATAAAGGGCAGCCCTGCCTTAAACCCCGCGAGGCAGGAAAAAAAGAGGAAGAAGAACCATTAATAAGAATAGCGAAATTGGCTGAAGAAATGCAACCCAGGATCCAATTGACTCCAACAAGGGGAACTCCAATTTGTATAAGTAATAGATGAATGAAGGTCCAATTAACTCTGTCGAAGGCTTTAGATAAATCCAGCTTGAGGATAAGGGCACATTTATTTTTGGAGTTGACAGAGTGCAAGACTTCCTGAGTAATAGCAATGGGATCCTAGATCAGCCAATTTTTAAGAAAGCCAAATTGTTGAGGAGAGATGGAAGCATCAAGAAAGGGTTTAAGCCTCATAGCTGCAACTTTGGAAATCAGTTTATAACAGAGATTACAAAGGGAGATAGGTCGATAGTCAGCGAAAGAAACAGGCAGGTTTGTCTTTGGGATAAGAGCTAGAAAGGTAGAATTTAGAGCAGGTGCGACTCTGCCCGAGGTTCTGGCTGATTCCACCACATTAACAAGGAGAGGACCCAAAATATCAAAAAAGAATAAAAAGAACTCGAATGGCCATCCATCCGGCCTAGGAGCCTTATCTTTTTTAAAGAGTTTAAGAGCCTATTCCACTTCCAAAATAGAAACAGGTCTTGAAAAGGAATCTTTATCCTCCAGGCTGATAAAAGCGGGAAAGAGACGAATTACCTTCAGCTGAGATTCCAAGTTTGTCATCTTGTCATCTTCAAACAAAGTCTTGAAATGTTTAATACCAAGGTCTTTTAGACTTTGATCATCAGAGACCCAATTACCCAACTCGTCTTTAAGACTCCAGATAGCATTATGATTTTTTCGTGTTGTAGCCACAGAATGAAAATACTTGGTATTAGCGTCCCCCTTAAGTGCCCAGGTAATTTTGCTTTGAAGTCTTGCAGAAGAAATTTCATGATCAGACATTTTTTGTAGAGCAGCTTTAAGAGAGCTCAGTTTAAGTTGCTGATCTTGGTTTAGAATTGTTGACTGAGATGAATGGAGAAGAGAGCTAATTTCCTCTTCCAAAGCAGCAGACTTATCCTTCATTTTCAAAGCTTCAGATTTAGTCCAAGATTTAACCTTATCTTTTAGAGTTCGAAGTCTGCAGGAGAGATCATTCGTGGCATCCTGAGAGGGGTCTGGTTGAATAAGAGGCCATTCAGAATGAACCATCTGAACAAATTCATCATTATCTAACCAAGAATGATTAAACTTAAATGGGTAAGCACTAGAATATTGTTGGTCTATCCATTCCAAGACGATAGGAAAGTGGTCAGAAATCCCACTTCTGTGAACCCATGTTCTATACTTTTGCAGAGAGCTGATCAACTGTTCCGACAATAAAAAACGATCAAGCCTTTTAGAAATACCATCTTCCCCTATCCTCCCATTCCTCCATGTAGGACCAGCACAGGGAGGAGCAACATCCACTAAGTTGTGTTCAGAAAAAAGACTCGAGAAAAAAGAACCCAATGGATCTGAAAGGGCTCTGGATCCCCAGATTTCTGAAGCATTCAAAGCAAGATTAAGATCCCCTGCTAAGATGAGATTAGGCAGAGAAAGAAGACCTCCCGAAGCTGCAGCATTCCAGAAAGAAACACGATTAAGGTAAGGACCATAGCAGTTTAAAATTGAGAGGTTTAGGGAAGATCCCCGAATCGAAGCTTTTAACAGAATACCAGCAGCAGTATGGAAGGCTTTGCATTTAATGATTTTTGGATTCTAGCTAGAGAGAATGCCCCCAGAGAGGCCATTAGAACTAAGGGCACAAAACTCCTAGCCCGCACAAAGTTTAGAAAAGGCATATAAAGTAGGATAAGTACTAGTCATGGTTTCTTGAAATAGGACAACATCAGGAGAAAGAACACTTAGCAAATGACGGAGGATTTTTTTCTTGGCCAGACTCCCCAGGCCACGAACATTCAGAGAAAGGATGCGCATTAGGAGACCGAAGAGTCAGGGGTCGAAGCTCTAAGGACCCGATGTGAGGGAGAACAACGAGATCGCTCTGCTGCTTTTAATCTCTCAGATAGAGGAGTAAAAGGAGCCTGAACTGAATCAGATGATTCAAGAGGGGGATTTGATGACTTTTTCTTCCGCCTAATAGTAACATTCTCAAAGCGGATTGAATCTAGAGGGAGAACTGAGGGGGATAGAGGTGTCTTATCATAGAAAATACTTAATGATTTTTTCAAAGAAGGATCAGAAAAGGAAGGGGAGGCTACGGGGCTGATTGAGGACGAACCAGAAGACTGGGGCCTAGTCTGGCCAGAAGCGGAAAGAGGGGGGAATTCGGCCTCAGAAAACAAAGATACAGGGGAAATGATAGTCGAAGGGATAGTAGATGGAACAGAAATGTACGGGGAATCAATAGAAACTACCGAGTGATTTGGAGCTAAGGGGGGACAAAGAGTAATGGCAGAGGGGGAGTGCTCCTGAATTAGAGAGTCATTCAAGGGAGGATCCAACCGGTCAGGCTCCTTGGGAGGAGAACAGGAAGGAGTGAAGTCTGAAGGCAAAGGAGCTTTTTTGCTGCTAATCACTGAGTCAATTATATCCAGATCAAGATCTGAAACTTCCCCATATAGAGAAGGAGCATTTTTCAACTGACCAGAAGAGGAGACATTTTGGACCGGAGTTGAACAATCCTTTGATGGAGAGAATATAGGGGGTTTAACAAAATAATCTGTTAACGAGCTCTTGACAACCCCTTTACGGAAAGAAGGACAGTCACGGCGAAGATGACCAGTCTCCCTACACACACTGCACCTAAAGGGAATGCCTTGATAATCCAAGCGTTGAATAAACAAACGCTCATGACAAAGAATCTCTACTTCAGCTGGGAGGCCTTTAGTGATATCAAGTTCAACAAGAATTTTTTCCTTCCTTTTATCAAAATAATTCATGAAGTCATCCTCTAGTGTAACAAACCGGCCTATAGTGTTTCCAACACCTTCCAAAAGAGATCGGTTCCAGAGCGGGAAAGGAAGCCCTGGGAGAATTGCTCACAGATGGCATTTTTTCACTCTTTCTCTCGCTAGGTCAAAGTTTACATGCCATCGGTCAAGCACTAAAGAACCAGTACCCACTCTCCATAATCGACTTAAGACCTTAGAGGCATGAGATTCCTCTAAGAAAACAAAAACGATCCAGCCCCGAACCAACAAGCTGATAGTTGGAACATAGGATAGAAAAGGTTTCCATTATTCAGAAGCCCAAGAAACCCAGTCTTTTTTCTCCATGGAAGCATACTCCATCCGACCAATTAATGCCCGATGACTCAAAGCTTCCACCCTATCCATATAAATATCCCAACCAACCACATAGCGAAGTTTCCCTTCCAAAATTTTGTATGCCTTTGCCTTTCTACGCCTCTGAAATCGTGCAGGACCATGGTCCAAACTAGGGTCGGGAGACCCATCAAGGGTCTCCATTATCAGAACCAAGGAATATTCTTTTCAGAAACAGTCCCCTAAACATATAAGAAATACTCACTCAAATAATAGACCATCATGATTAAGCCCCAGGCAAATGAGTAACAAGAATGAGGGGCTCAGAATCAGATCTCCTTAATGAAAACTCTCAGATACCGAACCCGGCATAGATGGGATCATAACAAATGGAAGGAAGACAGTCGGACCCCAGTATGTCAATACAATCCAGAAAGGAACATCTAAGAAATAGGGAAACCAGTCAGATCCCAAAGTTCACGAACACATTCCAGCCATCCCAGTCGAACCATAATACAAAAAATAAAACTTCAATCTATATTAACCCATCCAAGAGCAATCGCTAGGCAAGAAAGCAACAACAAGCTAGATATCTAATATTGAGAACCTCAAATATCAATACAGCACACAGCAAGTATCAGTCCATATATAATAAAGGATAATCTAATCCTAGATGCCATATACAAACCAAATTCCAAGTCGGTCCAAAAACAGAAAAAAACATCAATCTATATCAGACCATTCATAATCGATCTCTGGGCACATATGCATCAAAAGCTATAAATCTAATAATATTGAAGATAATATCAGATATCAAATCCAACACAGATAGGATCAATCCCCATATAGAAAAAGACAGTCAAATCCCAAATATACCGAAGACACATCAGAATGCCAAGTCAGACTACAAACAGGACAAAACCTCTACCAAAAGCAGACCTTTCAAAATCGATCACGAACAAATATGCAGCCGAAAAAAGATTATATATCTCAACTACTTAATGTATACATCAAAAATCATTTCCAGCAAAGAAGGGATCATTCCATAAGTATAAGAAGACAGAACAAACCCCAAATAGTGCTGAATATAAACCAGAAATCCAAGACATAGCAAATAGGGTAATCAAACCAAGAAAACAGTCAATAATCCTCAATAGAATCGACGCAGATAGGAGAAGCGAAAACCAGAGGAGGACAAAAATCGCCCAGAAACCCCCAATACTACAAAAGTTGTGAGGGCGAAAACCCAGAACAGTCAAGAGAGAAACATCAGGAAGAGAAACCGGGTCGAATATTGTGAGCTAAATGCAGGGTAAAACCCCTAAAACAGTCCCTAAATCTATCAGGCGGGTCAACTTCACTGAGAGCCAAGAAACCCTAACAGCCGCAAGATTTTGCTACCAGTCCTTAAATAAAAGAAACCAAAGCTTATAGTGAGGACAAAATACACTCCAAAAATCTAAAATCAGCCCAATACGGGTAAGGACCGAGAGGAAATAAAGCACTCCTTTGGTTTCTGACCGAGAGAAGACATCTTAATGACAAAAAACAGACAAACCCTAAAAAAACCCTAAAAAAGCCACATCTCGACAGACACAATCAAAAGGACTAAAATGCTGTACAAGGATAGCCCACACCTCCAATCCGGAGAATGCTAGTCGCCACCCGGACAGAACCGACTAAAAAGAATAATAACTTCCCACTTCTTTTAAACTAGTTGGTGCTAGTCCTCGATTATGAGGAGGGACTCCAGTTGCCGGGAGTGGCACAATAGAAGACAAACAATCCATCAAAACCCTAGTTAAAAACCAGAGGAGGGTGACGGGGATAAAGGACCGACAGATACTCCAGGAAACTAAAACAACCCCAGTAATAAAGCCAAATCAAAAAAGGATTAAGATGCCCACAATAACCTAGAAGATAAAGGAATGACAGAGAGCAGCAACCTGAAACCTTATCATTCCGTAGCCGGAGAAAAATGTACCAGGTTGAAGAGATACGGATTATATATATATATAAAGGTTCACATAAAATGAAAGAAATTTTTTCTTTTGTTTGCTTTTCTTATTTTATATATTAAAGTATGTTTTTCTTTAGTTATGATATTTATGAACTTTCTGATTTTTTTTGTTTTCTTGTGTAGAAAACAAGATAGGTTCAACATAAAGTTTTTGAAGCGATGGTTTGGATTCACAATGAGCCATTTTTGAAAGTGTAAATTCCTTTTTTTCTCTAGAATTTAGGGTTTGCAACTTGTAGTAAGCCCTTTGGTCCAAATTCAGAACCATGTCTTTGATACCATGTGTAAGTGACCTCCCTAGTTCGTTACCTTAAATTAATTGAAATCTAACAGTACAATTATGTTCTTTACATTAGCTTTTACTTCGTTTGATTCAGGTAATTTTTTTTTTCTTAGTAGGTATAAATCAAATAAAAATACAGTGTAATCAAATTTATAACATAATCATCGAAGCAAATAAAATTACAGGGTGGCAGGCGTCAGCCCCCATACATTGTCTTACAACTTTGCGAAGACCTGTGTTTTTGGTAAACAATCGCCCGGGCCTGGTCACTACGACCTCCTGAGGAGGCACCCCTTCTCCCGAAGTTACGGGGCTATTTTGCCGAGTTCCTTAGAGAGAGTTGTCTCGCGCCCCTAGGAAGTCGGAAGATCCAACAGATAATATCTTTAAGTAAGAATCCAACTTATGGGGGGCATGGGAAGATCCAACTGACGGTGTAGTAAGCCCTTTGGTCCAAATTCAGAACCATGTCTTTGATACCATGTGTAAGGGACCTCCCCAGTTCGTTACCTTAAATTAATTGAAATCTACCTCCCGAGTTCGTTACGTTAAATTAATTGAAATCTAACCGTACAATTATGTTCTTTACATTAGCTTTTACTTACTTCGTTTGATTCACGTAAATTTTTTTTTCTTAGTAGGTATAAATCAAATAAAAATACAGTGTAATCAAATTTATAGCATAATCATCGAAGCAAATAAAATTACAGGGTGTAATAAAATTTATAGCATAATCATGGAAGCATGTTCATATTGTTCTCTTTCAAATCACAAATTTCAAATCAATAATTGAAAATACCTATAAATCAGTAGTTTGATTTTTGTAAATCAGTAGTTTGTCCAAGGTCAAATTTATCCTTGTAGCTTTTTCAAATCCTTAGGAAACTAAACCGACCAAATCGATTTACCACCCTTTCACCCTTTCAACTAGAAAGTCTCGCCAACTTACTAGCTCTACTGATTTTTGTAAATCAGTAGTTTGTCCAAGGTCAAATTTATCCTTGTAGCTTTTTCAAATCCTTAGGAAACTAAACCGACCAAATCGATTTACCACCCTTTCACCCTTTTAACTAGAAAGTATCGCCAACTTACTAGCTCCAAGAACTGTGTTTTTGGACCCTCTAGCCTAAAACCTGAGTACAGCCAACTCAACCAGCAAAAACTTGAGTACAACCAACCCAACCAGTCTGAATTTTTTCCCTTCTCTGAAAATTCATCCTCCTCTTTCCCTTCTATGAAAATTCAAAATTCATCCTCCTCTACTAAATTTTCCTCAAATTAAAAAGCCCCCTTTCAAATTCTATCCAGCTCCTTTTATCTAACCCCCTCTTCACCAACTCTCCCTCGTGCCTTTAGTGACCCTATCCTTTTTTTATTAATGTTTCAACCACTTGACCCATCTACCTTGTCAGCCTTATTTAATTTTCCATCCCATCATGGATCGATACAATGGCCATATTCAAGCAACAACAATTTTTTTTTAATTCAATCCTATTTATTCGGGAATTCTATTATTTTATTAAATTAATTATCACCACCAACATTTAACTTTAATGTTTAGACATACGTACCATAGGTTCAAACACAATTGTTTATTGTTTGTTAATAATATTATTCAACATCATCTTTGACTTAACATACATCGAACTAATGAATGTACTTAAACATTACCTAGCATTATCTAAAAAATGTTTTTAACATTTATTTTACAACAACACTCAACAACACTTAGATATAATTGATAATTAATTGATGTTTATTTATTAATTAGCCGAAAATATTTCAACTTCAATAATTATTTATGTATTGACTAATTAATACACTCCTTAACATTAATGATTGTCTAGGTATGTATGTGCCGCATTCGACAATTGAAATATTTAATGATGATTTAAATATTTAATATTTATTTATTACCGCATACTAATTAACTATAATTAATCTTAATGATTTATTTATTACCACATACTAATTAATTATAATTAATCTTAATGATCATTAATGGAGATATTTACCACAATCACGAGTCATACCTTAATTATAGTTAAACTTAACTAATATAATTTATAATTATTATCACTTATCTACAAGTTAATATTAGACTTAGTAGGACTAATTAATCGTCATTAATACAATTGATATTTATTATGCAAGTTAATAATATTATTGTTAATGATAATTAACATTATTAACACTAACATTTACTAAGTTAATAGTAGCCATTTTAAGGCTTAACTAGCTTTCATTTAGTGGCGACCATTATTAATAATTGACCTTACTCCCAATCGAAGCCTTTTCAGTAATAAATTGACGCATTAGTTTCAATTCATAACTTAATAAGAAACAAATATAATGTAACTTGTCATAATCACAAAACATCAAGGCCCAATTATAACATCATTCTATACAATTATACAGGCATATATATATATATATATATATATATATATATATATATACGAGTTATGTAAACATAGCTAATTTTTACATACATCGTGTATGATGTAGGTACACTAATAGTACTCAATCACACATAATCACAAAGTTACTGGTTGTCGACACATACTTAAACATGAATCTACAATGTATAGACACTAACTCAGATCACAGTAATCTATGACACCAACATAATAAACACAAGAATCAAGCAAAGGTTTGAAGACATAATTAATTAGGTTTCCCTATAACACCTGCATGACATTCCTATCTACCTACTTCATTCTATCTAATTCACAACTAACTTCCACATCCTATCCTTCCTTTGTTGGACTATGCTTGAGTGCCAACTACATAACCCAAATCCAATTAGAACCTATAAGTGAAGTATCGATTTCATTGACCAAGCCTACCCAACAGGAACCCAGTAGTCATTATCACACACCTTGTGGAGCATGTCATAGCACAACCATCCCATGACTCTGGGTTTCAGGGATAAAAGATGGGTAATGCCTCCACCCCCCTAATGGAACAAGGGACTATGTCTACATCGACATAGTGACTGTTGTACTCAGGTTTTGTCATCGAATAACCAATTTGGGAAGTTGAGTTTCTTGAAACTTCGCACCTGCCCACACATCGTGATATAAACCAATACTAATAGAGAACAATAATGCATCACTTGCATACCATTTATCTTTTGTAATTCATACCGTCGATAAACTTCCATTTTTGTAGGGTCAAGCTATCCCTTAGCTCTTATGAACATGTCTGTTAGTCTCATAAAAAAATGTTGTGCAATATATTACAATCATAGACATGTATACATATTTCATTAGTACTAACAACAATGTAATCATTTTTATATCATGCACTCATCATCATAATCATTTATTTGACACATAGCTTTAAATCGATATCCATGTACCATCCTCTATTTTTTTTTAATAAAAACTATAAAAGGTTTTATATTAAACAGGCTGTGCATAACCATACATTACAGAAAAAAAGCGGTTACTGAGAGTTCTTGCAGTTCAAAAAAGGAGGAAACAAAACTGGTCCAAAAGGATGACCAAAGAACTCCACACAGAGTTTTTACATAGCTTCTAAGGACTGAGGTAGTGTATACCCTAATAAAATGTTGATTAAGAAATAGACAAAAAAACATGAACTATTAAAACCATTAAAGATTGCCTGGGTGCTTCATGGGTTGAAAAACCGATTCCTCCTCCATAGGGTGAGTTGTTGCTGCTGGAGTTTCAAGAGCCTTACTGCCTTGATTCATGCTTACCAAACGCTAGAGGTCTTCTTGAATTCTGTCCACCTTACCCATGATTTCACTGAGGTTGCTTTCTATATCATCGATCCTGGAGTCATGATTACTTATCTGATATGAGGTGTAGCTGACCACTTCCCCCATATTTTTTACCTCTTGGGCAATTTCCTTGTTGTCCATAATGCCAATGGCCATCATTTCATACAAACTCCTGAGATTTTTCTTTAAATTTGGTAGCCCAACATTCTCATTTGCTTGGTCCATTCTGCCTTGTCTGGGGATGGCAAGAGCTAGTCTGGAGAAATTGTTGTGGAGAGCCTGAACTGCACCTTCAAACTCTTGGGCCTGTTCGTCACCAGAGAAACCACAAAGAACCAATTTAAGAGTGTTGAGTTCCTACAGGAGGGAGTCACAATCTTTCTTGTTTCGACAAGAGAGAATGCCGACCGCACCTTCTTTCCAACCTGAATAATTACAACCCAGAATCGAGTTGTTTCCTGCTATGAAAGACTGGTCATCAATGGAGAGGCTGAGCCTAGAACCAGAGTTCGAAAACCACAGAGAAACACCAACTTGTGAAGAGCAGAAACAGGTGAAGAAAGTGGTGAGAGCCAACCTAGGCTTTAACAAAAACCCTAGTGAGAGGCAAAGACTCCCATGGGATCTCCTGGGAAATGCCCTCGTTAACCCCTAAAATAATATCCAACAGAATCCTCTCCAGAGAAATCACATAACGAATGGAGTGCACACCATTGCCAAAAGGAGAATGAGGATGAGGAAGGCTTCGGGGGGAAGACATATTGAGGAGGACGAAAACACCGGGAGCATGCGAGTTGCAGGAGCAATTAAGCCGAGGGATATGGGTAATAAAACCTTCGAGGATTGAGGAAAGGTCGGTGCAGAGTGGAAGCCACATAGCATAAGAGTGGGGAGGAATAGGACGACGTGTTAAGATAGGATATCCTTCATGAAGATCCATGGGAGAGAGGCCAATGGTGAATGGGGAGAATGCGGTGACAAAGTGAGGAGGAGTGGGATGAAGCTTTGAAACATAAGAGCCTTCACAAAAATCCTTGGAGGTGAGTTCGATGCGGTGGGGGTCTAGATTTGCATCCCACAAATTCATTAAGGTATGGGTTTGGGGTGTGAGTTTTGACCGTTTAGACAATAGTGGCCTTGGGGTAAGGAGGCCACCGTATTAGCCAAGGCATCAGCAGCAACATTATTTGTGCAAAGTATGTGATAGAATTCATAGTGCTTAGAAAAGAGAGGAGTGATTTTATCATGCAGACGACGACATTTTATAGAGCCTGTGGTATATCCGTTGAGCATTTTATATATGATGTGTCGAGAATCTCCAAATATCGCAATCCTGGGGAGATCTTTGTTAGCTACGATTTTCATTCCCTGAAGGAGAGCCAACCACTCGGCCTCATTATTGTTCCTATAGCCAAGACCCCAAGAGAAGGTTTGTTCAACTTGTCCTTTAGGATCTAGAAGGATCCCCCCGTACCTGCCACCCCTGCATGTACCATCATCTATTAAATTTGCATGATAGAGGCATAATCAAAACATGAACATAATTCATATTTAACATCACACGCATATATATAATTTACGCAAAATAATACATCCATAAGTCCACAGTGTCATCAACTAACGAATTTCCACAATAATAAGCAAATATAAACCAACAATGGTAATTCATACAGTTAGGTCAAAATGAGGCATTACAATTTAGCATCTATCATTTTCCCAAAAGTCTCCAAATTCATTGCGTCGAGAGGCGCTCTACAACCCAATATGAGGGATATCTTGTAATGTTACGTTGAAGATATTGTAACGTTTGTCGATATTATGGTGTAAAGTTTGTTACTAACAAAATAAAATATTTTTTTAATTATCCACGAAAAAAATGTCGGCCACTAAAACAACCTAATATGGGGGAGATGTTGTAATGTTCTTACCTAACAAAATAATAAAAAATGAAAAATTGAATTATCTGCAAAAAAAATGTTGGCCTTGTCCTAAACAATCCATAGTTTTATTGTACATGGTTTAGGAGGGCCTTACAAATGGTTTTAAAACCATGTGCAAAGCTTCCTAAACAACCCATGTTTTTATTGTACATGGTTTAGGAGGGCCTTGCAAATGGTTTTAAGACCATGTGCAAGGCCTCCTAAACAACCCGGTTTTAAGACCATGTGCAAGGCCTCCTAAACAACCCATGGTTTTAGGAGGGATTGCACGCACATGGTTTTAAAACCATGTATGGGGGAGATGTTGTAATGTTCTATCCTAACAAAATAAAAAATAATATATGTCAGCCATAAATAATATTAAATATTAATAATAAAAATATTATATGTCCACCATAAATAATATTAAATATTAATAATAAAAACATTATATGTCTACCTTAAATAAAAAGATGCTTCTTTTAGTTTGAATCAAATCAATAACTCTTTGAGTGCAATACTTAATAAGAGGTTTGCACCTAGAGATATTTGATCCCTTTCGGCGCTTGATCGAGCCTAGGATTTGGATCTATGCTAGTCTATGTGATAGTGATCTTAATACCACAATGTAGAGACCAACTAATGTAGGGTTTCACTTAACACATTTATTTTTTTTGTAAAAATTCTCTTACTCTTCTACATAACTTCATTCAATCCTTAAAACGCTATTATTTAACACTATTTCTATTTCCTTTAGTACATAAATGCTTAAAACCTCTAATGAATTTAGAGAATTCATTTTAAAATATCCTTAGTAAAACCTTATATATATATATAAACATAGCGTGTATTTTCCTATATATATTAAATATGCAATGCTTAAAATCTTTTAATTCAATATAAAGCACATACATGTATATATATAAATTACATCTCTTTCATTATATAAGGTTAATATAAGAATGCTATCATTTTCGATATATCTCTTTATAATCTTTTAATTCAATATAAAACAAGTACATGTAGATATATAAATTACATCTCTTTCATATATATAAGTAGAATGTTCTTAAAACACTTAAATGCAATTCTTTTCTAGATTTATATAAATAAAAATCTCTCTATATATAAATAACATGGTGAAGTACATCCCTCCAAAAATATAAAATACCTTTTTACGCAATATAATTATTCACTATATAATAAGCATCTAAAAATTCAATTTTAAAATTCTTTTCTAAATTTATATAAATGAAAATCTCTCTATATATAAATAACATGGTGAAGTACATCCTTCCAAAAATATAAAATACCTTTTTACACAATATAATTATTCACTATATAATAAGCATCTAAAAATTCAATTTTAAAATGCATTCTTGTATATATATGACACATTATCAATACATTTATTTAATTACCTATCCAAACACATATTTAACATGTATATAATTAACATTTCAATTATTTATTCTAACCTCTATGCACTAATTCAAATCTAAATTCATAAATATAATTACAATTCCATTCCATGAAAAATGAAAGTTGCGTATCTCTCCTATATGGAATCAATATGTTATTTACAATTCCTTTCTGGATTATGACTACAATTCTATCGGAATGTAAATAAAATTTACATGTGTTTTAATAGGAAGAGTATATTACAATTATATATATATATATATTATTTATTTTTCTCTTCTCACAAATACATTTGATTTTTTTTATTTGAATACTATCTAATATGACCTTAAGTATGTTTAGACGTTTATAGGATACGTCGAGTTGATTCCCTTCCTCTATATATATATATTTGCAAATCACCAAATATATGTAGATATGAACAATCCTCCAATAAAATCTATAGAATAGAACCATAGAAATATAATTGAAACTACTCTAATATGTCAATCTAGAACATACATTTAACTACACCAATCGAACTCTTTTCTAACGATATATATAATTTCAACATTTATGAATAAGCTAGAACATACATTTAACTACACTAATCAAACTCTTTTCTAACAATATATATAATTACAAAATTTATGAATATCAAAGTCATTGCCTCCCCTCGTCCACGCCCTCGTGTTAAAGAAAACAGTCGAAGCATAAAGAGAACAAAAACATTATGAGATTACATTCTTTAACACATCCCCTTAATCTCAACTGGTAGTACATCTTCAGCACTGTCTATGCCTAAGTGCTTTCTCTGATAGTCAAATGCAGATGTTCCTAATGGTTTGGTGAACATGTCAGCCAACTGCTCCTTAGAGCCACAAAACAATAAGGAAATTTGTCCATCATTGAATAACTCACGAATGAAATGAAAATGGGTGTCAATGTGTTTACTTTTTCTTTGAAATACATTATGTTTGGACAATTGTCTTTCAGAGCTATTATCATAGAAAATAAAAGTGGGATCATTTTCAGTGTGTCCCGTATCCTTTGAAAGTCTTCTTAGCCAAACTGCATGGCAAGCTGTTGTGGTGGCTGCTACATATTCTGCTTTTGTAGAAGACATGCTGGCAATGGGATATTTCTGAGATGCCCAAGAGATCAGATTTGTACCCAAATGGAAAGAATAACCAGATGTGATTTTCATATCATCAATACTACCTGCAAAATCACTGTCAGTATACCCTATGAGAGTATTGTCTGGTGTATGAGTGTACTAGAGGCCATATCCAAGTGTGCCTGCAACATATCTCATAATTCTTTTTCCAACTTTCCAGTGAGAGTCTTTGGGAGACTCCATAAATCTGGAAATAAGACTGACACCATACATCAAATCAAGTCTAGTTGCATTCAAGTACATTAAGCTGCCTACCATTCGTTTATACAGAGTAGCATTTACTGCTGGTCCATCATCATTCTTGGTTAACTTGGTGCCAAGAGCAATGGGGTTTCTACTGGTTTACATTTATCCATTCCGAATCTCTACAAAATATCAATAGCATACTTATGCTGGAAAATAAAATTACCTTGATAAGTTTGAGTAACTTCCAGACCAAGGAAGTACTTCATCAGTCCTAGATCAGTCATTTCAAATTCCTTTTTCATGACTGTCTGGAATTCTTCAAGCATCAAATTACCAAAGTAAATCATGTCATCAACATTTTACCTTGATTTGTTTTGACTTGTAGAGTGGGCTCATTGTTGCTTCTGCTGAAACCATTGTTGAAGAGGCAGGAGCCAATCCTACTGTACCAAGCTCGTGGAGCTTGTTTTAGACCATACAAGGCATTTTTCAACTTAAACACTTTGTCTTCATGACCTTTGATAGTATAACCAGGTGGATGGTCTACATAAACTTCTTCTTCAAGAATACCATTAAGAAAGACCGATTTCACATCCATTTGATACACAGGCCATTGATTTTGTGATGCAATGTAAAGTACAGATCTTATGGTATCCATCCTTGCCACAAGAAAAAAAGGTTTCATCATAATATACACCATACCGTTGTGCATATCCTTTGGCAACCAACCTTGTCTTTTTCTTTTCAATTTCTCCTTTTTCATTCAGTTTGGTCTTATAGACCCATTTGACTCCAGTACTGGTTTTGTCTGCAGGGAGGTCAACAAGATCCCAAGTATGGTTTTTCTCTATTGCATCAATCTCTTCATTCACGGCTTTTACCCATTGTGCATACTTCACTGCTTCACTAAAGATGTGGGATAACAGGAAAATAGAGTATACTAAAGTTGTTCATCAATAACTAGAGTCTGTTCATTTAACTCTATCAAGCTTCTGGTTTTCTAGTTCACTGGTGGATTCTATGCTGGTGTTTCTTCTTGTTGCTGTACTTCCAATATTGGAAGTCTGATAGATACATCTAGAAGACCCAATCTGTCTTCATGTTGTATGTCTTAAGAATCACTCCAACATTTTTCTTCAATGAATTTTACGTCTCTGCTCACCACAACCTTTTTGGTGACAAGATTATACAGTTTTTACACCTTGTGTTGTTCACTGTAACCAGTGAAAATGCAACGCTCACTTTTCTTATCCAACTTTCTTCTGAGTTCATCTGGTATATGCGCAAATGCAACATAACAAAAAATTCTTAGATGTGCAACACTAGTCTTAGTACCACTACATTCTTCTTCATGAATCTTGTCCTGAACAATCGCCATGGGTGATCTGTTAAGCAAGTAGACTGAGCATGCAACAACTTCAACCCAATACTCATCTGATAGCTTCTTGTGTGAAAGTATTCTACGAGCCATGTTCATGATGGTCCGGTTCTTTCGTTCAACAACTGCATTATGTTGTGGAGTGTATCTAGTGCCGAACTGTCTCTAGATGCCATGCTGCTTGCAGAGGTATGAAAACTCATGTGAATCATATTCACCTCCACCATCTGACCTAAGCATTTTAATGAACTTTCCAAATTGATTCTTAGTGAGATCCTTGAACTCTTTGAACCTGGATAAGGTCTATGATTTGTTCCTGAGGAAATAAATCCAGATTTTCCTGCTGAAATCATCAATAAATGTCATAAAATAAAAGCTACCTCCTATGGATTGGGTTTGCATGGGTCCACAGAGGTCTGTATGAACTATTTCAAGATGTTCTTTGGCTCCATATGTGGAAGTGGGGAAACTGTCCCTTTGATGTTTACAAGTGATACAATCCTCATAGGTGCTGGATTGTTCATGAATAACCGGTAACCCTTTGACCATTGACTGTTTATGCAGGAGATTGAGACTCTTGAAGGGAAGATGACCAAATATACAGTTCCATAACAAGGATTCATCTAGACTAGAAACTGTATGGGCTACATACTCTGGAAGGTTGGAACTCCTGAGACTAAGAGGAAATATTCTATTCTTGGTCATTTCAACTTTGGCTACGAGTCTCTTACTAGGGGGTTGATCATAAATAGTACAATATGTATCATAAAACCGAATATCATACCGGTTCCGAAGTAATTGACCTATACTGATCAGATTTACATTCAAATGTGGTACATAGAACACCTCATGAATAAACTTCTTTTTATTTTGCTTTGCAAGAACAAGGATAATACCTTTTCCTTTTGCTAGAACCAAAATGTCATCTCCTAGATTGATATTCGTTACAACATAAGAATCCAAACTAGAGAATAATGACTTGTTACCTGTCATGTGATTGCTACAATCACTATCTAGTAGCCATAGATCTTAGATGCAGTGTTCTTCAGTTGCTTGATAAGACATAAACATCACCTATCATGAGCCTTCTTCTTCTTTATAGACATTGGCTCTTCTATTGTTCTGTTTATTGTTCTAGTGAATTTGCTTCTTTCTGCATTCTTGTTCATAGTGTCCATACTTCTTGCAGTAGTTACACTGAATATTGGACTTATTGTTCCATCTCTTGCCTCTCCCCCTTTGACCTTGAGAGTTGTGGGAGTGTTATGAATGACCTAAGTGTTCATGATTATGATTGGTTCTATTCTTTGTAGTTGGAGACCCCCGGCCTCTTCTTCCTCTACCTCGTTCTCCTCTACCTTGACCTATGTTGAGGGAAGCTTGGGTGCTGAAAGAATTGGTCAAAGACTCTTTTTCTTGATTGAGTCGAGCTTCATGAGATAAAAGAGATCCAGTCAACTCTTCTAGGGTGAACTAAGACAAATCTTTTGCCTATTCTATGGAAGTCACTACCATAGCAAACTTCTTGTGGGACACCTAATAATATTTTGAACAACTATCTTCTATTCTATAGGTTCACCGTAGGTTTGAAATTGAGTCACAATGCCTGAAACCATAGTCATAAACTGATCTACTGTTTTTGACTCTTTCATCTTCAAACTTTCAAATTGAAGTCTTAGGGTTTGCAGTTTTACCATTTTTACTCGATCTGTTCCTTTGTAGGTAGATGCAAGCAGATTCCAAGCTTGATATGTGTTGGTAGCTCTTGAGATCCGTGGGAAAATGGACTCGTTGATGCAACTTTGGATCATCCATGTGGCTGTGCGATATCAGTCTCGATGAGCTTCTACAACACTCTTCTGGGAATTACTCGTTGCGGCCAGAGAATTTGTATCTGGTTCTTTGAACTCAGTTTCAACCATATCCCAACATTTGTTGAGTTGGAGAAACATCTTCATATTGATAGACCAATACTCATAGTTGGACCCGGTCAAAACGGGTGCAAAGATAGGCTTCAATGTGCTAGTACTAGCCATGCTGATATGACTAAAAAAAATATTTCACCATTTTTCTTTATAATAAAAAACGAGCACTGCTTCTTGTGCACTGGCAAAGAGCGGTGGGGGGCGTGGTACCAAGATTTATTGTAAGTCTTGATGGTTCATCACACTTTCCTAATTTGAGCAGAGCGGTGGTACCACACTCTGTCTCTACAAAATGGACAGTGGCACTGCGCTTTCACTATGTGAAATGTGCAATGGCCCTTATGGTAACACACTTCCCGAAGGGAAAGAATGCGGTGGCTCTTCCTGGACACTCACACTTACAATCACGTGAATTCAACTGTTAAAAGTGCATGGGTTCTTTTCTACACGAGGGTCTCTTCTTCTACCACTTTAATACTGTATTCTCTCCCGACAATCTCACTACCGATGATGGCCATGTCATCTATGTCGTTCTCCGCTATGAAACAAGCAGCCCTGGCAGTGTTGTCCACAGTCTCCACCTGCATGCCAAGAGCCACATACAACTTCTGATATGGAGGTATTGATGAGGCCGCACAAGTTCAGACTGGGGACGGTGGCCCTCCGGGAGATCCAAAAGTTCCAGAAGTCAACGAAGCTGCTGATACAAAAGCTTCCTTTCCAATGTGTAGTGAGGGATCGGCGCCAACAACAGGGTGAGTGAAAAGGCCGTAGATCTGGAAACACCCTAGCTCGAGAGGTATGGAGCCTTCCAATCAATTATCTCCACTTTTTTTCAGCTGTCAATCAACTATGCAAATCAACCTTTAAAGGTGTGTCAGATCTGGGTTGGGGTTACACTAGCTGCTTCCTAGTGTGAGCGTTTTCTACTATGTGAAAAGGCGTACCCAGCCATACCGAGAAAAATATCAGGTCGTAAGCTCTTATACCATGTTAAAGTAAAAAAATGAAGCATAAAGAGGACATAAACAGTGTGGGAATATTGATTGTCTTCTCATTATTAAGAACCTACTTATATAGGAATACATCATAACAATATTATGGGTGAATACCATAGGTCACAAAATACTATGATTCACTCAACTAACTAACTAACTCACAGTGAAATTACATTTTTCAACACCCATCCCCCTTTATATATATAAGTTTATATATATAAAACTTATGATGATCTTGATAAATTATTACACTATATAAGCATTCCAATCTAATCCTCAATTGAATGAATGAGTAGACAATATAACGAATTCAGACCAGTATCTACTTACTACTTCATTCAACAATTTAAAATATATAATCTTATTCAAACATTAATTAGGTGAACTTTTTAAAACTATGAGTATTAAAAACTATTAAATTAATAGGCATCTAAGCTCGGTATGCTCACACATCCAAAAGCATCTCAACTATAAAAATTCTTGCGCATTAGAAATAGTACTTAACCATTAGCCAAATGAATATTCCACTAATTTGTTGCTGGGGACAATTAAAGGCAAGAAAATCCACTAGCTGTGGCAGGGTGGGACAAGTGGTCTACTTGATAAGGTAGCAGAGTTTTAAAGTCAGCTCCGAGTTAATGCTTTCAATCAAGCGTTTTCCCAGCTACTTTGATGGACAATAATTCTTCTATACACCATCCAAGGGGTAGCACTGATAAGCGCATAAGATTACCTCATTATGGAAACTGACACAATTGGAGGGAGGCAACCAACAACAAGTTCACACCATAATTGGATCTCGAGGGTGAAACCATCGAGTGGGGGTACACGATTACTTGAGCGTTGTCTCACGACATCATGATGATGCGTTTCTAATCAAGAAACTATTAAGAAATGTAATCTCATTGATCAAAAGTACATCAATTAGTTGGTTAGTTGAGTAGTTGATTTGGTCACTTTATCTTGATTAGTGACCCATAGTATTTTATGACCCATGATATTGTCCCATGGTTTTGCTGTTATGTAGTCCTATTTATGCTACTACTTAATAATGAAAAGGTAATCAATCTGCCCACTAGTGTTGCATCATTTATGCTTCATTGCTTTGTAAAACTTTAACATGGTATCAGAACGCATGGTCTAATCCATTTTTTTGTCCCTTGCATCCGGTAATCCTTTTCACAAGGTGGAAAACACACATAGATCTAATATCACAGTTGGAGGTTGTTGGTTGTTGGATGAGATGATTGGAAACACATCAATGTGGAGGACCGACGAAGTTTTCTTCATAGCTTGAATAAAATGATAAAATTGTTTTCCTTCTTTTACCCTTTCGGAGTGCTGACACACCGTGTCTGAAGGAAAAGTGTGTCACTGACACCATTGACACACCTTCCCTAAAGGAAAAGTGAGTCGGTGACGCACCTTGTCTGAATAAAAAGTGCGTTAGTGACACACCCAACATGAAGTAAAAGTGTGTCACTGACACCATTGATTCACTTTGTCCAAATGAAAAGTGCATGGGGCTGTTGAACGAAAGAACCAGACCATCATGAACATGGCCCGTAGCATGTTGTCCACAAGAAGCCATCAAATGAGTATTAGGCTGAAGTTGTTGCATGCTCATTCTACTTGCTCAACAAATCACCCACGGTGAGTGTCCAAGACATGATTCTCGAAGAATCCTGGAGTGGCACTAAGACTAGTGTAGCACATCTAAGAGTTTTTTGTTCTATTGCATTTGCTCATGTACCTGATGAACTTAGAAGAAATCTAGATAAGAAGAGTGAGCGATACATTTTCACTCGTTATAGTGAACAACACAAGGCTTACAAGTTGTATAACCCTTTAACAAAAAATATTATGGTGATTAAAGATGTGAAGTTCCTTGAAGACAAATGTTGGATTGATCCTTCACATATACAACAACAAGAAAGTTCAGTAATGTCAGATCTACCTATCAGACTTCCAATATTGGAATTTCAACAACAAGAAGAAACACCAGCAAACAATCCATATCAAAACCAGAAAACCAGATGTTTGAGGGAGTTATATGAGAAAACTCATGTTATTGATGATCAACTTCAGTGTGCTATGTTTTCCTGTGAGCCCACAACTTTTGATGAAGTAGTAAAGGATGCACAATGGGTACAAGCAATGACTGAAGAGATTGATTCTATTGAGGAGAATCAGGCTTAGGATCTTGTTGATATCTCTACAGACAAAACCAATATTGGAGTCAAATGGGTCTATAAGACCAATCTGAATGAAAAAGGAGAGCTTGAAAAACACATGGAAATGTTAGTTGCCAAAGGATATGCACAATAGTATGGTGTAGATTATGATGAAACCTTTTCTCCTGTAGTAAGGATGGATACCATTAGAGATGTATTTTCCATTGTAGCACAAAATCGGTGGCATGTCTATCAAATGGACGTGAAATCTACCTTTCTCAATGGTATTCTTGAAGAAGAAGTCTATGTAGACCAATCGCCTGGATATACTGTCAAAGGTCATGAACAAAAGTGTTTAAGATGAAACATGCCTTGTATGTTCTAAAACAAGTTCCACGAGCTTGGTACAATAGGATTGACTCCTATCTCATCAATAACGGGTTCGACAGAAGCAACAATCATCCCACTCTGTATGTAAAAACATATCAACAAGGTAAAATGTTGATTGTATTCCTTTATGTTGATGACATGATTTACATTAGTAATTTGATGCTTGAAGAATTGAGGATAGTCATGAAAAAAGAATTTGAAATGACTCTAATGATATTTTACTAATCAAGGTATTTTCATTTGCGAGCATAAATATTCTATTGATATTTTACAGAGATTCATAATGGATAGATGTAAGCCAACAAAAAAAACCCCTTGCTTTAGGCACAAAGTTAACAAAAATGATTATGGACCAACATTAAATTCTACCCTCTATAAAAGAATGGTAGGCAACTTAATGTACTTGGCTGCAACTAGACCTGATTTGATGTATGTTGTCAGTATTATTTTTAGATTTATGGAGTGTATCAAAGTTTCTCACTGGAAAGTTGGAAAAAAAATTATGAGATATGTTCCAGGAACACTTGGATATGGCCTTTGGTACACTCATTTACAATACAATACTCTCACAGGGTACAATGACAGTGTTTTTGCAGGAAGTATCGATGATAGGAAAATCACATTTGGTTATGCTTTCCATTTGGGTACAAATATGATCTCTTGGGAATCTCAGGAAGAACCCATTGTCAACATGTCATCTATAGAAGCATAATATGTAGCAGCCACCACAACAACTTGGAAAGTTGGAAAAAAATTTATGAGATATGTTCTAGGAACACTTGGATATGGCCTTTGGTACACTCATTTACAATACAATACTCTCACAGGGTACAGTGACAGTGTTTTTGCAGGAAGTATCGATGATAGGAAAATCACATTTGGTTATGCTTTCCATTTGGGTACAAATATGATCTCTTGGGAATCTCAGGAAGAACCCATTGTCAACATGTCATCTATAGAAGCATAATATGTAGCAGCCACCACAACAACTTGCCATGCATTTTGGATAAGAAGACTTTTAAAGGACATGGGACACATAGAAAATGATCCAACTCCTATATTTTGTGATAATAGTTCTGCAATAACATTGTCCAAGCATAATGAATTTCATAGAAAGAGAAAACATATTGACACTCTCTATCATTTCATTAGTGATTTAGTCAATAATGGAGATATTACATTATTGTTTTGTGGCTCTAAGGAGTAATTGGCTGGCATGTTCACCAAAACATTGGGAATACATGCATTTGAGTTTCATAGACAACACTTAGGGATCTACAGTGCTGAAAATGTTGTCCCCTTAGAGATTAAGGGGGTGTGTTAAGAAATGTAATCTCACTGGTCAAAAGTACATTAATTAGTTGGTTAGTTGGGTAGTTGATTTGGTCATCTTATCTTGATTAGTGACCCATAGTATTTTCTGACCCATGGTATTGTCCCATGGTTTTGTTGTTATGTAGTCCTATATATACTACTTCTTAATAATGAAAAGATAATAAATATGCCCACTGTTGTTTCATCATTTCTGCTTCATTTCCTTGTTAAACTTTAACATAAACAAGATCCAGGAATTGACTTCGACACAGTTAAAGGGAGGACCGCGTAGAGATGTTAAGCATGGAAACATTAGTTAAGTTCAACTTTATTCTCCCAGTAAATCTAGGGCCGACATGCACAACATGACTGCATTTCATTTATTATCAGCGAGATTATCACCACGTGCTTGAGGAATGCACATGAATCCTACATCCACTACCCTTTTTATTTTGTATCAAAATGATCAATATCTCAAACTGTTACAACTGACCCATGGTATTACCCCATGGTTTTGCTGTTATGTAGTCCTATATATGCTACTTCTTAATAATGAGAAGATAATAAATATGCCCACTGGTTTTTCATCATTTCTGCTTCATTGCTTTGTTAACTTTAACAGAAACAAGATCTAGGAATTGACTTCGATTTAGTCAAAGGGAGGAATGCGTAGAGCTGTTAAGCATGGAAAGATTAGTTAAGTTCAACTTTATTCTCTCAGTAAATATAGTGCTGGTATGCACAACATGACTGCATTTCATTTATTATCGACGATATTATCACCACGTGCTTTAGGAATGTAGATGAATCCTACACC
Source organism: Pseudotsuga menziesii (assembly GCA_001517045.1). NCBI lineage: Eukaryota > Viridiplantae > Streptophyta > Pinopsida > Pinales > Pinaceae > Pseudotsuga > Pseudotsuga menziesii. The sequence continues at coordinate 32,931 of LPNX010695668.1, forward strand.
CACTACCCAATTTCTTTTGTATCAAAATTATCAATATCTCAAACTGTTAGAAACTGATAAGTTAAGGCTGTCATTGAGATTAAGGAGGTGTGTTAAGAAATGTAATGTCACTCGTGAAAAGTACATTAATTAGTGTTGATTTGGTTACCTTATCTTGATTAGTGACCCATAGTATTTTTTGACCCATGGTATTGTCCCATAGTTTTGTTGTTATGTAGTCATATATATGCTAGTTCTTAAAAGAAGGTAATAAATATGCCCACTGGTGTTTTAGAAAAATGATTTCTACTTCATTGCTTAACAAAAACAATATCCGGGGATTGACTTGGATACAGTCAAAGGGAGTATCGAGAAAATCTATTAAGCATGGAAACATTAGTTAATTTCAACTTTATGCTCTCAAGACATCTAGGGTAGGCATGCACAACATGACTGCATTTCAGTTATTATCAATGAGATTATCACCACGTGATTGAGGAATGCATGTGAATACTACATCCACTACCTCATTTACCTAGTATCGAAATTATCAATATCTCAAATTGTTACAAACCGATAAGTTCAGGATGTCATTTAGAACAGGTGATAACTACTAACTCGTTGGTTGTTGGTGAAGGCATTAAGCCTTGAAATTCAATGCATAAGCGATTCACATTTTTATTAGCTGCAGGTTATGGTATGCAGTCTATAAATTTAGCACAAATCAAAGACCATGATTCAAGAATAAGTCTAACATTTACATGCAAAGTGAAGGTTATGAGTCAAAACATCATGGTTCATTCATTTTCTTTTGACCTAGGGTTAAGTTTTTGTGTAGTTCAATCTATTCAAAATAAACTGAGACGTTATTGTGCAGCTCACTTAATTGGAATGACTTAGAAATCATTCTCAGTACGTAAATGAAACCTAAGCATGATCACATTTTTTCATTCGTTTTTAGATAACCATAATTAATCTTTACTACATAAGTGTATTCAAATATAGAACCTGTTGTCACCAATAATTTTCCTATGGTTGTGATAGGGAATCACAGGGGTAACCATTTCAAACCAAACTTTAGACTGTATTCTAGCCTATACAGTCAAAGAGGGCTCTCTCTTTGTCACATGACATTCACATACACATTTGACTTTAAACAAGCATTCAGAAGGCTAGATTTCTTAGGGGAAGGGTTGTTTTGGTTTTAAAGGGTGTAAGACAAACAAACAGACAACACCATTGGGAAATGGAGTCAAAACCCGAAACATTCAAAGAATTACAACAAATAATGCTCAACGATAACCTTCATATTCTGAGGCAAAATAGGTGTTAGTATTCAGCAAAATATATTTGAGAGATGGCAGGGGGAAATGAGAAGAAGCCCAATGAGACAAGAGGCACCTATCTGTGGATGAATCTCCTAAAACACCTTTAGCATAAGCAACAATAAAGGCTGATAACTGAAATGGAGCATATAACAAAGGATGAATTCCAAGACATTTATCATAAACGCAAACAAATGCATTATCTGATGTAAGGAGTGCTTAACAGAGAACGAATTCCTTTCATACAACTAGAAACACATTGGCATTAATTACACAAACATGGAAATGAAGCATACAAGGGAAAACATACTGAACAATGAACACTGTGATGAATCTCAGACATTCAGGGCATACTTTGCATTAATGCTCCCAAGAAAATTTGTTGAGCTACAAACCCAAGCACAAAGGCTTCAAAATTAATGTCGAACCCCTTATTCCTCTCTTGAGGCTATATTTATAGTGTCATGGGCTCCTGAGACCAACCTCAAAATAGATCCAAAATCACTTATAGCATGGGGATCAAAACCGCACAGAAAAAAATATTAACAAATTTTGACTTGGCAGTTGCCATGATCATGAGCAAATCGGGAAAGCATGCTGGCCTGCACGTGATGGATAAAAATGGAAAACTAGACACTTGGGAATCAAGCCTACTTGGTGAAAACGACTGGTTAGAGGATCTTCGAACAACCTGCAACAGTTTTGTGATAATTGTATCTCAAACTAGATCTAGGAGCTAGAACAATTTCACCATCAAAGTGTTTGACAAAAGATGCAAGAGAAAACAAAGAGACAGAAAATAGCCGGAACAACACATGTGAAAGGTGCTGATTACTTGTCATATTATTATCATACATCATTTATAATACAATGAGAAATTCGAGTGGCTCTGGAAGCCAATTGGAGTTGTACATGTGTCAATGTGGTAAATGACCTCAATCCCCCCTAGGTGGACCAATGGAGACACAAATCAGCCCAAACAGACTCGAATTGATGTGTGAGTGTTGGGTAGGTGTGCTGGGTCATTAATGAATCCAAGGCATGCATGGGTGAGAATATAGAGACAAGTGGGGTGCTCTAGGTGGCAATAAATGCTCCTAGGAGAGATAAAACATGCTAGATACACCCCTAGTGCACTTAGTCAAACCAGGGCCCCACAAATCAAGGAGGTAGAGCTCCAATTCATTAATGATGAAGCACATGGGCTAGGTTGACCAAACTGGGTGCTGTTGCAGGTGTGAACAAGCCAAAATAACCAGATATATTGTTGGATTAACTCTCCTAAGTCTAAACCATAGGACATTAATGAAATTTAGGAAAATCAAGTTAGCCTAAGGTCTAAACTATGTACTAAGGATGTATTACTCCTCCAACACCCTCTTTTAATCCATACTTAGTCCAATTTAGTGTTATGAGGCCTTGGCAACTAAGGCACAAGTCACCTTTTTACAAATTTTATTGATCCATGTAACAGAGGTAAGGAGGAAAACCTCATGGGAAAAACCTCCCCTCAAAAATGGATTATGAAATAGAAACAAAATATGCATATAATTCCAAACTAAAAAATGTCTGGAGGAATCTTCTTCTTAGGAAGAAGTGGAATGTGCTCAATCAACTCAGGAACAACTCCATGATGAATCCTTAGACCATGTAGAACAACTGAAATGCACTGATGGGAGAGCAAATGGTACTCTTCATATCTGAACTTCGAACCACCAGATGAGTAATTCGAACCAAACAGGATGCCATGTGAGGAATTCGAACCACATAGGATTCCATGCCTGAAAGATACCGTAAATGCTTGAGAATAGGTGACCCCAAGCAAGTCATAAGGATCTTGAAGCATCAACTTCGAATGAAGGTTGTAATCAGCTGCAAGAATGTGGAACAAAAGTCCTAAATGTGCCATTGTGATGGAAAAAGCTTCTCCATCTTCATATGAACTTGAAGGAACTCTACTAGTGATGGTGGAGGAAACATCTCCATTTTTCGAACCAATACTCTCATGTGAAGAAAACCCATCTTCTAGAGAAGGATCGCTATGGACATCAACTAGCAATACATATTCCCCATTCATAACAAAAGACATAGAGGAGAAGGGTGAAAGTAAATCTTCAGCAGTAGTGATGGAAGCAACTTGTATGCTCTCTTCATGAAACATAGCTTCTTGACAAGGAGAGGAAGCTACAGAGGAAGAAACTTGAGTTGGATCATTTGTTGAATCTCTGGCTACTTCTTCTTCTTCGTTTTGAACAACTTCTTGAGAAATGCATGAGGCCGAGATCATAGGAAGAACACATAAGGAGGTGACCATTTACTTGCTCTCCATGTAGCTCACATCTTCTTGCTGCATGCCAAGAGCTTCATCTAGATTTATCCAAAGCTGTGCCAAAGCTCGAATGGGTAATCAACAGAATCAAGGATGTAGCGCATTGTAGGAGGTATAGCTAGACACATAGTTCCATAGGCTCTATCATTGTCATTAAGCCAAGCATCCTTCTCTTGATAGGACTCTGATTCTCTCACAACACCAATGGACACATCATAGAGACATTTCCTCTTGAGATATGCACACATATTCGATTTCCATTCAGAATAGTTGAATGGGGAAAGGAGAGGAACAACTTTTGAATCCATGAAGTTGTTGTAAAAACCTACGATGAAAAACACTCACATAAATTGGAAATATGCCCTAAACAGCAACTCAACCTCACAGGATTTCTTGCAGGTCCATCTAGCTCTAATAACATGTGAGAATTGCATCTCAAACTAGATCTAGGAGCTAGAACAATTTCACCATCAAAGTGTTTGACAAAAGATGCAAGAGAAAAGAAAGAGACAGAAAATAGATGGAACAACACATGTGAAAGGTGCTGATTACTTGTCATATTATTATCATACATCATTTATAATACAATGGAAAAATTCAAGTGGATCTAGAAGCCAATTGGAGTTGTACATGTGTCAATGTGGGAAATGACCTCAATCCCCCCTAGGTGGACCAATGGAGACCCAAATCATCCCAAACATACTCAAATTGATGTGTGAGTGTTGGTGAGGTGTGATGGGCCATTAATGACTCTAAGGCATGCATGGGCGAGAATATAGAGGCAAGTGGGGTGCTCTAGGTGGCAATAAATGATCCTAGGAGAGATAAAACAGGCCAGATACACCCCTAGCGCACTTAGTCAAACCAGGGCCCCACAAATCAAGGAGGTAGTGCTCCAATGCATTAACGATGGAGTACATGGGCTAGGTTGACCAAACCAGGTGTTGTTGTACGTGTGAACAGGCCAAAATAACCATATATATTGCTGGACTAACTCTCCTAAGTCTAAACCATAGGACATTAATGAAATTTAGGAAAATCAAGTTAGCCTAAGGTCTAAACTATATACTAAGGATGCATTACTGCTCCAACAAGTTGTAATACTCCTTGCATCTTCCGCCTACGAAATTGTTCTTGACCGTTGATCTGGATCATAACTTAATTTGAGCCATCGAAAGACATATCTCGTACTTGATTTCACAATTTTACAACTTGATTTATCCCTTGCTATTTCTCATTGCGAAATCATCCTGGGCCATGGATCAAGAATCTGCTCAGATACCTTTCATCCTTGCTGTTCCTACCAAATTTCACAGAGTTGGAAACTTTGTTTTTCCTTGTATGTTGTATCAGCGAAATCAACCTCCACCGTAGATCCATTTCTCCCGCAGAGCGTCACCATTGAAATATGCAGGCCCTAAGCAGTTCCACAGATTTTAAAATTAATTTCCCCGTGCACTTTCAATTTGCAGAATCAACCTCAGTCATTGATCTTCCACATCATCAAATCTCAGTCATTGAAACCTACGGGGTGTACAAGATTTCGCAAATCGAGAGATCTACTTATCCCATGTGCATGTTTCCATTTTTCGCACCGTCGATCTTAGGCAAACACTCTCTGAGCCATTGATATGAGGTCAAGCTGTAGGTTGTGGAAAGCAGAAAGTGGGATGTCTGCTTTCACGATCCTGAATTTTTATATTTCCTCTTTTCGCCTTTCCGCTCCCTTCTGGGCCGTTGATTTTTGGCAGAAGTTTTCTAGACCATCAATCTTGCGAATCGCGAAAGGCGGTAGTTCAACCTTTTCACAACCAAACTTTGTATTTCCTCTTTCCTCTTTTTCCTTTACGCAAAATATCGGAAAGCGCAATTCGGGTTTACCAACTTTAATAACCAAATTTTGTCCCTTTCCGCTTCCACCTTTTAGCTTCCCGCTTTCTCCTGTACAGTTGATTTATCCCATCTCTACCCTTGACTGTCGAATCTCAGAATGCGGAAAGCAAAAATCAAGTTTACCACTTTTCATAACTGAGTCTTTTCCTTTTCCGCTTTTCCGCTCTCGCTTTTTCCTTTGGTGGAAATGATTTTCGGCCTTTGATCTTCTCTGTTGTGCATCCAAGCTGTCCATTCCGGTCAGATTTTAACCTTGATCATATTTTTATTATTTAGGAATATTTATAAGGCTAAAACTCAGTAGTTTCAATGAGTTTTTATCTTTCTTTCACTGGTCTAAACTTTAGCAGGGGAATTAGTGCAGATGCGTATATAAAAATCTTTAAATTTTAGCACAGGTTCTAACAACGACTCTAACTCGGGGATGCTATCCTCCCTGTGAGGTAGAAAATAACCGCATAGACCAAGTGCCTACTACATTGGGCCCTCTGTACCTTCAAAAATTCCATCTAACTGCACCACTCTATGCTATCCCGAAGGCCCATCCCCTAAAAATTTGTTCTAGTGCATGTAACTTCAAATTTGGATTAAAAAAAAACTAAATGACGACTCCTCTTGGGTACCTTACAGCCTTCACCTCGGGATTTAAGTCTGTCAGAGGGACATCCATGCATGAAATATTAAAAATAAATGGTATATACAATGACATGGTAAGTGAAATTACTTTACATAAAGTAGTGCTTAAGGATCCTCCCATTTACAGGAGCTCCAGATACCAAACCACCCTCCATCTCCTCCAATGTGTAGGCATTCTTTCCTCTAAAAGATGAAATCTTGTAAGGGCCCTTCCACATGTTATAAAACTTACCATGCTTCCCGTTCTCTTCATGTGGTGCATCCCATAGAAAAACTACATCCCCCATCTGGAAATCATTAGGCTTTTTCCTCCTGTCAAAGATCTCTTTCATTTTCTCCTGAAATTTTTGAGTTCTGTCAAACAACTGCTCCCTTTGCTATTATAGTTCAATCAATTGATACATCCTCCTCTGAGTTGGATGGGTTTCAGTTTCCTCTTCCTGTAGCAAATTCATCACTGGAAAGCTCAAGGAACTAGTAAAAATTACCTCAAAACCATAAACCAGCTAAAATGGTGAGGTTCCAATGGATTTATTTACACTAATTCTATTAGCCCACCAAGCATGAGTCAATTTTGTGTGCCAAGCCTTCTTGTTGTCCTGCAACATATTTTTGATGATTCTCACGAGGCTCTTGTTTGAATATTATGCCAACCCATTTCCCTGTGGATAGTAGGTTGTGGAGTGCCCCAACTGTATGTGATATTTGGAACAAAACTCATCCATATTCTTTTACTTGAATGCAACAACGTTGTCAGTGATCAACTTTCTAGGGACCCAAATCTTGACAAAATGTGATATTCCAAAACTGCATAATCACTATCTCAGTGGCTTGCCCAGTTGGGATGGCTTCAATCCATTTGGTGAAATAATAAGTGGCAGTGAGAATCCACTTGTGTTTTCTTGAGGAAGATGGGTTTATCTCTCCAATGAAATCCAATCCCCATTGCTGGAAAGGGGTCTCAATATGTATGAGCTTTAGAGGCAATGGCAGAAGCTTCCTCCTTCCTTCAAAGATCTAGAATTTATGGAAGGTAGCAACCTCTTTGTGAGTATCAGAAAAGATAGTGGGCCAATAAAACCCCACCCTCATGATCTTGTCCATAGTGGCCTTCCAATAATTATTACCTATGCATTCTCCTGCATGAAATTCTTCAATGACCTTCTTGGCCTCTTGCTCATTTACACAGTTCAATAGCGCCCCTCCTGGTCCTTTCCAATACAATTTTCCATCTAAGATGAAAAACCTTGATGCGTTCTGCTTGATAAATCTGGCCCTTGTTCTTTCCATACCCTGTGGGGCTTGCAGATGTTTTAATACAAATATGATGTCATTATACCATGGGGATGACAGGAAATGCTCAGCTACTTGGGGATTTGGCCGTCCCTTAGGATTTTTCTCTTCTGCTGACAATTCAGCAATCATGTGTAGGCTGAGAGCATCACAGTTATATTGTTCCATGAGTTTTTCCAGTCCATGGCCTTTAATCAGCTTTGTGGGCTTGATATCCAAGTCATATTCAAGCATGATTTCTATCCATTTCCCCCTCCTACCTTCAGGATCTGTTTGGGTTAGTATATCCTTTACAACACTGGTGGGGACATTGGAAATAATGTGAGAGTCCAAGATGTACACTCAAAACTCTTTCAAGGCTTGCACCAGAGCATAAGCTTGCTTATCCAGGATGGTGTATTTCAATGGAGCATCTCTCAGGGTTTTGTTGTAAAAATAAATGGGCTTCTCATGTCCCTCATGATTCTTTTGTAGTAATACCCCTTCCACTGTGTGCTCTGAAGGAAAAGAGAATATGAGAAAATATTTGGGGAAATCAGGGCTTGCTAACAACAGGGGCTTCAGAAATATCCTTCTTTATATCTTCAAAGGACCATTTTTCTTTGGGTGTCCACTTGATCTATTTGTCCTTTCCCAGCATGTTGGTTATATACCTTACTATTTGAGCAAATGCAGCAATGCACCTTCTCAGGAAATTTACCTTCCCCAGAAAGGATTGAACCTCAACCTTATTCCAAGGGAGCTCAATTCTTGCCTCAACCATCTTTGGATCTATTTTGATGCCTTCTTGATAAATTATGTGCCCCAACAACTTCCCTTCCTTCTTAGCAAAGAATGACTTCTTTGGATTCAGAGAGATGCCGGTTTTTTTGCAATTTCTAAACATTCTCAACAGGTGTGGAATGTGTTCCTCATTAGAATATGAAAATACAATTTTGTAATCCAAATAGATGACCAAGATCTTGTGCTTTTCGTCATCAAAATCTATGTCCATGTCCCATTGGAAGGTTTCCCCTGCATTCATAAGCCCAAATGGCATTTTTGCATACATAAAAGTGCCCCAGGGCATGGTGAAAGTTGTCTTCTCACAGTCTTCTGGGTGCACCATAATCCGATTATAGCTTGAGAAGCCATCCAAGGTCGAGATCCATTGGGAACCCACTACCTTCTGCAAAATATGGCCCATTTTAGGAAGGGGGTAATGATCATTCAAAGAAACTCTGTTCAAGTTCCTGAAATCAATGCATATCCTTATCTCTCCATTCTTACTCCTTACTGGGACCAAGTTGGCCACCCACCTTGAGAATCTAAGGGCCACAATGATTTTTGCCTCAAATAGTTTCTTTATTTCTCTTTCCACCACGGGCAGCAACTTGGGGTTCCTGAAAGGAATATCATCCTTTTTTATTGGTATAGTGTGCTAGATTATGCTTGCGTCATAAGCCTTGATATCACTGTAGCTCCAAGAAAAAACATTTGAGTATTATTTCATCAGTGAGATGTATTTATGCTTGGCCTCTGATGAGAGTGTCTTGAGATTTTTACGAGCTTGGGATGATATTTTGTCCAAATATTAACATCTTCCACATATTCACAACTTGGGACCAGTTGAGGCTCCTTAGCAACATCATTTGGGTCAAAAATATTTTCTAAAGGAACTAAGCCTCTGGGGATAGAGTTACCTTTGAGTTGGGGGATTTCCTTTCCCCCGAGATTATTTAGATATGTTTGTTGTCCCTCAGCCTCTTTCAACTTTGGCTCCCATGCTTCCTCAGTTTTGCTTCCATCAACATATTCAATAGGAATAACACCCTCATCTCGTGGCATTTCTTTGGAAGCAGTAATCTGGCTTTGCAAGCTTTCTTGAGTGGGAGCAGCCTCCTCTAGAATTCCATTATCTTCATCAATAGTCAATCCATCAAAATCCCTAGTGAGAGTGAGGAACTTCTAGATTTGCTTGTTATCTTCAAAGACCTGCCAAATCTTAACATTACCTGGGACAGAGGGTCTGTGATTAACTTCGATTTCATATTTTCCACTAGGGTGCATGGGGACCTTGAAAATTGCAGTAGAAGTGGCCAAAGAATCAACTATACAATTCTATAATATGGGAATCAGATTAAAATTGCATTCTTCAAAAAATTCTATCAGGTCCTGGGAAAGGTTTTTGTAGCTTCTCATCCTAGGATGTCTGGCCTGATATTCTCCCTACATTTGTTTAATTACCATCTCAGAGTCCCCATGTATCACCACCCTACTAAATTGGAAATATTTTAGGATCTAAATTTCCAACATCATAGCCTCATATTTAGCCTCATTGTTTGTACAATTGAAAGCAAGTTTGTAGGAATAATTTAGAGGTCTCCTTCATATGGGCTTCACCCAAACTCTAGCTCCTGCTCCTTCTCTGCATGCTTCCCCATCAAAATTTATGTTCCACGCTCTCTTTGGCTCTTCCTGAGTAGGCACAAAAGAAACATTCTGTGAACTGAAATTGTCTTTTCCTCCTTCTGTGAAGAAAATAGCATATCCCATCTCGGTGTCCACTGAATAGATGGGGTGGTTATTTCGCCTCTCAGCACTGGTCACCGTGTATGCTAACTTTTTCTCCTTGAATATCCTTCTCTGTACTCCAATTACAGGGATGGTGGCATAGGAAATATCCATTTGAAGAGCACCTTTGATTTTGGATGCCCAAGATCTTGATAACAACATTCCAAACTTCAAAGGGATGTCAACTACAACTACATCCATGACCAGGTTTTTGGCAAGGATTTGGGCCAAAGAGATGAATAGATCTTTGATCAATCCTAGCCACTTGATTTTACTAGAATCAAAGGAGAAAAGGTCTTTGTATGGTCTGGTTACTTCAAACCCCATCTTATCCATGATCACCCTAGGCATCAGATTGTGGGAGGCTCATGAATCAAGCATGGCATTATGCAGGATGACATTATGAATGTTTATACTGACATAGAAAGGGGGAACATATTCATCAACAGACTGATCTACATGGGGTCCAAATAGTATGGTGGGACTATCATATTGAATATTCAGGGAACCTGATATTGCAAAAAGTTCTCCCAAAGGCTTTAGCATTGTGGCAATTATGGAATGATATTCATAAATTTAACAATTCAGTGAGAGGGAGAGATTTTGATCTTTGCAATTTCAGCCTCCAAAATGAACGATGTTTTCCCTTGATCTAAGCCCCTTTGATTATCTTCTTTTTTATCTTTCCCTTTGGACTCTGTTACATTCTTGGAGGGGTCCTTAGGGGGTGAAATTCCCCTTGGTTTTCTTGTAGAGGCTTTGTTTGTCACCTCTTTTTTTCTTACAACAGGAACATCTATGTTCCTTAGACCAATCTGTCTTTGAAGATCCATGACACCAAGTTGATAACCCCTCTAAAAATCCTTTGTTTCCCTAGCAGGTAACTCTTTTGCTTCATGCAAGGAGTCATCATGTTCTTCTTTGGTAAAAAAATCCAGAGGATGAATTAGTGTCCAGCTGGTGGATGCCACCTTCAGCTTGATTTTCATACTCCTGCTCCACATAGTTCTCCTGAAATGGGGGTCTGATAGGTTGATCAGGAGGGTTTCTTTGATCTCTCTGCTTGTTTTGGTGGACCTAGGACCCTCTTTCATTATGGTTCCTATTTTCTTCTCTTGACCTTCATTGGGAAGTGGTCTGTTGTCAATAATGATCCTTTCCATCAACTTCTCCATGGTTTTCATCATCATGTCCATTCTGGCCTCTTGTGGATGAGAGGAAGAAGGTTGTTTGGGCTCTTTATCCTTCATCTCTTCTCCATTCTCCCTCATCCCTCTTCTTTCTTCTGGAAGCAGTCAGATTTACCTCTACCTCTATGGCATCATTCATCATATCGGCCAGGGAGGCTACTTTTATTTCTCTCAGCCACAAGGTAAACTCACTATCAAAGGCTTCGACATATTGGAGTTGGGCAGAACTAGGGGGAGGTTTAAACTGGGCAGAAATAGCATTGTATACCTTCATAAACCTATCAGAAAACTCTTGAATAGATTCACTCTCCTTCCTCCTCATGGAATGATATTGGGATAAATACAGCTTGGTATTTTTCTTGTCTGCCCATTTGTTCTTGAAGGGATATTCAAAGGATTGATAGTTTAGAATGGAGTGGTCTGGAATTTTTGTGAACCATCTTCTTGCCTCTCCAGCAAGACATTGGGAAAACAGTCTAACTTTCACATCATCATAGTCTACTTCCTCTAATTTTGTCCAATCTAAAAACCACTCCAAGTGTTCCTCAACTAAATATCCCCTATCCCCATTGAATTGTTTGATTCTTTGGCCATATCCCTGGGGAAGGTCGTGAAGAGCAACAAGGAGGAGTAAAGGGGAAAACCTAGCCATCCCGTGATTACAGTGGGGTTTCCAAAAGGGGTTGCTGGAGGTGTGATAGAAAAAATCAGTGTGCTGTGAGGAACTGCAGAGCTATAACAGGTTGTAAAACTTGATGATGTAGGTGATTTGATCTTGGAAGTGGAGCTTACTGCAGTTTTTTCAGTGGAAAATAGGGGACACTCTGGGTTAGACAAGTGTTGGAGATCCCTGCCCAGATGCTTTGAGGTCTGGGGTGACTAGGAAATGAGGGAGAATTCAAATGAAGAGGTATCGAAAACCACTTCAGAGAGGTTGGACTCAGATTTAGTCCTAGGGAAAGAGAGCCAAAACTCTTCATCACAATGCTTAGATATATCATTAACAGAAAAACACCTTTAGTAGGTAAGGAAAGAGTTATGACTAACCTTTGCAATTTATTGGCCCTTTGAATTAGACTCTCTGGATCAAAAATATCTTGGAAAGATTTAGTGCTAGGATTGCTGCTCGTGTTGGTTTCTCTGGCCGCTAGTATTTCCCAGTGGAGTCACCTTTCAAAAATTTGAGTGGATTAGCCAGAGCATGTACAACCAACATGCGTCTATGACCGGCTGCTCAACCAGGTTGTAGAACTAGAACAATGTCGTTTTCCCAAGGAGATAATAGTGATTATTCCCCAACAATGGCCCCAAGTTGTTATCACCCAATAATTTTCCTATGGTTGTGGTAGGAAATCACTGGGGTAACCATTTCAAACCAACCTTTAGACTGTATTCTATCCTATACAGTTAGAGAGGGATCTCTCTTTGTCATGGGAACATTCACATACACATTTTCCTTTAAATAAGAATTCAGAAGGATATATTTCTGAGGGGAAGGGTTGTTTGGGTTTTAAAGGGTGTAAGACAAACAAACAGACAACACCATTGGGAAATGGATTCAAAACCTGAAACATTCAGGGACTTACAAAAAATAATGACTAGTGATAACCTTCATAGTTTGAGGAAAAATAGGTGATAGTATTCAGCAAAATATCTTTGAGAGATGGCAGGGGGGAATGAGAAGAAGCCCAATGAGACAGGGGACGCTTATCTGTGGATGAATCTACTAAAACACCTTTAGTAGAAGCAACAATAAAGGATGATAACTTAAATGGAGCATCTAGCAAAGGATGAATTCCAAGACATGTATCATAAACACAAACAAATGCATTATCTGATGCAAGGAGCGCTTAACAGAGAATGAATTCCTTGCATACAAGTAGAAACACATTAGCATAAATTACACAAACATGGAAATGAAGCATACAAGGGAAAAAAGACTGAACAATGAACATCGTGATGAATCTCAGACATTCAGGGCATACTTTGCATTAATGCTCCCAAGAAAATTTGCAGAGCTACAAAACCAAGCACAAAGGCTTCAAAATGAATGTCAAACCCCTTCTTCCTCTCTTGAGTCTATATTTATAGTGTTATGGGCTCCCGGGACCAACCTCAAAACAAAGCCAAAACTAGTTACAACGTGGGGATCAAAACCGCATAAACAAAATCTTAACAAATTTTGACCTAGCATATTCACCATGATCACGAGCAAATTGGGAAAGCACGCTGGGCTATGCATGATGGATAAAAATGGAAAACTAGACACCTGGGACTGAGGCCTTCTTGGCAAAAATGATTGGTTAGAGGATCTTTGAACGACTTGCAATAGTTTTAATCCTCCTTGCATCTTCCGTCTACGAAATTGTTTTGGACCATTGATATGGATTGAAACTTAATATGAGATTCTGAAGGACAAAGCTCATACCTAATTTCACAATTTTCCAACTTGACTTATCCCTTTCTAGTTCTCATTGTGAAATCATCCTAGGCCATGGATCAAGAATCTGCTCAGATCTCCACCATTCATCCTTATCGCACATACCAAATTTAGTAGAGTTGGAGACTTTGTTTGTCCTCGCATGTTGTATCAGCAAAATCAACCTCCGTAGTAGATCCATTTCTCCCACAGATCGTCACCATTGAAATATGTAGGCCCTAAGCAATTCCGTAGATTTTAAAACTTAATTTCCCTGTGCACTTTCAATCTGCGGAATCAACCTCAGTCGTTGATCTTCCACATAATCAAATATCAGTCGTCAAAACCTGAGGGGTGTACAAGATTTCGCAAACCAAGAGATATACTTATCACATGCGCATGTTTCCATTTTCCGCACCATCGATCTGAGGCAAACACTCTCCGAGTAGTTGATCTGAGGTCAAGTTGTAGGCCGCGGAAAGCGGAAAGTGGGATCTCTGGTTTCATGATGTTGTATCCCATATATTTGTTAGATGAAATTCATCATGCCAAACACCAATTTCATTTATGTGGGCCACACAGGTGCATCACTTAGGTGTGTCAACTTCATGCATCCTTTGTATTCCACTTAGTTGGGTCAATTGCTTAGGTGTGTTGGGTGCTTCTGTGTGTTAGGTATGTTGAGTTTTTGTGAATAAAATTTAACATTGTATATGGAATTAGATCGTGGTAAAAAACAATTTAAATGCCAATTGTTGTCATTACGCAATGTTGTAATTGTGCATTGTTCTCAAATTTATAACTGATATCTCCATGCAATCGTAAAATCTATCAAAAATTGGGAACATTACACATAGAAACTTTCTTGGACACACATGTATGATCACACATAAGATTGAACTATGAAGATCTCAATATCCAATATGAAATATTTCTTATATCATGAAAGTTATAATACAAAAATAGATGGTCCTTAGATGGCCTGTCAATGTACATGTATCAAAAAATCATTGATGTACATGCAAATAAAAGTACATATGTCCTAGAACGCGCCCCTAAAGTCTAACTTCCTTTTGTACACAAAAGTACATATTTTTCCTGGACTAACACATCAAAACTCTAACTTCCTCTTGTTTTTTCCTAACTCTGATGCTTGTCGCCTCTGTCCACGACCACTGTGCATCTCTGGAGACTACAAATCAAGGATAGTATTTCTTGATCATGTAACTGAACTAATACTTTCCAACACTAACAAAGTTTGAAAAGTTAAAATACGACTCAATTGTACATAAAACAAACACTCACTGAAGCCATCTGGGGTATAGATACTTCTGGTGTTCTCCTCCTTGCAAAGAGTCTCTCTGCAATGCTTCTTTGCGAATAGATAAAACTATGTAAATTATCTCCACAATTATCAACATCCACATGCATGAGAAAGTAATAACCAATTATGTAAATAATGAAAATCTCACTGAAAAAATATTCTCTAGGGAATGAAACTGGGTTTCTTCAATAGCAAGAGGAGATGTAGGTTGAACATCAACCTCAGTCACATGCACTAATGGACCAGGGCGTGGCTACATTCACCAAATAATAAAATAGTTAAACATCGTGCATGTCCATACACAATACAAATGAACTGTATAGGTACAAATATTCAAGTAGATACCTCTCTGTGAATTATCCCCATTGTAGATGCAACATTGACTGCAACATCAACAACCTCGCTAAGGTATGGCACGAAGGACTCTACATCCTGATGATGTAAACATGTGAAAATAACATTAAGAAAAACTAGATGTTAAGTAAATTAAAAGCTAACCAACAACTACCATTGGAGGCTATGTGTACATAACCGTGGAATCAGTAGGTTCATCGTCATGGATACCCGCTCTTTTTACGGAAAAGGGTCGTCTAGTGTAGAAAACACACTTATCTACGCTTGGACTATGGGGAGATCCAAATCAAAGAGGTGGTGCAGGGATTTGCGTTGATGTCTATAGTCATAAAGAGTTACCATAGTTAGACATTGACATGAATGAATGGAATAATATGTATTGAAAAACGTGTTGAAATATTGTAACTTCAAAGGATATTCTAAATTTATTTTATTGATGTACCCCAAGGGAGATGTATTATTCCTTCGTTGGGATGTTACTACTGTATTTGGTCATCATAGAGACATGAGGTACAACCTCCATTGTAAGTCGGGTCAGTAGTACCCTAATGAATATAATATAATATTTTATTGAGTCTTACTAAGTGAAGTCAGCCCAGTCAGTTAAGTGGGTCCGAATTTTTAGGTTAAAATTCAAGTGACAAAAAGAGTATAAATAAAGGAGTTGTGTTTTTCATTTGAACACCCACTCACTTATGTATAGCGCTTAAGAGAGAGAGAGAGAGAGAGAGAGAGAGAGAGAGAGAGAGAGAGAGAGAGAGAGATGTTGGGAGAAGGAACACCTATTTGGGGTATTGTCTTGTACTTTTGATACATCTTATACAGAGGAAGTTTTGCTGGGTTTTCTTTCCCATGAGGGTTTCCTAGGATAAATCTTTGTGTTATTTTTTGTGGTTGTACTTGTATATCTTTCAGTGATCCTTTTGCATATGGTTATGATGTTATAATGATAAATGTTATCCAATATTGTATAACCATTAAAAAATTAAGATGGTATCAGATCTACCCTGAAAGAAGTCTCTTTGTAGCCGAAACACTGCTACAACTACAACTATTGAAGATTAGGGTCTCATGCTTGAAAACCCTAGAAGAATAAAACGAGTCATGTTGGGACTTTCACTATATATTTATATTGGAGAAGGACCAGAAGATGCAAAGTTTACAGGTTGAATATGAAGTTCTAATGTACCTTTTTAAAACTTTTCAGCCTCAAATTATCTATAATCTAGGAGATATGATTCTTCCAACTCAGGGTTCCAGCCCCTCCCAGAATTCAGCCTTAAACAGGTGATCTAGGGATAATTACTATATATCGGTCTAGGAATGTCCAGATTAAATTTAGCAAGACGTTTCATATAGGGAATGGAATTTATTTTATGTGGTAAAATTTTCATACCCAGAAGGTGAAACAATGACATGTGGCAGTCCGTACAAGTTCGTTATGCCGAATAATCTCGAAATATGTCACCTTGGGAAAATTCACATAAGTCCCAATTGGTGAAACCAATTCTACTATAACCTATGGGACCGAAAAGAAGACATACCATGATACCTCAGTGCAAAGTTTCATACCTAGAGGATCATTAATTTTGGATATATAATAGAAAGAAGATCAAGAAATTATGTAGAAGAAACTGAAGAAAACTAGGGCATAAGATATTTTATAGTTCTGTTCACATTTTTGGGGAAATGAGTATGCTTCTCAGCTCACCTTGAGGAGGCACATATTTCTATCCAATCAGATATGAAATATACCTATGTTGAAAAATTAGGGTTTCTCTGTCAAACCCTAGGTCCACCAGAAGTAGTCTTCTAGAAAATCTCTCAAGCTAGCATCAAGTTGAAGCAATCTCATTGGTAATTTCTATCCTCTATTTCCAATTAAGGTTCTCATTTTTACCATGATGATAAATAGTACCAAGCTTGAGAACGAGCTTGAAGAAGACGAGAACCTATGAGCATGGAAGTATATAGTGCTTCTCATACCTGAAGAAGCATGACCTAGAGAACTATGTAAAAGAAGAAGTTGCATATCTAGAGGGAGATGAAGACAAAGCAAAAGAAATATTGTCACGTCCCCATCCCTCTGACTGGCGATGAGGACGCGACCATGGCGTTAACCATCCGGGCTAAGAGCCCCATGAACATCTGATTTCATAAAAATGCTGAAATGCTGAAGTAAAATGCTAAAACAGAATGCTGATAACAAGATGCATTGAAGTAGAACATACACAAATGCAAATATTTATCATACGCAGCGGAAACATCATACATTCATACAAGAATTCAATCATCATGTTCATCACATTCATTAATAGAAAATATGGTTGCAGAAGTAAAATGAGCAAGATCACTTATCTTATGAAGAAGTTGTTCTGCAACCAGCTACGTCGCTGCAACGTTCCACCCAACCATAGGCCAGCGTGCTCCTTAATCTCTTAGCAACGCTGCCACCCCCAAGCTGGGCATGATTCTCCAAGGAATAAGGGAACAAGCAGGCTTACACATAGCCAAGGATACACAAAGCATAGCCAAGCCAACACAGTTGGGTTTATCAGGCCATCAAGGAGTTGGGAAAGGATAAATGCTAAGCTGGTGAGCTCATTGCAGAGCTAGGAACACCTACACCAGAACTAGCCTGACTTATAAGACACCCACGCACACCCAACACAAGGAATCAGTCCCTTCTCTGCTACACAGTCCCTCAGGCCCTCCATTCCCTTCCAGTGCTATTCAGGGGTTGTGGAGAAGAAAGCCAACCCTCTAGCTCTGTTTGTGTGGTTTCCATCCACCAGGTTTATCAAGCAAACCAAGCCCCCATCCCTGCTCCCAACACACTCCGAAGACCAACCATTGCACGCATGCAATCAATCAGCTGTTACAGCTTAAACAGGGGAAAACAACTCTTGGGCGAATTTTAACAGTCTCAATGTATCAGTGAACACCGCTCACAACACGGGGAAGGCAACAACCCATTTTACACAATTGAATCCACTGGGGAAGACTTACACAGACCACAATGGGAAATAAATTGCAGTTCTCCTAGCTTGTACGTGAGAGAAACAACAACGCAGGATCCACAAATCATCCCGTGAGGAAAAGATACAGTCACACCATCTGTAAATCTGTAGAGGAAAACTATGTGGGTAAAAACCAGAAAAAATCCTGCGCGTGAGCATGAGCAACTTCCGCTCCTGCGTGAGGATGAATAGCAAATCGTGAGGTTCATTGCTGGTGGAGTGTGCGTGTAGGCAAGGACTGACAGTCCTGCCACCCCACTCCCAAAAACAATAACTTCCTCAACCACCAGCAGCAATTCTTAATGGAGGTGGTTGGGTAAGACAAAGGAAGGTGACACATCGGTTTTTCCTTCATGGCTCAAGGTTTGACAATTTCCCCCACCCTTATCCTTGTGAAAATCACTCAATTTAGTTGCCGCGATCGTAGCTGGTCAGGTTCATTTTAATTAAAGATGCATATTTACATGATGCTAAAACTTGATATGTATGCCGCATGCCCCGATGCACCATCGGTGACAATTTCAACCTGAAACATAGCATAACCAATCAATGGTGGGGCCTTGGCCTTTAGCTCCGCACCATGATCATTTACAATATATACATCATATACATTTAATGCAACCGTGGTCAAAACCGGGGTGTGACAAAGATTTAGTCAAATCCAAGAGGATTATTTTTGCCTCCATTGACTCTCACATGTATCATCCTTGTAGACTCCCAAGGATATGTTCAATACAATGAACATATTGTACGAAGGAAAGAATGTTAATAGAAAAGATGACATTGAGGAACCAACTGAAGAATGAGAAGATACAGAACTCAGAGACCAAGTAGTTCCACTTCAAAAGGGTTTCTCAAATCAAAGGACAACTTGAAGAAGTCAAATAAAGACATCATGCTCACACCTATGAAGATTCCTCAAATGATGAGGAATGTGAATTCTACTGGTTGCCAGAATCAGTAGAAGGATCCAAGACATGAGGATCAAGAAGGAATCTACCAAACAAACAAAGGTAAGTATTCGAATTATCTTTCGTATATATTTTTTGTAGTATTCATGATAGAATGGTTGCATTAATGATGATATACTACTAATGTGCATGTTATGGGTAAGTATCCCATGGTGCTATACACCACTCCATTGCTACTTATCTAGAATGAAGCCTCTTTGCTGACATATTGGGATTAGTGCACAATCTCAATGATGTTATGGTAGAGATGGAAGGCATTTGGAAAGCTTATGTGTATGGATGAATGTTGTATTGGATAAAATAGTTGCATGATTATATCATTATGCATAAGAATTTGTCATTATGCATATGTCTTATGAAATGTTTCTAACCATGCAACTGGTGTATGTGACTTGTAGGAAAGGTCATGTACAACTACCTACAAGAAAAGGAGGATAAGAATTGTTCCGAAGAACAAGTGACTACAGTTCAAGATTCGCTCCAATAAACATACATGAAGATGAACCTAAAGCTCCCAGGGTCAGAGCCACCATGAAAAAAGAAAAAACTTCAGAAGAATACAAGAGAACAGTAGATCCACCTCAAAAGATGAAGACCACCTTGGGCATGAGAGATAATTCAAGATGAAGAAAAGTATGACGAGACTTCCAACTAAATTAAGAGGCCTCAGGTACACTCTATTTATGTGGAGCAGTTGGGTGACATCATTGATACAAACCCTTCTAGATATGGAATAATCTATGATCAAAGAGTACCATGTGATCATGGGGAATGATCTCTAGAATATGGTTCCGAGACCTGAAGGGGAGTCCATAGTGCCTTCCATGTGGATGTACAAGATCAAGTGTACAAACAAAGGTTTTTAGTTTGTCTCAAAAAGAGGGAGTAGATTATGGCATGACATACTCCATTGACTAGACACACTTCTCCAGTGAAGCAAAAGTATATATCGAGCAAAGAACCACATGTGCAGAAAATCCTTTGTACGAGCTCAGAAGGCACCCATAGATAAGCATATCCAGTTACATAAGGAGCTTGAATATCACCTAGAGTGATGAACATCTTAACCTTTTCTATAAGGTTGAAGATGGAATCCTATAAAAGAAAACAAGCTCACATATGGGTGTAAGAGGAACTTTTCAACAAAGTTCAAGATAAAGGATCTTGGTATCTAGTAACCTGATATGGATACATAGAAAATCAGTAGCAGAAGATGCTACCTATCACTCCAGTACAAAATGTTTCGATACATAGAGTACAAAATGAAGAGGGGAGATGAAGCTACACTTTAGGGGGAGTGACTGCAAAATATTTCTGAGTTTAGCATGGTATGATAGGATGCACAACTTCATGATGAACTAAGGCTTCACGAAGAGTAAAGTGGGTTCCAACCTTAAAAGTTGAATGCAGAATACTGGGATACGTCGATGACCGAATATGATGAACTCATTGTAGATGCAAAGATGAAGCAATGAGGCCAGAAATAGCACCTCAGGATGTTTGGGATTGGGTATGATCTCATGAAGAGGCTGAGTACATTACAACATGTTCAAGATGTAGTGAAGCAATGCGGATTTGTAAAGTATGTTGTGGAAATCTTAAGAAGATTTGATATGTTGGATTGTAAAGCCATGGCCACACCCATGGATACTAACCTGAAGATATTATCTGACGAATCATCAGAGTTGGTGGATGTGACTTAGTACAGAAATATTATTGGGTCACTGATGTATCTGACGAATACAAGGCAAGATATATGCTTTGTTGTGAACACCTTGAGTCAATATCTAGTTAAACCTAGATGGGTTCACCTGATAGCTGCAAAGCATGTGATAAGGTACCTGAAAGGTATGATAGACTTTGGACTATACTATAGAAGAGATCATGACTACAGATTGTATGGATATACAAATTCAGATTGGGCAAGAAGTGTCGTAGATAGAAAGAGCACCTCAAATGGATGATACTTTCTGGGATCCGCCATGATCTCATGATTTAGTAAGAAAAAATCCAGTGTTGCTCTTAGCACGACCGAAGCAGAGTAAATAGCAACTTGCTCCATTATTTGAGAAGCCATATGGATTCAAAAATTGATGATATGTCTATTTGATCTAGAGCGGCATTAGAGGAAATTTGAGGTCTAAAATGGGCCTCCTAAGAAAAATAATAAAATAATAGTTAAAATAATAAAATAATATTTATTAATTTTGGAGGAAGAATGAAAAACTACTTTTTTGTTCGTATTTTCAACATATATCCCCGTGTTTTTACTCAAATTTTGAGCAAGAGGGATCATTGGATGCTGAATTAAATTCCGCATCCAACAAGTACCCACACTGCATACTTTTGGCAAACCCTACTACCCCAAAAAACAAGAAATACCTAAAAAAACATGATGATGATGTCATCATCATGTTTTTTCAAGTATTTCCCTTTTTGGGGGTAGCAGGGTCCATCAAAAGTATGCAATGTTGTACTCGTTGGATGCAAAATTTAATTCTGTGTCCAACGAGCCCTCCTGCTCAAAATTTGAGTAAACAAATGGGGAGATATGTTGAAAATACAAACAAAAAAAGTAGTTTTTTTTAATGACAAATATGTCAAGTCAACCATTATGGTTGACGCATTTTATTGAAATTCTATTGGTTCTTGATTTCCAACTCACAAGAATTTATTGTTGGCTCACTTTCCTATAAGGCCCATTTTAGACCCCAAATTTCCTCTAATCGATACCACAGTGATTCTCTGTGACAACCCAAGTTGCAGAAAGATGACAGAGAATCTTATGTTCCATGATAAATCAAAGCACATAGAAATCTGATATTTTACATAAGGAATATGGTACATAAGGGAGATGTAAAACTCCAGTATGTGAGTACCAATGAGCAAGTTACTGATGTGTTGAACAAGCTTCCGTAACAAGCTTAGTTTAGTTCGAAAAGAATTTCCTAGCAAGGAGGAATAATGATGATGATACAGACTTTCCTCGCAGGGAGGAACAGTGATGATGATACAGACTTTCCTCATAAGGAGGAAAAGTGATGATGATACAAACTTTCCTCGCAAGGAGGAACAATGATGATGATACATAGTTTCCTTGCAAGGAGAAACAATGATGATGACACAGACTTTCCTCGCAAGGAGGAATGATGATGATATGGACCCTTCTCGGAAAGGAGAAACAGGTCGAAGATATAGACTCTCTTCAGAAAGGAAGAACAAGTCAGAGATATGGACCCTTCTCGGAAAGAAGAAACATGTCGAATATATAGACTCTCTTCGGAAAGGAAGAACAAGTCAAACATATAGAATCTCTTCAGAAAGGAAGAACAAGTCAAATATATGGGCTCTCTTCGGAAAGGAGGAACATGTCGAAGATATGGACTCTCCTCAGAAAGGAAGAATAAGTCGAAGATATGAACCCTCCTCGGATAATGGGGCAGCAGGTTGATGATATAGATCCTCCATGGAAAGGGGGAGTGATGATGAGACTGTCATTGATGACATCGATGCTTCAGTATGAAAGAGGCCAAGTGCGCCTAAATATGCTGACAAGGTTCGACATTAACTTGTGGACGATAGTATCCTCTCTTAAGGATGGTCTTGTGGGAAAATAACACTCTGCTCCTAAGAGTGGTCCTTACTAGCCAAGGATGGTCCTGCTGACATTACTTTCGCATGGAGAGTGTACCTACATTCATATGTAGATATCATAGAATAACACTCGCTTATGAGTGGACCTAGCCTTAATGCTAAGGATGATCTATGATGAGTCCTCACATATGCTAGATCTGCAGTAGCATATGTTACTCTCGCATGGAGAGTGTACCATAGAATAACACTTGCTTGAGAGTGCTCCTAACCTTAATGCTAAGGATTCTCTACGATGAGTGCTCACAGATGCTAGATATGTAGTAGCAGATGTTACTCTCACATGGAGAGTGTACCTACATTTATATGTAGATGCCATAAAATAACACTCACTTGGGAGTGGTTCTAGATTTAGTGCTAAGGATGTTCTATGATGAGTCCTTGCAGACGCCGTAGTCTAATAGTCGCATGGAGTGGTCCTAGATATAGCGTTGAGGATGTCCTATGATGAGTCCTTTTGGATGCCATATCTGCAGTGACAGATGCTACTCTCACATGGAGAATGTACCGTAGAATAACACTCGCTTGAGAGAATTCCTAGATTTAGTTTTGAGGATGCTCTATGATGAGTCCTTGTGGATGCCATAGAATAACACTCTCTTGGGAGTGGTCCTAACTTTAGTGTTGAGGATTCTCTATGATGAGTCCTTACAGATGATAGGTCTTGCATTCATGTGCAGACGAGATCTACATTCAATTGGTCGATACTATGGACCCTCCTTGTTAAGAGGGAGTAGGTTGATGGAGGATTGCATCATCCTTGGACCTATGTCCTAAAGTGATAGGGATTGATCATCCCGCAAAGATATCATGTGTATTGTAGGTAGCTTTACGTCAAAGGATCAAGAAGATTGAAGTGTTGCTGCAAAGGATCTATAAAATCAAAGTGTTTCTGCAAAGGATCGAGAAGATCAAAGTGTTGTTGCAAAGGATCGAGAAGATCGAAGTGTTGTTGCAAAGGATCGAGAAGATCGAAGTGTTGCTGTAAAGGATCTAGAAGATCAAAGTGCTGCTGCAAAGGATTGAGAAGATCGAAGTGTTGCTACAAAGGATCGAGAATATTGAAGTGCTGCTGCAAAGGATCGAGAATATTGAAGTGATGCTGCAAAGGATCGCGAAGATCAAAGTGCTGCTGCAAAGGATCGAGAATATCGATGTGCTGCTGCAAAGGATCAAGAATATCGAAGTGCTGCTACAAGGGATCAAGTGATCGTGTGTTGTAGAAGATAAAGACTCAGTGATGTAGAAGACAATGTTCCAGTACTAAATACATTGAAGAGTAACTGTTCCAGTTACTGATTGTGAAAACTTCCTATAACGTATAGATGTATCACCTTGATAATGTTGCAGATGATCTCTCTCTTGTTAATCCTATAGTTGATGATGATGTTGTCAGTATAATACCCTTCTCATTAAGGGGGAGTGTTGAAATATTGTAACTTCAAAGGATATTCTAAATTAATTTTATTGATGTACCCCAAGGGAGATGTATTATTCCTCCATCGGGATGTTACTATTGTATTTGGTCATCATAGAGTCGTGAGGTAAATCCTCCATTGTAAGTCGGGTCAATAGTACCCTAATGAATATAATATAATATTGAATTGAGTCTTCCTAAGTGAAGTCGTCCCAGTCTATTAAGTGGGGCTGACTTGTTAGGTTAAAATTCAAGTGACAAAAATAGTATAAATAGAGGAGCTGTGTTCCTCATTTGAACACACACTCACTTGTGTATAGAGCATAGGAGAGAGACAAATATATATATCTGCTGGGAGAAGGCACACCTATTTGGGGTCTTTTCTTGTACTTTTGATACATCTTATCTAGAGGAATTTTTGCTAGGTTTTCTTCCCCGTGAGGGTTTCCCGGGATGAATATTTGTGTTATTTTGTGTGGTTGTACTTGTCTATCTTTAAGTGATCCTTTTTCATATGGTTATGATTCTATAATGATAAATGTTATTAGATATTGTATAACCATTAACAAAATTAACAAAATTAACATGTTGTAATATACTTACCTATTCCTGTGACATATCTCCCCCATGGGAGGGATCGGTGCTAGAAATTTCTTTCGCTTCTAGAGATCCAGATAGCACCTGCAAGTTTAAAAATTATAAATATTAGCAATCTATAAAGGAGTGTACAGTAATAAATAAATAATTTTAACAAGATTCAGTCATTAACCATGTACTTATATTCCTTAGGTAATCATAGAAGTCGCCTGGGGGGAATTAATTGAGATCAATGTCTCCGACATTCTGTTCAAAATGTAGTTCCTGCAACTTCAAAAACTGGAAATATTAGACCATTTAATAAATTAACAAACTAACATGTATTAAAAAATGACACATTTTGAAATATTACCTAGATGTTGGTTGTTTGAGCCTCGGATACGACAACACTCAGTACACTACCACCCCCCTTAGAGACATCAAGCTCCTACAAGATTAAAAATTGCATATATTAAGAATCTTTTAATATGTGTACAATATGGAAAAATTAATTTGAATAACAATAGATTTTTTACAATGTCCTTACCTAACCACCAGTCATCGTAGAGGTACCATGTGTTGGCCCACGATCATAACAAGATTGACCACATGTCATGCACACGTGTGGCTCGATCTGGGGCTCATGGGATGTTGGTCTATCCCCACCAATAGATGGTCTTCTACCATCAGAACTTGATGGTTGTACCCCATCGGAGGAAGAGGGCCCTGCTTGGTCATCAGTTGTGGTGTGGTACGAAATCATCTTAGCTACCATAAGAAATGCCTCATGTGTATGGGTAATCATATCATGTGTAGGAGGTATGCTTGGAATTGGTAGCCGGACACAGGGTGGAGGTATCTATTGATTGACATCTCTATGCCTAGCATTGGGACGGTTGTCGGGAATCCTCCTACCAACACCCTCAAACCCCAACATGTCAAAATAGTTGACATGTTTTCCCATCACAAACTCTGCATAAAGTTTCCAGAGAAAGTACAATGGTACTTTCCTGTTGTTGTGTGGGGAATTATAAAAAACCATGTACCATCTATCTATCTAATGGTCTCTAATTGGTTTACAGATGCAACACTTAATGGAAATATGTGGTATTCTAATCTATGGAATGCCATCCGTCCTAGACACTCTAAATTGTGAATATATATGCTCTTTGGTTATTTTGAGCTTCTTAATCTCATTGGAGTTGAATCCATCAGCATATTTTTGTCGTTTTGTCTCTCTGCACAATGCTATGCTATACAAAGCATTATTAGATCTGCTGATGATATTGAATATGGTCAGTAATGATGTTAATAAGGGGTGACAGAGTTCATCTCCACCCGTCCAAGCTGAACCGATATCTCTCAAATGACCAATAAATCTCAAAATCTTTGCATTGTGGTCCATAGTATCCACTGGAATCATAAATACAAATAAAATATCATTGGAAAAATAAACACATGGTATGATGACATCTTTAGGCAATGAAAAGTGTAAAACTAATGTACGAAAAATAGCAACATAAACTATTTATAATTTAAATTTTAAAATTGGTCTTGAATTTTACACTAAAGAATAAACATTTAACATTTTTTCATCCTAAATTTATGTCGTAAATTTGTATTAATTCCAATTTCCAGATGCATACATTAAATTTCCTATGTGCATATGTTTATTGGGAAGCTCCTCTACCTTATTTTAAGGCTTGTATTATGAAGTTTCATCAAAACTATGAGGTGTTCACTAATTCCCTTGGAGAACCAACTCCCAGATTGCAGGTAGAGGCACGGGCTAGAGCCTAGAGGAGGTGGCAGAAGGTGATATTGATGAATAAAATCCCAATATAGGAAAGTATTTTGATAGGTATGTAATTATTTGTTGTAGAATGAATTTTTTTGGTCTCCATAGGCCATTTAGCATCTTTGTTTATATATGTAATTTAGGGCATATGTTGGTTGTGAAGACCCT
This sequence comes from Pseudotsuga menziesii, assembly GCA_001517045.1. Lineage (NCBI taxonomy): Eukaryota > Viridiplantae > Streptophyta > Pinopsida > Pinales > Pinaceae > Pseudotsuga > Pseudotsuga menziesii. Next base: position 59,827 of record LPNX010695668.1, read on the forward strand.
CTACCTTATTTTAAGGCCTGGATTATGATTTTTCATTGAAACTGTGAGGTGTTGACTAATGCCCTTGGAGGAACAACTCCAAGATTGCTGGTAGAGGCTAGGGCTAGAGCCTAGAAGAGGTGGCAGAAGGTGATATTGATGAATAAAATCCCAATATAGGCAAGGATTTTGATAGATATGTAATTTTTTTTGTAGCGTGAATTGACTCCATACGGAATTTAGCATCTTTGTTTATATGTAATTTGGGGCATGTATGGATTCCACTTGATGTTATTTTAGATGTATGCACTCTTTCTATATACCCATTGACACTTAGCATATTTGCGTATAGTGACTTTAGGGTTGCAAGGTTTCCACTAGATTCTATCATGTATGATAGTATGTGATTTACATGTAATCAAACACATCAACCTCCCTATGTATATTGATGTTGGTAGAGCCTATTATTGAACTCCATTGTCTTGATCTTAACCAAAATGTACCCTTAATTTAAGGGAAAATATTTGTTAAGCATGGGAAGCTTCTATACCTTATTTTAACACTTGGATTAGGAAGTTTCATCAAAAGTGTAAGGTGTTGATTAATGTTCTTGGACGACAAACTTTGATATTTCAGATAGAGGCAAGGGATTTACCATGTTTGTTTATGTATTTTAGGGAAGATTTGAATTCTACTTGAATTTTTTTTAGTTGTATGCAACCTTGCATACTTGAGAAACTTTGCATATTTGTGAATTTTGGTTTGGATTTACAAGGATGCTTATGAATATACATATGCAAATAGTGAAATTGATTTGTTTTTTATGAGTAAATTGGGGTTTTGGTTTCCATTGGGCATGTAAATTTCTTATGCAACATTGCAATATACTTGAGAAACTTTTCATATTTCGGAATTTTGGTTTGGATTCACAAGGATGCTTGTGAATATACATATTCAAATAGTGAAATTGATTTGTTTTTTATGAGTAAATTGGGGTTTTGATTTCCATTGGGGATGTAAATTTCTTTATGGGAATATAAATTAAAAAATGTTTGGTTTCAATTCATATTAGGGCATATAAATGATTGAAAATAGGGAAACTAGCATGAGAGGATTTGATGTAAATACCTCACAATGAAGAGATTGATCCCCAAGGTGGAGTTTTTTTCCTTTTATCACCCAAATCACGTTCACCCTTGCTTGTTTTGGTTGGCTTTAACACATTGTTATGCATGGTTGTGGAGAAAACGACGGGCTCAACCTTTTATAAGCATAAATCATGTTTTACATAATGCGTGTGCGTTCTTGTACACTGTAACACGTGCATGTTTTAGAGAAACATAAGGCACATACATTTTACTTAACTATATTAATTGGTAAGCACGTTGGCAGGCTTGAGACTAGGCTTGGCAGGGTCGACATTGCTTGGGATGATTTCTGTTTTATGGATCTTGAATCATTGGCTTCAATCTACCATTGGATCTAAAAGGTCCCTCAACTTTGTGCACTCAAACAGGTACTAAGCTAATCCTCATACCAATTGTGTGCACAACCTATAAAAAGGTGTGATCATGTATAATGTGCATACCTTGTTTATTTGATCTATTAAACAAATGGTGTTTTTTAAAATGTCTAGTTTTTTAGAAAATAAACTATTTTTTTAGAGGCCATGATTTTTAAAAACAAGGGTTACTGATGTCTTTATATTACCAATTGCATGGGAAATGTATAGAAAGGTGCAATTATGTAGAATATGTGTACTTTGTTTATTCGATTTATTAGATTTTTTTTTTTTTTTGACTAGGGGAATCGGCAACTGGGGCCGGGCTGGTACTCGCGTGACACGGGGTCCAGGGATCCATTTCCGCTACCACTATAACCCTAGGTGCCCCACACCCGCCGCAAGACATGGGACACAGGTAAACCCGGGTGGGATTGATCTCGTGACCTCCAATTTACAAACANCGGGCTACGATTTATTAGATATTGATGTTTACTTTTAAATCGTGTTTTTTAAGAAATAAAGTATTTTTTTAAGAAGTCATGATATTTAAAAATTAGGGTTACTAAGCTCTTCATCTTACCAATTGTTTGTGCAATGTATAAAAATGAGCGATTGTGTAGAATGTGCATACTTTATTGATTAAATTTACTAAACAAATAGGTATTTTTGAAAATTCATGTTTTTGAAGAAACAATGGGTTTTTTTTAAGAAAACGTGCTTTTAAAAAGTGAAGGGTACTAAGGTCTTCCTCTTACAAATTGTGCGCACAATGTATACAAATATTATGTTATATAGAATGTGCATAATTTCTTTATTCCATTTGTTAAATAAATGGCGTTTTTAAAAAATTAGGGCTACTAAGTTATTCCTCTTATCAATTCCATACATAATGTATAAAAATGTTTAATCATGTAGAATGTGAATACATCGTTGATTCAATTTTTTTTCCTGGTAAAAAAAACATAATTTCATTTCATATTTCGAGAACAAAATTATTTTTTGTAGATACACATCTTGTGTATTCATAGTAAACCATATAGGTCCAAGCATAAATAACAAAAAGGATGAGTGTTCATTCCCTTCCAAAACATATGTCCACAATACATCTATAGAGATACAACAAATTTCAGCCACAATTCTGAGGAAAAAATCCCGCAGTTTTCAGCAAAAAATAACAAAACTAATAATCAGAAATATATAAGTCTAGCAGTGCCATAGACCAACTGAAATTCCAAAGTGCCAACAAGACAATAAAATGCCATCACTGATGGAATACGTAAGAGACCAAAATATAAAGGGTCAAAGCTGAGAGACCCCTTCAATAAAGGGTCGATGATAATACTCATGTGCTGCTCCATCGACTTGTTCACTAATATTCCATTGACCCAACGTCAATAGTAGACCCTCCTTTGAGGCCTTGTCTGCCTCCCTATTATTCTCCCTATATACATGTATGCATGAAAAAGTATCATAATATTCTAAAACATTTGAAATAGAAGATAACAAGTTGGCAAGTCTCAGATTTCTGCACATTTGAGTCCCCTTCATCCAGTTAATGATATTCATCGAGTCACCAAATACATTGAGTGTTCTACACCCTTTTTCTACTGCAAAAATGAGGAGAATTTTTCGACTGAGCATCTCAGCATAGTTGTTACTGCCTTCTCCTAGCCCCATCATAATTTTGAAGAAATGACCCTCCCCAAGGAAGAGAATAGCACCACCCCCACATATTTTCTCTTATGCCGCTCCATCGAAAAACCCCCAAGGTATCATCTTATCAATTTCCACCTCTAAAACATCCCTCTGATGTTTCACTCTAATATGTTGTGGGAAAGTAGTAAGTATACCTCCAGCAGCATTAGCAGTGATCTCTGGCATACAACCTTTATCTTCAAAAATCAAATTATTCCGAGCTAGACACACTCTCCAAATAACCAGCAAAGGAAGAGATATCATTGAATCCATTGAATTAGTTCTTCTCCAGTTTTCCCATGCTCCCAAAATGGTTAACCCCTCCCACCTACAAAGTGTTCCAAAAATATTAGAACATTCCTTTCACACTTCTATGATGAATGGGCGATGTAGGAAAAGGTGGATCAATGATTCTCCTACATTTTTTCACAGTATACACCAGCCTAGTCCCTGGAAAATCCTTTTTTGCAAGTTATCGCAGCAAGGTGTCTTGTTCTCTAGGACACACCACATGAAGAGCCTAGTTTTAGGTGGACAATTGATCTTCCAAAGGGAGTTCCACCACTAGAACTCAACCCTATTCAAACCTTTAGTGCTGAGTTTAATATATCCCTCATTAGGAGTGTATTTCCCACTCCGATCTGCATCCCAAATGAGGACATCGTCCCTTTCATGAAGCTTGATCTGATAATGGTTCAAAGCCCCAATATACACTTCCAGCTCCTTCGTTTCCCGATCAGGAAGCCCCAGATCCATTTCCCCAATCCAAGATTGTTCCCACCGATTCACCTACAGAGGAGCCGCAAGTTGACTAAGGAAAAAGATTCCTCTATTTCTCCATTCCATCATTGTTTCTACCTAATGTTTGTGTTGTTGAATACACCCGACCCATGGGTCCTCCTTGACTCTAATTTTCCTTTCGTTCCTGATCTACCAGGAAAGAAAAGCCTCAATGACATCCAAATATTTAACTACTGCTTTCCAAAAAATCAAGCCCCCAGCATGCGATTTCACAGAGTTTCGAAGCTAATCCCCCACCGATCCAGGCCCAATATATTTCTGAATCATTATATGAGTCCATAAATTCTCAGTCTTCAAGATTCTCCATCACCCTTTTGTCGCTAGATATTTTGCAAATAAAAAAATGTTTTTAAGACCCCAACCACCCAGTTCTTTTGGGATTGCAATCCTCTCCCACTTGACCCATGGAGCAACCTGGGATTCCTACTTACCACTTTAGAGAAAACATAAACAATTTTTGCGTGCCTCTTCCAAAATGCCTTTTGGGATCCAGGCCAAGGACATCCAATAAACTGGGATGGCCTCCAACACTGCTTTCACCAACACCAGTCGACCAGCTATAGAGAGCCATTTATGGCTCCAAAGCTTCAACCACTTTTCCATCTTATCCAGCAACCAAACTTAAACCTTTTTTTGATAGTCGTTAGGTTTCAAATAGAATTTGAGATATTTCAACCCTCCCTTTATACTACCAACACTGAAAGGGAATAAGGACAAGTATTCTTGTCTCTCCACATCACTTAACAGATGGGTGGTCAAAGTAGATTTTCCAAAGTTTATATCCATACCGGTAGCTTTTGAATACAACTTCAGAATATCAAAAAGGGTATTAAGCTCTCTGGTTGAAACCAAGAAGAAGATGAGAACATCGTCTACAAACTGTAAATGAGTCAATTATAGATCCTAAGAAATCTGAATACCTCTAAAGGTTCCCATTATTTTATCCTCCTTGATGGATCTGCTTAGACCTTCTGCTACCAACAGGAATAGGAGGGGAGATAGATGGAAACCCTGTCTCAACCCTATCTCTGCATGAAAGAAAGAAGATGTAGCATCATTGATCAGAACCAAGAATGACACCATGGTAACGCAGCTCATTACCCATCTGATGAAAGCAATATCAAACCCTAAATGAGTTAGCAATAAACGAATATAGATCTAGCTTACCTTGTCATAGGATTTTGCAAGGTCAATTTTCAATATAGCACCCTTAAGATTTTTAGTTTTCATGCTATGTAGGCCTTCCTGAGCAGCTCCAATGGCCTCATGAATCTGTCTCCCCTCCAAAAACCAAAAATTTTCTTCAGTAATATGGTCGAACAAAATCCCCTTCAGACACTGAGCAATCACCTTTGTGACCACCTTGTAGATAAAATTGCAAAGAGAGATGGGCATGAAGTCGTTCAGAGAAAATGGATTGTCCACCTTTGGAATCAGTGCAATAAAAGTAGAATTGAAGTTGGCCAGAATCCTCCCAGTTATCCTTGTATCCTCCACTACCTTTAGTAGATCACCACCCAAATTTCAAAGAGTTACAGAAATAATTCTATCGTCTAACCATCAAGTCCAGGGATTTTGTCCTTCTGAAAGCTCTGGAGTACTGCCTTGAGTTCACCATTCGAGACTTCCTCCATTAGAGCCAAATTATCTTCCTGTTCCACAAACCTAGGGGGAAACTAAGCAATATGTATAACTTCAACAAGAGATGCCTGAACAGGAGCTTTGTAAATCTTCTTGAAATGTTCATCCCCAGTGGAGGTCATGCCTTCAAAAGTGTCCTGTGTAGAACCATGGTCATCTAAAAGGCTCCACACAGTATTGGATACCTTCCTCCCTCTGGCATAAGCATGAAAGAATTTTGTGTTTTCATCCCCACATTCCAACCAAAGCGCTATGCTCTTCAATCTCCATGTTTCTTCCTTTTCCAGCAACAAAGTGATCCTTCTCCCTTCCAACTGAATCAACACATCCTTTTCCATCTGATTCAACATCCCACCACTATCCAAGTTATATATCCCAGAGAGTTCAGTTTCAATCTACTGCAGCTCACTGTCCTCCCTCTTTCATTTGTCCACCTCCCAAGATTTAATAGCATCCTTCAAATTCCATATATTCACTGCAAACTGAAAAGATGCAGTGCTCCTATTCCCAGGATCAAAAGGAGTCCATCTATTGTAGATCAGGGCCCGAAAACCTTCATATTTAAGCCAAGTCTTGTTGAATTTCAAGGGATTTGGTGGTTTAACAGGACCATTCTTGAATTCCAGGAAGATAGGGTAGTGGTCCGAGAGTCCACCTTTCCCCACCCATTTTCTGATAAAGTTATGTCTATCCACAATCATTTCTGTAACCATAAAACGATCCAGTCTCTTAGCCACTCTCCCTTCCCCACACCTATTATTTCTCCATGTGGGTGTGATCCTACAGGGCTCAATATCTAACCAGTTCCTCTCAGCCAAATTCTGGGTAAAATATTCAGTCAACAGATCAGCATGCGCATGAGGCCCCCGTACCTCAGCCTGCCCTAAGGAGAAGTTCAAGTCTCCTCCAATAATCAATAGTTCACCCCTCAAGAGTGAGTTGTTAAATAAATTATCCCAAAACGGGATCCTATTAAGGGCCATAAATGTTAACAAAATTGAAGATATTCACATGTTCCAGGGCTTTAAAGGTCAAACCCAAAACTGATTCCATACCCAAAACATTCAGGGCCTTGACATTCCTATCATTCCAACCGATTTCCAAGCCTCCCAAACGGCCTCTTACATCCAGAGTCTCAAAATTCCAGCCACTAAACCAATTTTCCAACCTAGATTTAATCTCCTCTCATGCCCCCAAAGTTTCTTGAAGCAGCAAAATATCATGGTGATCTAAATCAACCACCCTCCTGAGTGTTGATCTTTTTTGGGGACCAGCAAGACCCCAACAGTTAAAGGACATAATATTCATATTCTACCCTTCTTCTGGGCATGCACTGCTCCAAGTTCCCTTTCAATTGAAATTTGTTTTCCTTCCAGTAAATCCTTCCTGGCTCAGGTCTAACCCTTGGAGAAATGGGAGATTCAGCCCCTCCCCCTAGGAGTCCCAACCAATACTTTCCCCAGCCCACCAGAAGGACCTTTAGTACAATAACGAAGGAAATAACTTGAATCAGATGTTTCAGGGAGGGAACACGGAGGAGATAGTTCATGCAAAATCTATTCCAGCACCGACACAGAAGGGTGTTCCTCAATACAAGCAGCAAAGATGGGTGACGAGAGCCCTAGAGGTTGTGAAGATAGAGACAATTTTTTAAGCCCATCCACCCATTCAAGAACCGAAACATTCAAATGATTTGTAAATAAATTAATGGACAGAGAGAGGGTGAAAGAGGAGATACCATGAAGAGGATCCCTGAACAGGAAAGGTTCTCCCACTTGTCGGACCACCTCTGCCACTAGAAGCCCCATAGGAGGAGCGTCCTCCACCTCGCAACCTTCCACCATCTCGGTCACCTGTCCCGTAGGTGAAGACGATTGAGATGAAGGATCAGTACACCCCTCCTCTCCCCCCGACAATGAGCTCCCACTATTCTTCCGACACCCATTCAAGTGCGAACAAACATAGAGCATTCCATCGCAGGGTGACCATACGCATGGAAGTGTCTACATATGAAGGGGACATTTTCATAGTCCAAAACCTGGTGATAATAACACTAACGTAAATCCATCTGCACATCACCAGGAATCCCATTCCTAATGTTAATATTAACAATAATTCGAGCCACCCTTTTCAATATTGAAACCTTGTAGGAGGTATCAGATTCTAGTAAAGTACCTAACAGGTTCCCAATGTGGGAAAAATGATCCTCATACCAGAAAGGGAGTGAGAGCCCCAGGATCTTGACCCATAATTGGCACAAGGTCTACCCTTTCTCTACTCGCATTAAAAACAGGGTGTCATCGCTTTAACAGAACCATCGCATGGTTAAAGGACCAATTTAGATTCATCACCCGAAGTAAGTCCTCCTCATTTTGGAAATTGAAAGCGAACCATCCTCGTGTGAGTCCTTCCACTTCAGGAGCCCCTTCAGCTCCATCATCCAACACTCCTCAACCCATTTCACCACGGATTGAACAGAGACCTTCTTACCCATGAAACGACCAACCAACATGAGTTTGGCCATCCTTTCCATCATCTCCCACCTAGTTTCCTCCCCAATAGTTTAGTTGATGACCGGATTCAATTTGATCCAATTTTTCTTCCTCTTATGAACCCCCTTGTAGCCTAATATTCCAGCCTCCTTGCCACTGGTGCCTGAATAATTAAAACCCCTCTCCAATGGGCTAGAGTAGCCCCTTTGTTCCTGCTCACCAATAATGTTGCCCACAAACCCTAGATGATCCTCCTTCTAAAAAGAAACCACTTCTGGAAAGCGAGAACCGATACCCTCCCTCCAGATCCCATCTGCATTCAGCTCCAGAACAATCCTGTATTCAGTAAGACATGAGCCGAACCTACCTCTAAAAACCAAAGAAAACCGCTCCTTTTAGCCTACTAACAAACCATCACCAGGGAAAAAATCATCCGGCAGTTGGAACGACCGCGGTGAAGACACCAACAAAAGCCGACGAGGAAAACCCATCGTCGTTTACTGGGAAAGGGATAGCAGCAGAGAACCCCTTTGACTATAGCTGCTGAATGGCAACCAAACCTTCTGACACACAACCAATTATCGAATGCCAAAAAATACCCTCCTCTAGGTTTTCAAGGAGTAATCCACTTGATCCTCCTCAGCCATAGTGCGGGTAGGTAGAACAGTAAAAACGCCAAGGTAAAATGAAAAAAAAAAGATTCAAGAAATACCTTCAGCTGATAAGAAAGAGGGATGAGGCTTGACTCCCAAGAAATGTTCCCGCTGCGGTCAACACAAAACAACATCCTTACGCTGTATACCATCGACCCCCACACTGGCCCTACTGTCAACTGTCAGATCCATGAAGTCTGTAGGCGATGCCTGCAAATAGTCCTAAACCCTAGGCATAACTGCAAACCCTAGCAGTCCTCCGTCTCCCTCCTCCAAAATCCTCGAAACATGTGCGAGTTATATTGAATGTTTCTATTTTATCTGCTAGTTGTGGGATATCTCTATGAGGATATATCTATAATGTTACCAAGGAATCCTCAACTAGATTGTAGTTGGGCGGAAAAGGAATCGACGATCGGTAGGTAATCTACTTGTCTGTGCTAATTCCGAGCCTGTTCGTTTTGGTTGTTTAATTGGGATTTATGATTTTGTTTCTTGCTTATTGGTTCTCTAGGCATCCTTGCTTGTAGAGTTGAGGGGAGCTCTTGAGTTTATGCCCACTGCTGATTCAACTTATTAAACAAATGTCATTTTTAAAACATCATGTTTTTAAATAAATGAAGCAATTTTTTTTAGAAGTCATGATTTTTGAAAAGTAGGGATACTTATATATTCCTCTTACCAATTGCATGCATGACCTATAAAAATGTGAGATCATATAGAATGTGCACACTTTGTTGATTCGATTTAAAAATGTCATAAATGTCATTTTTTTTAAAGTCGTATGTTTTAAGAAATAACGTAAGTTTTTTAGAAGTTGAGTTTTAAAAAAATGAGGGGTACTGAGTTATTACTCTTACCAATTGTGTGCACAAACTATAAAAAGGTGCAATAATGTATAATGTTTATAATTTTTTTATTCAACTTAAAAAATAAATGACGTTTTTCAAAGGATTGTGTTTTTTAAGAAATAAATTAAGTTTTCTATAAGTCAAGATTTTTTAAAACAAGAGGTACTATACTCTTCCCCTTACCAATTGTGTGTGAAATGTATAAAAAGGTGTGATTATGTAGAATGTGAATACTTTATTTATTCGACTTATTAAACAAAAATATTTTCTGTAGAAGTCTTGTTTTTTAACCAATATTTTTTCTTAGAAGTCGTGATTTTTGAAAACGAGGGGTACTAATCCCTTCCACATAGCAAATTGCATGCACAATGTATAAAAATGTGTGATTATGTAGAATGTGCATACTTTGTTGATTTGAATTATAAAACAAATGCCATTTTTTAAAATGTTGAATTTTTTCAGAAACAAGGAAATTTTCTAGAAAACTTGATTTTTAATATTGAGGGGTACTAATATATTCCTCTTACCAATTTTGTGCACAGCCTATAAAAAAGTGCGATCATGTAGGATGTGCATACTTTGTTTTTTATTTATTTATTAAAGAAATGATGATTTTAAAGAAGTATTGTTTTTTTAAGAAATAAAGTTTTTTTTAGAAGTCACAATTTTTAAAAATGAGAGTTACTAAGAACTTCCTCTTATCAAGTGCATGCATAATGTATAAAAATGTGCAATTATGTAGAATGTGCATACTTGATTCATTCGAATTATTAAATAAATAGTTTTTTAAAAAGAAATATAGTATTTTTTATAGAAGTTGTAATTTTTAAAAATGAGGGGTACTAAGCTATTACTTTTACCAATTGCATGTGTAACCTATAAAAAGGTGGATCATGTATAATATGCATTCTTTGTTTAATTGACTTATTAAAAAAATGGTGTTTTCTAGAAAGACATGATTTTTAAAAATCGAGGTTACTGAGATCTTGTTTTTATGAATTGTGTGCACAATGTATAAAATGGAAGGATTGTTTAGAATGTTCATACTGTAATATCCCTCCTCCATTCCCCTTTGTACAATTTTATCCATATTCAGACTTAGGAGACTACTATACAAAAAAGAGACCCCATTGGAGTTTGTTGGTTGTGGAGCATGATCTTCCAGATCCAGAGATATTATTCAGTCGTGTTTGTACCCTAGGTGTACTGTACACTCATTCCCCCTTCTTTTGGGTTCAGGGTAGTGCCCCGAAAAAGGGGGTTCAGGGGTAGCGCCCCAGAGAAACGGGGGTTCGGGGGTGGAGCCCCTGAGAATTTTTTTTGGGATGTGTGTTGGCCAACAGTTATGTAGACCCATGGTATTGGGTTAACCGTAGTATTTTCCCATGGTATTTTTCCCCTATAAAATAAATCATTGTAACACGACTATGTATGGTATTATAGCATTGTAAACAATCTCTGTGATTGTGTGAGAGAGACTGTGAGAGCATGAAGAGGAAGTGCAATGGTTTTGCTGCAGGTTGTATCCCTTCATCTTTCTGGACTGTAATAAAAGGAATGGAAATTCCTTTGTGGACATAGCCCATTGTTTGGGTGAACCACGTTATATCTGTGTCTCTCTGTAATGGGTTTAATTTGTTTTGCATCTTGTTTAATGATTTAATTGTATATATGTTATTGCTTTGTGGTATTGTTTTCTAATAGAGTCTTCTTCATGTTTTCAGACTCTCTAAACATGAAAACACCATCGAGCATTTACCGTCTTGGGCTCGACAAAAATCCACGATATAGTATCATACTGAGCATACTTCTATCCCTTCTTCATGCTCCTCAAACTGTAAATAAGGCCTAAACAGTGTCTTTCGATGCCCACATATATTGCATATAGTCTCCCCTTATGGTAGCATTCCCCCCATTAGGTCGTCTTTGTTTAGAGTAATCTGCGATGAGTCTCCCTTGGATCCCCTAGATATCACTTGTCCAGTTACTTCACCAAGTATCTTCTCGGTTCCACAGCCATGATTCCCTCCCCATGAGTTAGTATCATATGCTTTTAGTCATCCATTCTGTCATACTATGAACAAAGTAATTTTGGGTCCCTCGTACTCCCTTGCCCTTGTTCCCCATTCAGTGTCTCAATCCCCTTATTGTTCCATATCTCTAGATGTCCCCCTCATGCTTCTATCAAGGAAACCTCATTTCCTTGGTAGTTTCAGGTCTCCCTCTGTCGATGTCAACACATCTATTCTATAGGATAGACCCATAGGTCCCTATATCTTTGTTTCATCCACCTCATTGATGAGTTCTTTGGACCACTTGAAAGGAGTCCTTAGTGCCTTTTTGGTTGGTTATGTCTCACGTGCTCGACTTCAACTCCATCATCACACCATTTAGATTCGTACAGGGTATTGGTCCCTTCATTATTTGGTTGAAGACCTTGGTTGTCACCTAACTCTAACTCATTGGTGAGTCTATTTTGGGGAGCCATATAGTTTCATGTCCCTTATGATCTCTGGGATGTGTTGGCGACAGTGTTCGGAATCCCCTAACTGTCATGCTTTCATGTATCTCCGGTACTTGATGTTGTTTATTGTACCTCAGATATTTTGACTCTCAGTCATTGAGTCCATACAGTTGTGTACACTTCCATATTCAATAGAGCATCAATTGTTGTGATATTGCATTCCATGATAATTCCATTGTTCCTATGTACTATTTCTTCATATCAGTATATGTATTCAGCATCCCATTGAGGCCCCTATTATGTACTTCTAGTTGTATGTATTGATCGACTCCCATTATTTGATCCTTGATCACCATTTGTATATTGAGATGTTGATACAAGCATGGGTATGTCTGCATTGTCCATATATATGTCTGATATTATATGTACCTCATCCATTTTGAGAAGTAATACAAACCAAAAGCCACTGCAGTTTGAATGAGGGAACTTCGAAATCTTCCATGGTTCTCTCTGGTTTCTCCATTATTGTCACCATTTCTCTCTTGATCCTATGATTTTTGTCGGCCATATGATGAGCTCCTGCCCTCACACATCAGGGGGCAGTCCGTTAACACTAAAAATTGTTCACATACATCTCTATGGTCCAAACCATAAATATATATCATAGTCCCACCATTATTCCCTTCATTCGATATTCACAATTAAAATTCCACCAAAATTGGTCCAAAACATTATTATTCCTTCCCCCATAAATACAGGGAAGTTGAGAATTTGTAGTGACATATCCCCACTATCTCCAAAAGGACCAAAAAACCCTAAAATGAGAATGGGTAAAAAACCATGGATAAATATCATGCACAATAAATACCATGGGTCAGAAAACCTTGGATCATCCTATAAATACATTGTGAAGGTCTCCCACAACAACTTTTGGAAATTCCTTACATTTTTTGGAACATTTTGTCCATCTCATCCTTTAGCCACACTATCCCACATTGCATGTCGAGTTATCTCCGTGCAACCCTTAATCTCTTTTCTGGTGAAAACCCCTTGGTGGAGACAAATGGAGACTAGGATCGTAGGAAGCCTATGGATCATTTCCTCAAAAATTTGCAGTGGCCCATTTTAAAGGTATTTTTTGTTATTTTTTTGCATTAGTTAGTTTAGAATATTGAATTATTGTTGTTGTTTTGTCATAAGTCAAGGTTGAGAAACACCTTGCACCATGAACTCTACCCTTAGATTCGATTGATCTAGGGTAGGTTCTTTTGCATGTAGTAGGGGAGAAATCCCCACTACAATGTGTTTTTTTATAAGTTTGATTTGTTCAACCTTATTTCCAGATATATGTATTTTCTTTTGAGACATGGATCCACTGTGTACCTTTGTGGCTATTATCTCCCTTTCTTGACATAGATCCACTTTGTATCTTCATGGCTATGACCTATTTCTGACAAGGATCTATTTTGTATCTTTGTGGTCATAATCTACATGATGTGTTACTCTATAACCTAGACAAGCTTTGTATTCCTAAAGGTGAGATATTGCAACTCATGAGAGAGGCTCACACTTCCAAAGTTGAATGTGATTTCCAACTTACAAAGGTATGTTTATTGGCATGGAATCCAAGAAGATGTACCTCAGTTTATTAAAGAATGCATACTATTGAATTTTGTTAAACTTTTATCTTTAATCTTAATTTCCGGAATTATTGAGTACTTGAAATCAATGAATCAATCATAAAAATAATCATTCACACATAACACAATATTTATCCCAGGGAAACCCTCGAAACAATGAGGGAGAAAACCACAACAAATATTCCTTAGTATAATGATTGATAGCAGAGAATGTGTTTTCACTTAGCAAATTACATTTTCCACCCCTGACATAATATAAGAGAGGATTACCAAGCACCCCATGTGAAATTACTGAGCAAGAGAGAAGAGAGATAGATAGAATAAATTTGTAATGTGTCCAAAACATAACCAATTCGCTAATTGAGGTCTCATGCAAGGAATAGAAAATGTATGCATGGGATAATCTGGTCTCATGCAAAATATAGTGAATGGTTGTATGGAGAATTAGCTCTGCACCTTGATCTCATCAATACTACATAAAAACTATATGATACATTTTCATTATTGGCATATATATTTTCTCTTCTGACTTCAGGATGAACTCAAATTCCAATTAGATGCTATACTACTTAGTTAGGATGCTAACTCAAGTGTCTTCATGCCAGTTTCATCTTTTAGTTTAACTAAAGTGTCATCATGCAAAACACTTTTAGTTAAGTAGATATTCTTTAGTTAGCTCTTTTAACTGAAGTCTTTCTTGTTATCATTACTGAAGTGAACAGTTTGAGTTCTCCTTTAATTAATTGAAGTCTTCCTTGTTAATATCATTGAAGTTAACAATTTGAGTTCTCTCTTATTTAACGTAAGATCTTTATCATCATTGAAGTGACTAAATTGAATTCTCTCTATTCTCATTACATATTTATCTTTATCTCTTGACTTATTTGCATGGACCATATGTGACAACTTTAATTTATCCATCATATCAATTATAGTAAGGATATTTTCCAATAATGTGATCATATTGTTTTACTACTGTTCCAAGCGGTTATATGCTAAAGTCGATCACTCTATAAATGGACAGTATTGAGAGGAGACTTAATAGCTCATCCATATCAAGTGACCATGGTTAGTAATACATAACACATCATTCATGATTCAGCATGCAAAGAATCACCTTAACACATGAGGCACCACCTCAACACATGAGGATATGAATTGACACACAAGTCCTTATTCTTGTCCAACAAGATTGCACAACATCATCAGTTTTACATAAAAAGTACATTCCTCAACACCCGAGGCTTAACCTTTACAGATAAGGTTGCTTAGTCATTCTTGAGTCCAACTCAAGAATATACTGTAAGTTTCCTGATTCCAACTCAAGCTCCCTAAGGCACTACCTCGACACACGAGTCCCAATCCTGATACAAAATATTGGCTTAGAGAATGACTCATGATGTTGTAACTTTAACACTCACTCTTAGGGAGGGAG
Organism: Pseudotsuga menziesii; assembly: GCA_001517045.1. Taxonomy (NCBI): domain Eukaryota; kingdom Viridiplantae; phylum Streptophyta; class Pinopsida; order Pinales; family Pinaceae; genus Pseudotsuga; species Pseudotsuga menziesii. The sequence goes on from LPNX010695668.1 coordinate 74,982, forward strand.
GCATTATTTTCCATTCCAATATTGTCTCAGAAGTACCTATACTTCATCATGGACAAAGGCTTAGTCAACATATATACAATATTCTCATCAGTAGCAATTTGTTGAAGTCTTACACACATGTTTTTCAAAGAGATTAATGCATCTATGATTTTCATATCGAATGATATTAGTATCAAGTTTATCACTGAACTATCTATTGTTCCTCTATAGTAAGGAACAATTGATCAACATAGAGAACCCAAATCAAAGGTTGGTTATTCACAAAATTGAAGTACAGGTTAGGGTCATCTATTCTCTTGGATAATCCCAAGCTCTGAAGATAACTTTCAATCCTAGAATACCCAGCCCTTAGGGATTGCTTAATTCCATACAAGGATTTCTTCAATTTGCATACATGGGACTCCTTCCCATGAACTACAAACCCCTCAAGTTGTTGTATGTATACCTATTCCTCAACCTCACCATTGAGAATATAGTATTCACATCCATATGGTGAATATTCCATCCTAGAACTGAAGCAAGTGAAATTTTAGCTCGAATAGTGATGTACCTGGCCATAGGATTGAATGTCTCATCATAGTTTACCCTTATTTATGGGAGAAACCATGGGCCACAAATGTTGCTTTATCCTTTTCAATACTTCCATCAACTACATGTTTTATTTTATAAAGACACTTGGAAGTTACAACAAAATTCCCTTCATGTTTAGAAACCACTTCCCAAACATCATTCTTCATGATATATTTGTATTTTTCTACCCTGACATATTTCCATACTTGTTTCTTAGAAGATTCTTCATAGGTGTGTTAGTATTAATTAATCCTCCTTTATCCAATATAGTTTATTTGGTCCATTTTCCTAACTTAGGGTGTAATTATTAATGTAATAGAGTGTGGGGGACACACATAAATGTTATCAACCACTTACTGCATGTGCATGCATGAGTTTATGTGCCTTTGAAACTAATCCCTACATTATAGGAGCCAACTCTAAGTGTCACGAGAAGCCTCCATCAGTTGGACGTGGTCGGCAAGCAGTTATGTAGAGTTAACCTCCAATTATAATCAGTTAGATCACTTTCAGTTAGCCTAGCACTAGTTTTTCATGCATGAAGGGAAAGTGGCACCTTTTTCCAACCTACCTCATCAGTTAAGTGATTGTCGACTAATTTAGACATCTGGAGTTAGACTAATGAGTTCTAGCTGTGATTTAGACACACCGAGTTAGTTAATTAGTCAAGTTTAGTTGGTAGATTTGAATCTTATCCACATGATTCGAATTCTACTTATTGTAACACCATTGTATTACTGATTAATGAATGAATATTAATGTTGTGATTATCTGAGAAATTCTTGTTTGATTTATCTGAAATTTGTGGCATGAATTTCCTATTCAGTGTACATTCTCTTTGATTGTTCCATTGCAAAATCCCCTTCCTACAACTTTCATATTTTTTTGTAGATCAATGGTTCACAAATTTAACATTGTATTAGAGCCTTGTTCAAGCTAGCAACAAGTCTTTTCTGATCTCCATTGTACGCCAAAAGCAGCTAAGTTTCCACATAAATCTTGGAATCATAGCATTTCTCCCTTTGGATTCCATCAAGAGAAGTCTATATAGGTGTGACGAACTCTGAGAAAGTGTACATGTTAAGGTGGAAAGGCTTGAACTGACATATGATTGTGAATTGAATTGGTTTTGCAGTGTTATTTGTAGGTACCTATGTAGCCTCTTAAGGAATTGACTGATCAACATATAGAAATATGGATTCTTCAGCTTTCGTACCTTGAATCCTTACACCATTCAACTACATTGATTGGAGGGTAGATATGCAGGTATCCTTGGGTAATATTGGTCTATTTAGGATAACAATGGGTAGAGAAACTGAGCCCCAACAATATGTTGAGAAGAACAAATTTTTGAATCGACTTGATGAAGCCTTCCGCTTCATGTGTGAGTATATCTTGTGGGATATTTTGGTCAATATTGAGGGACTAAGGACTTTGAAGGAAGCTTGGGATAAGCTTGAATATTTGTTTGGAAAACAAGATAAGCTTTGAGGGAATATTTTGGAGAATGAGCTCATTGCACTACAACCCAATAATTTCAAATCTATTCAGCAATTCTTTACAAAATACAAGTCACTAGTACTGTAATGCAAATAACGTGGATTAGAGAGCAAAGATGAGTAGCTTGTGTTTTCAGTACTAAGCAATCTTGGCTCAGAGTACTTAGTCTTTGTCTCTACATTCCATTCTGGAAGAGCTTCCAGCCCTTATTGGAAGATACCTTCTCTAGATGCTTTTGTTGAGTCCTTAATACAAGAGGAAGATAAATTGGTTCAAATGGGAGTGATTCAGACCTCCAAGGATCAAGCAATCTTAGTGACATACTCAAACAATGCACAAGCAAGAGGGAAGCACAAAGGGAAGGAGACCAAAATCATTGATTCGAAGCATAAGGAGAATCATAGATCTTCCGATGGATCCTTAGGTTCTAAGAAAAATAAGAAATTCAAGAAGACTATATGTCCCTACTATTTGAGAGGATTTCATCCAGAGATCCAGTGCATGAAGAATTATGATGCTGCACAACTGACAGAATATCATGAGAGGTGCCATTCCTTGAAGGTAAGCCTCACTCGGTTGAAGGATTACTTGATAGATTTTGTAGCATCCAACCACATGGTTTCCTCCAAGGAATCCTTCACCACTCTGGATGTCTCAATAGGACCTAGCATTTATATGGGTGATGACTCTTAGATCCTAGTAGCAGGGATACGTTCTATTAAAATATAGCATGGAGAATTAATAAATGTGCTCTATGTGCCCTCCCTTGCAAAAAAATTATTGTCTGTATATCAGATGACTCACACTGACTCACCAAAGCAAGTAGTATTTGGCGTAGACTTAGTAGAGATCACAGATATCTCAATAGGGAAGATTATAGAGAAAGGTATTGCATACCATGCCTCTAAAGTATATTCATTCTCACACTTCATCCCATACTCAGATCCATTACAAACACAACTTCCATTCAAAGCATATAAAGGTATTAAAACTCCTTCACTTCCATTTGCAGATACATTATTATTATCTAATATTTCAGATTCAAATTCATATGAAGAGGAAGATCAGCATGATCTTGATATTGTTTTTACACCTCAAGAGGATCTATATCTAGATACAACATCTATTCCATATTAACAACCTAAATGGCCCCGAAATCTCATTAAAGCAGCTGGGGATGTTGTTGGGGATCCAAATGATAGAAGAAGAACGAGCTCCCAATATCAGAATGAGTATGTTGCACTGTCCCGCACAGATCTAATTCTCCCTGAGAGGTGCTTCATGATGATGGGATCATATCCTCAAACGTTCAAAGAGGCTTGTCATGATCCAAGATGGCAAGTAGCTATGGATGAGGAATTTGATTTGCTACATGACAACAAAACTTGGAAACTTGTCTCCTTAACTCCAGGGAGGAAACCATTTCTGTGCAAATGGGTCTACAAGACCAAGATAACATCTAATGGAACTACAACCAATTATAAGGCTCGGTTGGTGGAAAAAGGATACTCACAAGTTCAAGGATTGGATTATAATGATACATTTTCTCCAGTAGAAAGAATGGACTCCATCATACTTGTCTTGGAAGTTGCAGCTTCAAAAAGGTGGGAGGTACATCACATGGATGTGAAAAGTTCCTTCCTCCATGGTGACTTGAAAGAAGATATTTACATGAAACAACCTAAGGGGTACATTGAGGATTCTTCCTTTGTTTGCAAATAGAGGAGATCTCTCTATGGCCTCAAACAATCCCCAAGGGCATGGTATTCCAAAATGGATGCCTTCCTCATGTCACAAAGATTTGAAAGATGCAAATCATTCTTCAAAGTTTACATGAAAAATAAAGAGGGATCCTTGTATTGATTGCGCTATATGTGGATGGCTTTCTCATTACTAGTAGCTCTGCTGCTGGATTGATAAGCATCAAGTCAACTTTGAATAAAGCATTTGCTATGACTGATCTAGGACTGTTAAGATAGTTCATTGGTCTCAAAGTAAGTCAAAATAATTTGGGAATCATGACCTCACAGTACAGATACGCATTAGATTTTCTTAGAAGGTTCCACATGGAATATTGTAAAGAAACCCATTTTCGCTTCCTATCTGGCATTAAGCTAGAAGAAGGTGGTTCTACACCATTGGTAGACAACACTCTTTTTAGACAGCTCATTGGGAGCCTTCTATACCTCACACATTCAAGATCACATATATCCTATGCTGTGACTGTTACTGCCAGATACATGCAAGAGACACATGAGCTACACTAGAAGGAAACCCATCGTATCTTGCACTATGCGTAGGGTACTAGAGATTATGGGATCCATTATGCAGTTGATGCACAACTATATCTCATAGGATTCATAGATTCAGATTGGTATGGAGATGGGAATGATAGAAAATCCACTTCAGGATTTGTGTTTATGTTGGGATCTGGGCCAAATTGTTGGTCCATTAAGAAGCAAGCAGTACTTGCACTCTCTTCAGTAGAAGCAAAGTATAGGGGGGCTGTAAATGCAACTATTCAGGCAGTTTGGTTGCATGGAATCTTGACAGAATTTGAGATTTGCACTTCACCTTCAGTGGACATCTATTATCACAACCAGAGTACCATAAATATATCTAGTGATCCAGTCGAGAAGTAGTGGAAAAAGCATATTGAGGTTCACATGCATTATATTCGGGAACTACTGCATGCCAACATTATCGCATTGCATTAATTCCCTACATACGAGAAAATTGTAGATATATTTACCAAGTGCTTCACAGAAGATTTTTTTTTCTCATATCTATTCTCAGTGTAAAGGCTTGATTCATTGTTCCCGATTCCTGCTTATTTTGAGGGGGGTTTCCCATGAGGTTTTTCCCATTTTCCTTATTTTATTAAGCATTTTATTTTGTCATTTATAGTGTATGGGTGACTTTTGGCCTAGTTTCCAAGGTCCAAGTTGTCCAAATTTAGGATTAAGGGGGGTGCTATGATTAATTAATCCTCCTTTGTCCAATATAGTTTATTTGGTCTATTTTCCTAACTTAGGGGTTTATTATTAGTGTACTAGAGTGTGGGGGATACACATAGAGGATATTTTCCACTTACTACATGTGCAAGCATGAGTTTATGTTCTTCTGAGACTAATCCCTACATTATAGGATCCCACTCTAAATGCCACCAAAAAACTCCATCAGTTGGTCATGGTTGTTAAGTAGTTATGCTGATTTAACCTCCAGTTACAATCAGTTAGATCAATTTCAATTAGTCTAGTGCTAGTTTTGCATGCATGAAGGGAAACTTGCACCTTTTTCCACCTACCTCATTAGTTAACTGATTGTAGACTAATTTAGACATCCAGAGTTAGACTAGTGAGTTCCAATAGTGATTTAGACACACTGGGTTAGCTAATCAGTTAGGTTTAGTTGGTAGATTCAAATCTTATTCACATGATTTGAATTCTACTTATTGTAACACCATTGTATTACAGATTAATGAATTAATATTAATGTTGTGATTATATGAGCAATTCTTGTCCGATTTATCTGGAATTTATGGAATGAATTTCATGTTCAGTGTACATTCTCTTTGATTATTACACTACATAATTCCCTTCCTACAAATTTCATATTTTCCTGCAGATCAATGGTTCACAAATTTAACAAGGTGGAAGGTTCTGAATCATTGATGTGACTCATTTGTGCTACACACACTAAATATATTTTAGGTCTCTTTCCCTTTCTAGAAGAGTCTCTTTTCTACCTCTTGTAGAATGTCTCTGAAACATGTAAGTATCCTCTTAGATAGAGGTTCATCAAGATATCTTTCAACTAGTTCTACTAGTTCTTCAGGATCAAGTAAATCTAAGGAATCTTCTAGATTCTCCCTTTCAACATGTAAAAGAGTAGAACAAAAACATGGATCCTCCATCATGGGAGTCTCATGACCCTCCATATCTGAATCACACTAAAATTCTTTAGAGCGCTTGAAGGAAACCTCTTCATGGAATGTCACATATATGTTGATTTCAATCTGTCTTTGTACTGGAACATAGATTCTATAAGCTTTGGAGCATTCACTATATCCAAAAAATGTCCCTTTCTTTCTTTATGGATCCATCTTTTTCCTCTTTTCTTTTGGAAAATAAATCTAGACATGACAACTAAAAATCTTCATGTTTCCAACATCTCTTTTTTCACAAGTGAAAACTTCTTCAAGAGTCCCCTCTACCAGAATAGCATGAGGGATTCTATTTTGGATATAAACAATAGTGCTGGAGGATTATGCTCATAAGGAGGTAGGTAGATCTTGATCACACCATGAATTTTGTAGCCTCACATATTATTTTTTCTTCCTTTCGGTAACCCCATTTAGCTGGGGGATGTAAGGTACAGTCATTTGTGATTTTATCCTTGTGTCACAGTAGAACTCATTAAAGGCACGAGATTCAAAAACTCCTCCATTATTAGATATCGAAGCATGAATATGCTTTCCATTCTAACTCTCAACCAGTTCTTTGAACTCTTGAAACTTGTTGAAAGTTTAACTCTTTTCCATCAGAAAATAGATCCATGACTTGCGACAGAAGTCATCTATGAAAAGTGCATAGTAAATATGACCACTCAAGGATGGTACTGAAATAGGACCACAAACATATGAATGGATAAAGTTCATGATCCCTTTGGATCTATTGGTATTTCTTGGAAAACTCTTCTTGATTTTCTTCCCAAGATATCAACCTCAACAAACACTATCATGATCAGATTGAAACTCATTAATACTTTTACCATCTTCTGTAATCCAAGTATCACTTTGAAATGAATATGTCCAAGCCTCTTATGCCATAGTTTACAAGGATTGACTGTGTCATGGATCATGAATTTAATGAACTTTTCAAGAACCTTGAAGATACCTCACTCTCCAACTCCAATAAAAACTATAGAATTCAAGTCTATATTCTTAGGCCATAAGAGTTCCTGATTTCCCATAAAGATTAATATAAAACCTTTATATTCTAGAACAAAAATACACAAGTGGTTCTTATTTAGCACGAGAACATATGAAATATATTTAACATGGATTACATCTCCCTAATTCAATTTAAAGGAGGAGCATCCAACTCCTTGGATTGAAATGGTGGTATTAGCTCCAAGCTCCACCCAACATGTGAACTTATTTTCCTTCAGATCTATGATAGATATCCTATATCCAATCATGTGTTTGGATGAGCCACTATCCACCAACCATGTCTCATAACTAGTGGTAAGGGATCTAAATAGAGATGAGATAAGATAGTACTCCTTCATTCTCTCCTGATCATCGAATTCTTTCTTTCTTGTAGGTTAATATTCTGTAGCAGTAGAAGCATGAAATCTACCCTTGAAATTTCCACTTTGATTTTCTCATCACTCTCTTGCATAGTGGCCCTTCTTATTGCAGTTGAAGCATTTAAATTTGGACTTATCAAAGTTATTATTGAATTCTTTTTCCTTTTGATGATGAAAATTCTTCTGAAAAACAGATTTATTTCCTCTCTCCATCCTTGCCATAAGAGAAAGGTTCTCTTCTTTGCAGGAAGCAGTGTTGCTTTGGATTCACCCTTCTTCTTGAAGATGGAATACCATCAACAACGGTTTGAATGAGATCATCATCATCGATAGTTACTCCAATGCTCATGATTTGATCTCTTACTTGAGATATCTTTGTGAAGAAGGAAGCCACATATGCGTCTTTCTCCATCTTCAGATTACGAATCTTGTTCTTCAAGGATCTCTTTTGACTTGGAGCCTTCTTCTCATAAGTACTGGTCAAAGTGTCGAAACACTCATTTTATGTCTTCAATGGAGTAATCACCGAAATCAAATTGTTTTTCACAGAATCATAAATGATACTCTTAACTTTGGCTTGATTCTTCTTGAAATAAGTGTGCCCTGCATTAGTAGTAGGATCTTCAATAACATTGGATATGCATCCATCTAGATCATGCTCTTCTAGTATATTCAGAATACTGGTCTTCCAAGTATTGAAGTTCAAATTTCCTTCAATTTGGTCTTTCAGACTTACTGAAATGATCAACTTCTACCACTCAAGATCAATGTAAGATCAAGATTGATTGCAAAACTTAGCTCATGCATGCCCTGATCTATGATACTATGTTGAATTTTGTTGAACTTTGATCTTTAACCTTAATTTGTGGAATTACTGAGTGCTTGAAATCAATGAATTAATCATACACATAAGAATTCACACATAACACAATATGTATCTTAGGAAAACCCTCAAAATAATGGGGGAGAAAACCATGGAAAATATTTCTTAGTATAATGATAGATAACAAAGAATGCCTTTTTCACTTAGAAGGTTACATTTAGCACCCCTATTTCAATATAAGAGAGAATTACCAATCACCCCATGTGTAATCACTGAGCAAGATAGAAGATATATAGATATAAGAACTTTGTAATGTGTCCAACACATAACCAATTCAATAATTGAGGTCTCGTGCAAGGAATAATGAATGCATGCATGTTAGAATGTGGTCTTGTGCAAAATATAACGAATTCCTACATGGAGAATTATCTCTACACCTTGATCTCATCAATACTGCATAACTACTGTGCAATACCTTTTCATTATTGGCATATATGTTTCCTCTTCTGACTTCAAGATGAACTAGCCTTCCAACGGGATTCTAGACCACTTAGCTAGGATGATAGTTCAAGTGTCATCTTTTAGTTTAACTAAAGTGTCGTTTTTTAGTTTAACTAGAGTGTCATCATGCAAAACACTTTTAGTTAACTAGATAATATTTAGTTAACTCTTTTAACTAAAGTCTTTCTTGTCATCATCACTGAAGTGAACACTTTGAGTTTTCCTTTAATTAACTGAAATCTTCCTTGTTAATATCACTGAAGTTAACAATTTGAATTCTCTCTTATTTAACTGAAGTTAGTAATCATCAATGAAGTGAGTAAATAGAATTCTCTCTAATATATTTATATTTATCTCTTGACTTATCTACATTGTACACATGTGCCAACTTTAATTTATCTATCTTATATGTTAGGGTTAATTAATCCTCCCTTTTCCCACATAGTTTATTTGGTCTATTTTACTAACTTAGGATGTCATAATCACTTCACTAGTGTATGGGGGACACACCTAGGAGCCACCTACCACTTACTACACCTTCATGCATACGTTTAGGTTCCCTAGGGACCAATCCCTATAGTTTAGGAACCCACTCTGAGAGCCACTAGCAGTCTCCTTCAGTGGACCTTAGTAGGTAAGCAATTATCATTTCAGTTATGCTCCAGTCACCATGAGTTGGATCAAAATCAATTAGAATAGCAACAGTTTGCATGATTTAAGGGAGTGTGGGTTCCTTTGATCACCTACCCTCATCAGTTAACTGATTGTAGATTGATTTAGTTATCCGGAGTTGCACTAGTGAGCTCTAGTGTTGATTTTATCACACTGAGTTAGCACATGAGTCAGTTTGAGTTGGTGAATTCAAATCCAACCAAGGGTATTCAAATTTTTCCTATTGTATGCCTATTGTATTATAGACACATTAATGATAACCAATGTAATGATATTCAAACCAATTCTTGTCTAATTTGTGTGAAATTTATGTCATGAATCCATTGATCAATTTTACATTGAATTTTTGAGTTAGTAGGATAGAAACATCAACCACTTGCTTTATGTAACCCCACTATAGCTAGAAACGCTTCACAGTGGGGGTCCCCCAAACTCCCTACTATCCTGGACCATTCCAGAATGCTAAACTGGTACTGCATCCTTTTTTCAGATTGATTTCATTCAGGCCTGAAGATCCATGGTTCACTAAATTTAACATGGTATCAAATCCATTGTTCAAGCCAGCAACAAACCTCACAAACTTCCATCCTTGTAGTAGAAGCCATTGAATTTCCACATAATTCTTGGAATAATTGCATTACTCCCTTTGGATTCCTCCATAGAAGTCTCTCCAAGTGTGATGGAATCAATCCCTATAATTTAGGTTCCCTAGGGACTAATCCCTATAATTTAGGAACCCACCAGAAGTCTCCTTCAGTGGACCTTGGTAGATAAGCAGTTATGTTCATTTATGATCTAGTCACCAGGAGTTAGATCACAATCAGTTAGCCTAACACCAGTTTGCATGATTTTTAAGGGAGTGTGGGTGCCTTTGATCACCTACCCTCATTAGTTAACTGATTGTAGACTGATTTAGTTATTCGGAGTTGCACTAGTGAGCTCCAATGTTGATTTGCTCACACTGAGTTAGCGCATGAGTCAGTTTGAGTTGGTGAATTCGAATCCACCCAAGGGTATTCGAATTTTTCCTATTGTATGCCTATTGTATTACAGACACATTAATGATAACCAATGTAATGATGTTCTGACCAATTCTTGTCCGGTTTTTGTGAAATTTATGTCATGAATCCATTGATCAATTTTACATTGAATTGTTGAGTTATCAGGACAAAAAATTCAACCACTTTCTTTATGTAACCCCGCTACAGAAAATAACACTTCACGATGGGGGTCCACCAAACTCCCTACTATACTGGACCATGCCAGAATGCTAAGTTGGTACCGCATCCTTTTTTCAAATTGATTTCATTCAGGCTTGAAGATCCATGGTTCTCGAAATTTAACATGGTATCAAATCCATTGTTCAGGCTAGCAGCAAACCTCACAAACTTCCATGCTTGCACCAAAAGCCATTAAGTTTCCACATAATTCTTGGAATAATTGCATTTCTCCCTCTAGATCCTTCCTTAAAAGTCTCTCCAAGTGTGATGGACTTAGAGAAAGTGCACATGTCGAAGTGGAGAGTGTTTGATATGAAATTTTAGTGAATTGAAGTTTTTTGCAATGATTTTGCAGGTACATTCAAATATTTCTTGAAGAATTGTTGCTCAGTATAGCAATGAAATGGATAATTCGGCAACTCTATCTCCTAGAATCCTTACACCCTTCAATTACCTTGATTGGAGGGAAGATATGCAGATTTCCTTGTGCAACAAGGGTTTGTATAGGATGACCATGGGTAGAGCAATCGAACTCCAATAGCATATTGAAAAATTGAAGTATCTATATAGGCTTGATCAAGCCTTTGGCTACATGTGCATCCACATCTCCAGGGAGATGTTGTTCCATCTTGATGGAATCATGACTCTGAAAGAAATATGAGATATGCTTGAATCCTTGTTTAGAAAACAAGATTATCTAAGGGACCATATCCTAGAGAATGAGCTGATAGCACTACAACCTAGTAACTTTGACACAATACAACTATTCTTCACTAAATTCAAATCCCTATTCATGCAATGAAAGAAGTGCGGGATTGAGAAGAAGGAAGAGAAATTGATGCTCTCGATCTTGAGAAATCTTGGCTTAGAGTTTTCATATTTTGTCTCAACTTTCCACTCTTGGAGGATAACCACTCCAAATTGGCGAATGTCATCCGTAGATTCCTTCTCCGAATCACTAATCCATGAATAAGATAAATTGATTTGTATGGAAGTGCTCAAAGCATCCAAGAATTAGGCCCTCTTAGCTGGAGACTCTAAGAATACGCAAGCAAAAGGGAAGCAAAGAGGGAAAGAGAAGAATAATGTTGATTTGAATCCCAAGGGGAAGCCAAATCCTTCAGATGGATCCCTTGGTTCCAAGAAAAAAAAGATTGAAAGAGTTAAAATCTCTTACTGCATGAGAGGTTTTCATCCAGAAATTTAGTGTATGAAGAAAACCATTGATCAAATGTCGAATCTCCTTGAACATAAAAAAAAATTACCTTCCTCAAGGTGCAAAAAAGTATGAAGCTGGAAACCATACTGAAGAACATGAGAGGTGGAATGATTTGAAAGAAGGCTTCACTCAGTCAAATTCCTATCTAATTGATTCAGGAGCTTCCAATCATATGGATGTCTCCAAAGAATTCTAAACTCATATGGTTCTCTCTATAGGACCAAGCATACATATGGGAGATGATTCATAGATCCCAGCTATTGGGAAAGGTTCCATTAAAATTGAACATGGAGAGTTACGAAATGTGCTTTATGTTCCCTCCATAGAAGAAAACATGTTTTTTGTTTACCATATGACACATAATGTCTATCCTAAGAGACTCACATTCGATCCTGACACCGTGTAGATCTATGAGGTCTCTACTGGAAATATGAGAGTGAAAGGAATTGCTAATCATTCCCTCAAGGCATATGAGTTTTCCCATTTCCTTCCTACTTCATATCTAAGTGCCTTATTGACTCATGCCAATAACAGAAGCAAGTTGTGGCATGAAATATCTGGCCACCTGAACTTCAAGTATCTTCAGTAGCTGCACAATGACAAGTTGGTTGAGGGCTTGCCTCTCATTAAATCCTCTAAAGGAGTGTGCACCGATTTCTTGTTAGGGAAGCATACATAGAAAATATATGAGGTTGGGAAGGAAATAAGAGTTTCCTCCACATTATATCTAATACATAGTTATGTCTCCAGACCAATTCCTATAAAATATCTGAATGGATCCAGATATTTTCTGACCTTCATTGATGATTGTTCAAGGTATTGTTGGGTATATTTTCTGAAGAAAAAGTCTGAGTTATTTGAGACCTTCAAATTATTCAAAGACTTAGCTGAGAACGCCTTTGGAAATAAGATCAAGTCACTTAGATATGACAATGGAGGTGCATAAGTAGGCATTTTAAAGCAGCATTCAATCCCATACACACCACAAGATAATGGTGCAGCTGAGAGGAAGAATATATCGTTGAAAGAAATGGTTAATTTCCTTCTAGAAGAAAGGAACATTCCTCCTTATCTATGGGTTAAGGAATTAAATTGTTCTTCGTATATCTAGAACATGGTGCCTCATAAATCAATGATTGGGGCTACACCTTTCGAAGCACTGATGGGACATAATCCCAATGTCTCACATCTAAGATTTTTTGGCTCCAAGGCTTGGGCCAGAATTCCTACTGAGAAGAGGAAAGCCTTCCAAGCCCAGAGTAGAGAATGCATAATGTTGGGATATGATGATGATGTTATGGCATACAAATTGATGAACCTTACAACCAAAAAGCGCTTCATAAAGCACAATATGCAATTTGAAGAAGATTAGGTGCATGATCCACAACAAGTCGAAGCAGAAGAAGATATAAACTCTCTTTCATTTCCATTTGAAGATGATGATATTATGACTAATGTTTCAAATTCAAAAGATGAGAGTCATGATAATCATGAACATGACATTGAATCCCAAGAAGATCAATATCTAGATCCAAAAACTATTCCAAATCAAAGGCCTAAATGGGCCCAAAATCTCATTGAAGCATTTAAGGATATTGTTGGGGATCCAGATGATAGAAGAAGAACAAGGTCTTAGTATCAGAATGAACATGTTGCACTTTCCCGTTCATATCCACTTCTCCCATATAGGTGTTTCATGATGATGGGATCAGATACTCAGTCATTCAAAGAGATTTTCCATGATCCAAGATGGAAGGAAACTATGGATGATGAGTATGGTTCTCTACAAGACAACAAGACATGGGAGCTTGTAACCTTTCCTCATGGGAGGAAGTTAGTTCAGTGCAAATGGATCTATCAGACCAAACTAGCAGCTGATGGAACCATAACCAAGTACACAACTCAATTGGTGGAAAAGGGGTACTCACAAGTCCATGGGTTGGGCTACAAAGAGACATTCGCTCATGTTGCAAGAATGGACTCTATAAGACTAGTTTTGGAAATTGTAGCTTCGAAGAGATAGGAGGTACATCACATGGATATGAAGAGTTCCTTCCTCCATGGTGACCTGGAAGAGGAGACCTACATGAGACAACTTGAGGGGTACATTGAAGATTCATCCTTAGTCTGCAAACTGAGTAAATCTCTATATGGGATCAAGCAAGCCCCAATGGCATGGTATGCCAATATGGATGCCTTCCTCATGTCATAGAACTTTGAGAGATGCATATCTGACTGCAATGTCTACATGTAATATAGAAAGGGTGCATTATTGTTGATTGTGGATGACTTTCTCATTACCAACATATATGCTACTAGATTGAGAGGCATCAAGTTAACTTTGATTGAAGCATTCACCATGATAGATCTAGGACTGTTGAGACAATTCATTGGTCTTTAATTAAATAAAAAGACTTTAGGAATTATGATTACACAGTCTAGATATTCTGGAGACTTGATTAAAAGATTCCATATGGAATACTGTAAAGCATTCTCCCTTTCCCTTCCTTTCTGGCATAAGGATAGAAGAAGGTGGTTCTACACCATTGGTTAACATCACATTATACATATAGCTCATTAGGAGCCTGCTATACCTCACTCATTCAATACCATATTTTTCCTATGTTGTGAGTGTTGCTTCCAGATACATGCAGGAGCCACATGAGCTACACTGGAAGGCAACAAAGTGCATCTTGCACTATGTGTAGGGTATGAGATACTCTGGGATCCATTATTTAGCAGATGATCAGTTAGATTTGACTGAATATACTGATTCAGACTGGGTTGGAGATGGAAATTATAGGAAATATACATCAGGTTTTGTGTTCATGTTGGGATCTGGACCAATCTATTTATCGAGCAAGAAGCAAGCAACTCTTGCACTCTCTTTAGCAGAAAAAGAGTATACGGGGGTTGTGAATGCGGTTATTCGGGTAGTTTGGTTGCATGTGATTTTGACAGAGTTTGATATTCACACTTTTCCTTTAGTAGACATCTATTGTGACAACCAAAATACCATCAAGATATCCAATGATCCAGTTTAGAAGCAACGAATGAAGAATATTGAAGTACACATGCACTATATTCGGGAACTAGTGCATAGCAAGACTATCACACTGCATTACTGCCCTACAGAGGAGTATATTGTAGATATTTTTACTAAGTCCTTCACTGAAAAGATATTTGTTTACCTCATATCTCTTCTTGGTGTAAAGGCTTGACTCATCTATTGTTCCTGGTTTTCCTGCTTATTTTGAGTGGAGGGGGTTTCCCATGAGATTTTCCTCATTTCCTTGTTTATTAAGTAGTAATTTATTTCATTTAGATTGTATGGGTGACCTTTGGCCCAGTTGCTAAGGCCCAAGTTGTCCAAAACTAAAATCTGGTGGGATGTTAGGATTAATTAATCCTCCATTTTCCTACATAGTATATTTGGTCTATTTTACTAACTTAGGAGGTCATCATCACTTTACCATTGTATGAGGGACACACATATGAGCCAACTACCACTTATTGTGCATTCATGCATGAGTTTAGGTGCCCTATGGACAAATCCCTATAATTTAGGAACCCACTATGAGTTCCACCAACAATCTCTTTCAGTGGACCTTGGTAGGTAAGCAGTTATGTTCAGTTATGCTCCAGTCACAATCAGTTAGATAAAAATCAGTTAGCCTAGCGCCATTTTGCATGATTTAAGGGAGTGTGGGTGCCTTTGTTCACCTACCCTCATTCATTAACAGATTGTAGACTGATTTAGTTATCCAGAGTTGCACTAGTGAGCTCCAGTGTTGAGTTTTCTCACAATGAGTTAGCGCATGAGTCAATTTGAGTTGGTGAATTCAAATCCACCCAAGGGTATTTAATTTTTTCCTATTGTATTCCTATTGTATTACAGACATGTTAATGATAATCAATGTAATGATATTCTGGCCAATTCATGTATGATTTGTGTGAAATTTCTGTCATGAATTCATTGATCAGTTTTACATTGAATTGTTGATTATACTGCATCCTTTTTCAAATTGCTTTCATTCAGGATTGAAGATCCATGGTCTACTAAATGTAACAATATCAATTAAACTAAGGATATTTTCCAATAATGTGATCATATTGTTTTACTATCATTCCAAGTGTTCATATGCTAAAGTAATTCACTCTAGAGGTGGCTAGTCTCTAGAGGAGACTTAATAGCTCATCATCCATCTCGAGTGACTATGGTTAGTAATACATCACACATCATTCATTCTTCGATGTGCAAATCATCAATTCAACACGTGAGGAACCATCTCAACGCATGCCGATTTGACTTGACACACAAGTCCTTATTCTTATCCAACAAGATTTTACAACATCATCAATTTGACATACAAAGTACATTCCTCAACACATGAGGCTTAACCTTTACACATCAGGATATTGTTGGCTGAATTTTCTGTCTATGGCCAAGTGCGGAGAACTAACCCACACAAGGCGCTTAATGCACCCCCTTTGTGTTTGGTATGGCTTATTCTCGCAAGTTATGGTCCTGCTACCATCTAAGTTTCACTCTCTTAAGGAAAGTCTTGCTACTTAAACTTAGAAAAAGTGTTATCTAAACTAATTAGAAAATTAAAAGTTAAACTAAATTATAATTAAAACTACTAATATAAAATAAACTATTTATCTTCAGGATATACTAATCCATTAAATGAAATGTCTATTTAACAGTTACTAAATAAAAAACTAACTATTTATATCTAACCTATGTTTTTCTCTCTTAAAGAGAGTCCATGTTTTGGTTTTAAAACATTTTATCAAAAATTGTTTAATAGATGCAAGATAACTAACTGTAATGCAAAATCTATTTAATAGCTGCTAAATGATAAATAGAAAAACTAAACTATAATTGAAAACTAGTCAATTCTAATTAGTCTTATCTTGGCCAAGAGCAAGCTGATAATTATGTCAACATTCTATGGCAATCTATATAACAAAAGGTTATATGATATAACCGAGAAAAACAATCAAAGTTAATATCAAAACAAACTTTTGTTTATGGATTATATTTATAATTAAAGAATAATAAACAAAAAATTGTTTATCATTTTAAAACATAAACTATCATAGAATAATTAACTCCTAACATCTTAACATTTGAAATTTAAAAATAATTAATTACTTGATTGATTATCTGCTAGAAACATAGATAAATCGATAAGTGAATCAATATACAGAATATTATACAGTCATATTTAATCCACAAAACTAAATTAAAATGACTTATACAATATAAACATCAAACATTTGAAAGTGAATTTGTGTTTCGAGCATCCATAATAATTCACAGAAATATAACAAAGTATACAATCAATGATAAAGAAAAACATAAGGAGAATATGTATATATGTATTCAAAAAATTGAGTTCGAAACGATACCAATTTTTTAAAACGAGTGCTTATCAGTACTACAAAAATAAAATCCCAAGAGCATTATTCAACACAATTGATGTCTTTTACTCCCAATGTAACAATATTCTATTTTATACTCGAATCCACAACTGTTGCAGTAGAGAAACATAACAAAGCATTTCAAAAAGACAACTTCCTCCAACTCTATCACCACATATCCTTTCTGTTATAAGAATATCACATAACGCAGAAAATAAAAGAACAACAGTTCTCCATTTTTGTGGAGACCTCCCCCCATTATTGGACAGCTGAGATCGAACATATAGCTATACAAAACAATGGGAATAATAGAATTCAACCCAAAAACTCTCGTTCGTTTAGCTATATGCCAAACTGGCCACAACGAATTTCTGGAAAATTCACCTATATTCAGGCACGAATTTCTCTAGATCTGTTGAGAGATTTTTAAAATGACACACGGTTATGGGTAAAGGACCCCATTTGTGAAGTGTAATTTCATCCGTTTGAGCTAATTCCTCACGGGTTTCCCACAATAATCCATGCAAAAACATGTCTCCTATTGGTGTGCGATTATGTTTCGTCTATTGAATCCATCAATCAATCTTTCATCCTTTTAAAACTTACAAGAAAAAATTTACATCAAACATCAATTCCTGATAAATATAGATACATAAAATCGAAGAAAAATAACCAAATTAAAATCAAAGAAAAGATTGATTTATAGTAAACTCATGATATTTCTCGATGAGTTATTTGATTTCTGCACATGTTCATTCCAACTTATTTTAGTGGTTGAGGATTTGTGGTAATTTTGAAAGAAAGCGGCCTTTATTTTTGTTAAGAACAATTACGTGGTATTCCATTCTCCCTTGATGCTTCCTTACTTGATGACATGATGGAAGTAAAATATCAACAACTTCTGATTTAGCAGAATTGTCACATCTTCATTCGAAATTTTGATAGATTGATCATCGATATTTAAATGATGTGCTTTAAGAGTTATTAACAACAATCTGGTGAATCCTGATGTGTGGTGAGAATCAATGCAACAACTATTCCTCATCAGACTCGTGGAAGGTTAACATATTTACTGGAACTCATTCTCATGAGCTGGATTTTGAGCAAACATGCAGGTAGATGAAGTAATAAAATATATGTTCACTTGGTGGGATCTCATTCTTCAACAATATCAGCAAATGCATCAATTTTATAATGTGATGGCTCCTTTCTCCAATAAAGTGATGTTTCCCTCTCTATGTTCTACTCACTTGAACGTTATTAATGATTTGAAGTGATGACCTCCTGTTTTTGCTTGTCTAGCACCCTATTCCTAGTTCAAAGCTATATGGGATCAAGTATATTTGACTTTATTTTGTTGTGTTTTGTGCTTGAATATGCGTTTTCAAGGGTAACATTACAAGATGCTTTAACAGGTGAATTCTTGGCATTTCTTATTACTTTATTTATCATTTTGTTGGGTTTCAATTCATAAATGAAACTTTAGTTTTTAATTAAATGCCGATCAATTGACAAGCTCTTGTTTCCCACGCAGTGGTTCTTCTAGTTGTTCGATCCGACACTTGTTCCGGAACTTAACAAGCATATGTTGATTGATTCAGATATTTGGGGGATTCATTTGTCCAAAATTACACATGGATTTTATGCTTGGTCGTTTCAATATGGATTATGAGCTATCAGTCATCATTCAAATGCTCTGTTTCCTCCAGAAGTCGTGGCCCTAATCTCAAGCAATCTGGCAATGCCATTCCCGTCATTAATCAGGAACCTGATTTCAGGCTCAATTTCTGAGCAATCGGTTGGGAATTATTCAAAACGGTTCAAAACCCACTTCATAAATGGCCCCGTTTACCCCTAATCGTGGGAAATTTTCAAAATTTCTCAACGAATGTGGAGAAATCATTTCCAAAATAGACATGGTTTTTCCATATTTTGGTGTTGGTCGTTTTATGGGTGACTGCACAAATTTTTTATTTTTGGGATGGATCTTATCCATCTATTCATGTATAAATAAAGAATTAGAAGGATGAGACGGGAAATGATATCCTGTAACACTTTGATTTCAAATTAATTAAGTGACTGCTGCGTTTTATTTCTTAAAGCTTCAATTTCAGATCTAGAGGCGTTGAAGGCTGGGCCCACCTTCAACTCTTGTTGTCTATATAGTTTTCTCTTTTCTTTACCACTGTAAGTAAAATTATATATCATTTTGTTTCAATATTGTTCTTTGAATATCAGTGTGTTGATAAATTTCATATATTCATGGTTGGAAATATGTATTGATGCTTGCGTTGGATTGGCTTACATTATTTGCGTGAACAGGCCTAAGTAATTTGATTAGATCTAATTCAGTAAACTGTAGGATTGAGTGATAACAAGAATAGTGAAATGTGCCAGATCTAAATGCTCTCTTCCTTCATATTCAGAACTAAATCAGGCTGTGGTATTGGGGATTGGAGGGTTAGACTTCGTAGCTAGGAGCTTTCATAGCTTAAAGAGTTTGCAAAGTTTCTAAACATTGTAAGGGTTTGCAGAATTTTTATATAGCTTAAAGAGTTTGCAGAGTTACAAGTTGTAGAGTTTATAACATTCATATGATTTATCAAACACCTCTTTCAACTTTCGTTGTGTATGAATAGTCTTTCTCCCTTCCATTGTTGTAAGCACATTTACATCGTTTATTTTTTATATTTGATGTTGTCTTTTATGTATGTGTATGCTAGTAGTTTGACAAGGTTCAGAATTGAAAATAGATGTGTGTTTATACTGGATTGGTTAGTATTGTAGAATGTATGGAAACAAACCGGTTTGTGTTAATGAGCATATAGAAATAGGGTACCTAATCTAGGGACAATCTCATCTTTATTTGCAGATTCGGTTGAATGAATAGAAGGCTTGACACCAATAGAAAGAGTGGCTAGGCAGGTTGGATTCGAATTATTTTTCTTCTTTCAAAGTATTAAGAATCGAATTGTTAAGTGTTTGAACAGAATTTCCACAGCTTAGAGGATTGTAAATAGAACTTAGAGGATTGATTTCTTTTCTTAGATTAGGTTTAACAGCCTCAGATCTTGGTTGGTCAGTAGAACAGTTCATTTTAGGAGTTACATTTGTGTGTGAGTAGATTAAAGTTACCTTAGGCATGAGCTTGAAACCATTTTATCTTGCAGTGTAGTAACTCAAAGTTTACGTGTCCTGGTTGATAATTAAATCGAAGGTAAATTAATTAGTGATAATTTTACCCAACATTTTGGCGCCGTTGCTGGGGAGTTGCTCCAAGGTAAGCTGGTATTTTGTTCATTTTCTACGAATTTGTTGGCTGTGAAGTTCAGGTAGATAGGGGTAGATAGGTTTCCTTTAAATTACACAACAAGGGGGAGGGGAAACGATAAGACGCAAATACGAATTCACTATGGGATTCCCATGGTGTAACAGCCTGACGCATTCACTTTAGTGGGTTGCCCCAAATCCTTGTTGTTTCCTTCTCGTAAGTGTGTTTGCCTTTTCACATGTTTGATTTATTTTGCTGCAAAAGTGCGTTTACCTTTCCTGTAAGGCGTGTTTACTTTCTTGCAATTTAATTTCATGCAAGTGTGTTTTTCTTTTTGCAAGTTTGGGTGTGTTTACTTTCTGCAATTTAATTTCATGCAAGTGTGTTTTTCTTTTTGCAAGTTTGGGTGTGTTTACTTTCCGCAATTTAATTTTAAGAGTGTTTTATTTTATGCAAGAGTGGCATGTCTTTGATTGGTGTAAATATGTTTTTAATGGTAGATAGTCTTGATTAGAATCATTTAAAACACATATAAACCAAATAAAAATAAAAACTTGGGTGCTGTAAGAGCCCCAGACACTAATCCTTGTGCGAGACATGAACAAAACAACCGACAAAAATGGATTCAGAAGTAACCATCAATTTGGGAAAACTTTCTCAAATCCTAGTTGCAGTTGGGAATTCTTCTTATCAGGTAGAACATATCCTGATAGCAGTTAATATTTTATCTACCTCTCCTAACATAACAAATGAACCAAAGTCCCAAGAGCCACAAAAATATGTTCCTTGCCAAATTTCGGAGGAAATTGACAACTTGGGGATTACATCCGATGGAAAACAGCCTAAAATTGAGGAGGTATCAGCAAATCCTCTATGTACTTCTGAAATCAATCAATCAGAAGAAGGGGATCTACATGATATGATGAAGGAAGGTGAGTACCAGGACTACTTTGAAAGTTGGTTCCAAGAGGTAACCAGACTACAACACCATTTCCTCCTTCAACACCTTTTGTTGCAGAAGCAAGTAAGTCGGTTGGTTCTCCATATCCAGGTAATCATTGCAACAACTTTTTCATATGTGGATAAAGGTATATTTTTAATCTTACTTCGCACTTTTTTACATTGGAAGAATTCATATACTTGAATAGAAATGTTTTCTTTCTTCTTAGGTAGAATAGGAAAATATGTATATAAATAAAAAAGTTGCTTGTTTAGTTTAGAAATTAATGCAGCTTCGTTGTTTTTTTTCAATAAAATGATAAGATCTGTAACCAGAATTTATACCTTCTCTCCAATCCATACTTTCAAAAAATTTATTATAACAGCAGCTCATAGCCTATAAAAAGGAAAAATGTCAGAGGGTAATATGAAATTGTGACTGTTTTTAATAATGGTTCTGTAAACATAAGAACAATTGATGATGAACAAGTTGCATTTGCGGTAATGGACATCGGTTGAAGGTATTTTCTTTGGTGAGGCTCAGGGTATTTTTTTTTTAAAAGGGAAGTTTCTCTGTTACCATTGATTCCTTTTTCTTTTTTTTTCAAGAACTTTCCTAATGTGAATTAATCCCTGAGAAACACTTTAAATATTTTTACTAGTTTCACTAGGTTATTGGAATACCTGTATCAAATAAATAAAAAGCATGTTTTTCTATAAGACTTGTTGTTTTCAGTTCAGTTTTTTTTATAGACTTGTCCTCTTTATTCATACAGGATGTCTATCTACCTTTCTTTGCCTCTATTAGTGATTTACAGCCTCAAGGGGTTTCACTTATGAACTCATAGTATACTAGTGCCATTTGACTTGGTTTCACACTGGATTGAACGAGGATATTTTTACAAGTAGTAACAGTTGGGGACATTGAGTTATTATCCAGACAGGCTCCACAATAATTTTATAAGGGATGGTTTTCAAGACTGAAGGGTCTTTTGATCATTATCCATTGGCTTTCATTATATTAAATATACATATATATTATAAATAATTCCACCCACCTCATGTCTTTCAATTTATACAGTTATAGGGGTTAGTTGTTCATATGGACAAATCTTTATGTTTCAAGAAAGCTCTTCCAATTTTAATACCATCCCACTCCTAGAAGGTTTTCAGAGCTGCTCCCCCACTCATCTATGCGTAAGAAAATTATAAATTTTATCTTTAAGATGAATTGGGACAAGGGCCTCTGGTAGAAAAAGGGTGTAAGAGGTTAACCCGCCAGGATACTGAATAGGTCTACTGGCAACGGGTACTGACCTATGGTATAAACAGGTAAACCCATCAGGGTACTGAACAGGCCTGTTGGCAATAGGGCATTCTACCTGGGGAAGAATTTTCTTAGGTATTATAGTTACCCCACCGGAGTACCGAACAGGCTCGCCGGCAGTGGGTTCTGACTTTGATATCTATTTTAAAAAAAAGCCTCATTTATACTTGTCTGTGTGAACAATGTACCTGTGTAAATGTTAAAGAGAATCCATGTTGGGTTAAATGAAAATTAAAGAGAACTATTTGTAATAAGCCAGTCGATAATCATTTTCAGATGCTTTAAGTCTTTGTTACCTGATCTTTATTATAGAAGAGGTTTATGCCTCTAGAGTGTACTAACGTTTAGTGATTCAATGAACATAGCTGTGAACCTTTTTTTTTTTTTTTGCCACTCAAACTTTCTTGTGTGAAGCTGAGTCAAGTTGGCCAGTACACTATTTTGGGCCTCATTTGGTACTGCTCTTGTCTTGTTTTTAGAAGGCACATATTTTGGTGAAGAAGTTCTCTATGGATAAAGAGGAAGAAGTATGTGCTTATGGGTTGAAGTTTTGAATATTTTTAATAGTTAGATGCAAGAGTGAGATTGATAGTCTATGGACTGTTTTTAATTCTGTTTTTGTATTGACAATAATGAATAGTTTTATGACTTAGATTTGTTTATGTGTGGTCAGATGAAGAACCAACCACTGAATAATGGTAACTGTGCAAGGAGCCTGCTGGATAAAACAACTTTTTCAGGCAGTTTTAATTGTCTTTTCAACTCACAAAAGTTGGACATTTTGAAGAAAGACAGTTATTTGCCCTTGCTTAGAACATCATCACCCTGTTGGAAATCATTTCCACCCTTGCAAGCTTGAAAATGCTTTTGTGTCTGGACATGAAAATACTAGACTCAGACTAGATCAGGTGCCGGATGAGGTATTGGAATGAGTTCTGCAAAACTGGTAAATTGAATTTTAAAGGTAATGTTCAGAACGCTGGAGTAATCTTTACTGTTAAAAGCCAGGTATCTTTCTAATTTTAAAAAAAAAAATTGGTGAAATTATGAGGATTTACTTTAACACATTATATTCCATAGAGTCGATAAGCCACCTCTCCTCTGTAAGTAATTTAATGACATATACACCTTGGAAAAATTTTACTTTATATTATTGATTATTTTATATCAATAAATCATGCACCATCGCTTTTGTTTAGTTTGCCATTTTTAATTTTTATGTCATTAATTTACTAAAATCCAAAGCCTGACTCCATGGTTAAAATTGACATTTGATATATCTTAAGGCTATGAATTTTTCTTGTCACTTTCGATTGCTTGCACATTTTGAGTTTGGTAAGCTCCTTAACTTTCCATTTTATTTCTGGAAAAGTTTGGGTAAGATGGCTTCTTAGGTCAGGAAAAACGTAGAAAATCCTACTCATATCCTGTATCATCATGGGCTTATCAAGATGATCATTTTATCCGAGTTGAAGAAGAAGAATCAAGTATGGGAACAATTTCTATATGAATTGTCCAATTCCCATATTAATTCACCCCTGGTTAATGAAGCAAGTAGACCTCTTATCCCTGATCTTATTAACAACGCATCCTCTGTGAATGCTTCTAAATGTCAAACCAGTCACATTCAGGAACAAGAAGTCAAGAGTTGTAAGAAGATAGGAAGGTTCCATATCAAGAATCCTCAGGGGTGAAAAGGGCAGCAAGTAAACTTTTAGTTTGAGAGTGGGCAAGGTCAGCCCGATTGTGGAAAATTGCCTATTTCATCAACCCGTAGATATACCCGTAGTATGGCTGCTCAAGAGAAGAAGATATGATCTAAATGTAAGACACATGTTCATGTTCAACTGTCCTCATCCACTTATTCATCTGCACATGGTGATTCTAATTCAAATGGCTCCCATCATAATTCCTCAATACCAAGTCCTGTCACAGAGTCTTCATTGCCATTTCATTTCTCAGCATCACCAACTTTAAAATCTGATCTGAAGTCTGTCAAACCTCACCGATCAGATGCTTCAGCTCAGGGGGCTGAATACTTTCGACAAAGAAATTTTAAGTTGACTAAACAGTTACAATAATATGTTAGATTGGACCGATTTGTCAAACAAGAAAATGCAGTTTTGAAGGTTAAAGTAGCATCTTTGCAAACCTTAGTTGATGACATTACTGGATCCAATCGTAGTCTCAAGAAGCAGTTAAGGAAAAAAGAGAAACAGCTTGAAAAATTGATCAATGTACAGCAGAAAACAACTCCATCTCCTCCTCAAGTACAAGTGTTGTTTAACACTTCAGCTTCAGTTTCTGGAATTTAACCCAAAGTTTGGTCATCAATTTTGCTTTTCAATTTTTTATGCCTGGGGCAAAAATTTCTTGCATTGGGACATGCAAGGTCTTCAGTCTGGGGAAGATGATGACCTCCTATTTTTGCTTGTCTAGCACCCTATTCCTAGTTCAAAGCTATATGAGATCAAGTATATTTGACTTTATTTTGTTGTGTTTTGTGCTTGAATATGTGTTTTCAAGGGTAACATTCCAAGATGCTTTAACAGGTGAATTCTTGACATTTCTTATTACTTTATTTATCATTTTGTTGGGTTTCAATTCATAAATGAAACTTTAGTTTTTAATTAAATTCCGATCAATTGACAAGCTCTTGTTTCCCACGCAGTGGTTCTTCTGATTGCTCGATCCGACACTTGTTCCGACACTTAATGAGCATATGTTGACTGATTCAGATATTTGGGGGATTCATTTGTCCAAAATTACACATGGATTTTATGCTTGGTCATTTCAATATGGATTATGAGCTATCAGTCATCATTCAAATGCTCTGTTTCCTCCAGAAGTCATGGCCCTAATCTCAAGCAATCTGGCAATGCCATTCCCATCATTAATCAGGAACCTGATTTCGGGCTCAATTTCTGAGCAATTGGTTGGGAATTATTCAAAACGGTTCAAAACCCACTTCATAAATGGCCCCGTTTACCCATAACCATGGGAAATTTTCAGAATTTATGAACGAATGTTGAGAAATCCTTTCCAGAACAGACGTGGTTTTTCCAGATTTTGGTGTTGGTCGTTTTCTGGGTGGTTGCACGAATTTCTGATTTTGGGGATGGATCTTATCCATCTATTCATGTATAAATAAAGACTTAGAAGGACGAGATGTGAGATGATATCCTATAACACTTTGATTTCAAATTAATTAAGTGACTGCTGCGTTTTATTTCTTAAAGCTTCAATTTCAGATCTAGAGGCGTTGAAGGCTGGGCCCACCTTCAACTCTTGTTGTCTATATAGTTTTCTCTTTTCTTTACCACTGTAAGTAAAATTATATATAATTTTGTTTCAATACTGTTCTTTGAATATCAGTGTGTTGATAAATTTCATAAATTCATGGTTGGAAATATGTATTGATGCTTGCGTTGGATTGTCTTACATTATTTGCGTGAACAGGCCTGAGTAATTTGAGTAGATCTGATTCAGTAAACTGTAGGATTGAGTGATAACAAGAATAGTGAAATGTGCCAGATCTAAATGCTCTCTTCCTTCATATTCAAAACTAAATCAGGCTGTGGTATTGGGGATTGGAGGGTTAGATTTCGTAGCTAGGAGCTTTCATAGCTTAAAGAGTTTGCAAAGTTTCTAAATGTTGTAAGGGTTTGCATAATTTTTATATAGCTTAAAGAGTTTGCAGAGTTACAAGTTGTAGAGTTTATAACATTCATATGATTTATCAAACAACTCTTTCAACTTTCGTTGCGTATGAATAGTCTTGCTCCCTTCCATTGCTGTAAGCACATTTACATTGTTTATTTTTTATATTTGATGCTGTCTTTTATGTATGTGTATGCTAGTGGTTTGACAAGGTTCAGAATTGAAAATAGATGTGTGTTTATACTAGATTGGTTAGTATTGTAGAATGTATGGAAACAAACCGGTTTGTGTTAATGAGCATATAGAAATAGGGTACCTAATTTAGGGACAATATCATCTTTATTTGCATATTTGGTTGAATGAATAGAAGGCTTGAAACCAATAGAAAGAGTGGCTATGCAGGTTGGATTCGAATTCTTTTTCTTCTGTCAAAGTATTAAGAATCGAATTGTTAAGTTTTTGGACAGAATTTCCACAGCTTAGAGGATTGTAAATAGCACTTAGAGGATTGATTTCTTTTCTTAGATTAGGTTTAACAACCTCAGGTCTTGGTTGTTCAGTAGAACAGTTCATTTTAGGAGTTACATTTGTGTGTGAGTAGATTAAAGTTACCTTAGGCATGAGCTTGAAACCATTTTACGTTGTAGTGTAGTAACTCAAAGTTTACATGTCCTGGTTGATAATTAAATTGAAGGTAAATTAATTAGTGATAATTTTACCCAACATGAAGTTGTATAATTGATGCCATTAAAGTAAAAGTTCTCACTCTTAATCATTTTAACATTAGAATAAGGTAATTCATGAAAAAAGTGTTTTAATATATTAAAGCAAGATGATAGTTAGAATTATGTAATAAAATTAAAGACCAAATTAGCTCAATAATTCCTTTTATATGTAAATTGAATCACCCATAAATTAAAATTGAATTATCAAGTTCATAAAAAAAAGAACAAAAATCACAAAGGGAAAAAGATTTTTGAACAAAATTTAAAGCTAATTAGAATTCACATTTTGTCCAAAAATAGAAATCGATAATTCATTTGCATAATTTTAATTATGTTCTTTTTAAATACTATTAAATCAAATACTGCCAAACATCAATCAAATAATTGCAATTTGCGCGAAATCATGAAAAAGGCCAGAATTTTAATCAAATTTTAAAGGCTTGCAAAAGTCAATGGATCTTTCAAATTCAAAAGTAAGAGTATGGTCCCTTTATTTGATATAAACTCTTTCAAGACGTAAATCAACATTATTTAAATTGATATTTTAGTTAATTAATTATGATCTACCAAAATGGTCATCAATTTGTGAATGCACCTACAAACCAAAATTTATTACAATTGTCGAATCATCATATAAATCCAATCAAGCCAAACCAAAGGATATGATTAGCTCAAATAAGCTCAAGTAAGACAGAGGAGGTATTATTCATCAACTAAAGGGAAAAAATACGCCAACGAAAAAGATATCTAAATCACCAAATCCTTATACAATGAAAGCCAAGCCAAAGCTCAAGCACCGCATAAAATGAAGGATCAAAGAAAGAAATACAAGAAACCACCTACCAAAGCAAGGAAGCTAAGATGAAGGAAAACTAAAAGAAAATACTCACAAAAGTCTAATGGGGGGTCCCTTTATTTTGCACAAAATTAAGGGGGAGTTTTTGGGGTGCCAATAGATACTTAGTCATTCTTGATTTAGACTCAATAATCTACTCCAAGTTTCTTAAGTCCAACTCAGGCACCCTAAGGAACTATCTAGACACATGAGGCCCAATCCTAACACACAAGATTGGCTTGGAGAATGACTCATGATGTTGTAACTTTAACACATACTACATTGTACTAGAAGAAAACCAAGTAATAGGAAACAAGGCCTCTACCACCTCTTACTTGTAAATGCTTTTGGTGAATAAGTAATGTTTCCTATATGAAACTTGTGGAAAGGTTGTGGTTGTTTCAGAAGGAAAATTTTGAATGAGCAAGGATCTCTTCTTCTTTTTGAAATAACTTTTCTTTTTAAAGCTTTAAAGATTGTATTTGCTTGGTCTAAGATGGGGTAGCACAACGCTATGAAAATATGTACTTTATGTAGTTTTGTTATAAACTAGAGCTTATGGATGGCTTGTATTTAAGAAACAAATCCTAATGATATGAGTATTTAGCCCCCTATAAAGGATGAATTTATATTAAGAAAAATCATAACTTAACATAAATGATTTGTGATAGCTTTAAATATGTTTTTTTTCTAGTAAGTAAAGAGATTAACATTGAGTAAAGACATCATTTCATGATTGATTTTCTTGTAGCATGATATGTTTAAAGCATTTAAATTAAATTTTAAGTTGGAATTTTGTTTATGTGAATGGAAATATTTTTGAAATAACTTAGTATGTACATTTTTAGGAAAATGACCTTGGGTTTTTAATATTGATGGCTTGAAGAGGACACCAAGATGGGAATTTGGTTTTAAGGATTACGGTTTTTATTTCAAAATTCTCTTAGGAGAACCCTTTGGTTGAATTAGGATGGATATTTATTCTTGACAAAATGATCTTTTCTTGTGGAATCTTTGATTTTGTGTTTTCTAGAATTTATGTGAGGGAGAAAGGGTGCTACAAATTGGTATATCTTGTTTGATTTTGTGTTAAACTGAAACTTAAGGTTCACTTGTTCATTAAAGTGTCAATGATGGTTTACAAGAACCTAATGAATTGCGTTGATTTTTGCATACATTTTTGTGTTTTCTGATTGCATAAAAACTTGAAATTACTTTGGAAAGGAAAAAATAAATGGTGACACTTTAGCATTTGATCTAGAGTCTTAAATTTGGCTTGAGCATATTTTAGATGAAAATTTTGTGGCACCTATAGAATGGTGGTAGAACGTTTCCTTTGTTTAATTATGGAAAGATGGTTGAGAATGGAATTTTTTGTAGTTTCTTGGTTAGAGTTGAGTGTTGTGCATTAGTTGAATATATGATTTATGTCTTTCATTGGATGACTTGAAGTAGCAAGGATGCCATGTATTTGTACTTTTTTCTTATCTAAAGCAAAAAAAGTGTAATAGATGGTTATGGAAACCTTATGAAAGAAAATATGAAGGATGTAGTGGTCTTATGGAAGTGAATTCCACATTATCATATGAGTTATGGAAGTAAATGCTTTTGGTATTAATCTCTTCCCCTTATCGATTATGTCTGCAACCTATAAAAATTCGCAATCGGTAGAATGTGCATACTTTGTTGATTCCATTTAGTAAGTAAATTGTGGTTTTTTAAAAGTCATTTTTTTTAAGATACAATGTAAATTTTTTAGAAGTTGTTATTTTTACAAATGAGGAGTACTAAAATCTCCCTCTTAGTGATTGCATACACAACCTATAAAAAGGTGTGATCCTGTAGAATGTGCATATTTTGTTTATTGAATTTATTAAATATGATGTTGTTTTTTTAAAGTTGTGTTTTTTATATAAAATATTTTTGTTTTCAAAAGTATTTTAAAAATGAGGGGTACTTATCTCTTCCTCTATCAACTGTGTTTACATCCTATTAAAAGGCGCGATCATATATAATGTGCATACTTTGTTGATTCAATTTATTAAATAAATGGTTTTTTTAAGTCATGCTTTTTAAGAAATAAAGTAATATTTTTTAAAAGTTGTTATTTTTAAAAATCAGGGGCACTAAGCTCTTCCTTTTACCAATTGTGTGTGTAACATATAAAAAGGTGCGATCAAGTAGAATGTGATCAATGAATAAAATGAGTTTGTATAGTAATCATAAAGTTCAGGATAGAGGAATACTAAGTTGTTCCTCTTACCAATTGCATAAGAGGAACAACCTATAAAAAGGCGTGATCACATAGAATGTGAATACTTTGTTGATTCCATTTATTAAATAAATGACAATTTTTTAAAAGTTGTGTTTTTTAATAAATGAAGGAATTTTTTAAAGGTCATGATTTTTAAAAACAAGGGGTACTAAGCTCTTCCTCTTACCAATCGCATGGACAACCTAAAAAATGTACGATCATGTAGAATGTGCATATTTTGTTGATTCCATTTATTAAATAAATGAAATTCTTTTAAGAACTAGTGTTTTTTAAGAAATAAAGGAAAGTTTTTTTGAAGTTGTGATTTTTAAAAATGAGGGTTACTAAGCTCTTCCTCTTATTGATTGAGTGCACAACCTATAAAAGGTGAGGTCATTTACAATGTGTGTACTTTGTTCGTTCCATTTATTAAATAATGGTGTTTTTTTAAGTCATATATTTTAACAAATAAAGTATTTTGTTGAGTTGGTTATTTAAAAATGTGTGACACATAAAAATGTGCGATTATGTAGAATGTGCATACTTTGTTGATTTGATTATTTAAAAAAATGGTGTCTTTTAAAAAGTTGTGTTTTTATAAGTAAAATGATTTATTTTAGATGTCGTAATTCTTAAAAACAAGGGGTACTAAGCTCTTCTTCTTACGAATTGTGTGCACAATATATAAAAAGGTGTGCATTTAGAGTAAATTTTTAGAAGTCAAAATGAGGTGTACTAACCTCTTCCTCTTACCAATTGTGTGAGCAACCTATAAGAAAGTGTGATCACATAGAATGTGGATAGTTTGTTGATTCTATTTTTTAGATAAATTACATTTTTCTCAAAACATGTTTTTTAGGAAATAAAGAATTTTTTTTAAAGGTTGTGATTTTTAAAACGAGGGGTACTAAGCTCTTGCTCTTACCAATTACATGTGAAACTTATAATAGGGTGTGATTATTTAGAATGTGCATACTTTGTTGATTGGATTTATTAAAAATATGGTATTTTTAAAAGGTCGTGTTTTTTAAGAAATAAAGTATTTTTTTTAGAATTTGTTATTTTTAAAAATGAGGGTTACTGTAGAAGTAACAGCTCTGATACCATGAATAAATTGAGGCTTTGATACTATGTGTGAGAACATGATAAAGATATAGCTGCAAGGCATTTCTCACAAGCATGCACAAAGAAAATAGAGAGAAGAATAATGAAACTGAATACAAGAGAAGTGAAGAATAATAATTGACTATTGAATCACTGAATTGATTTATTGATTATTACATTAGTAATACATCATTATAAAGGAAAAATCAAGTTTCTAAAAGACAAATCATGCTATCTCATAAATCGAGCTTACTAAATATGATAAACCCCCATAGGTGACTAAAGCACTTTCCAAATCAGTCAAGGAGCTCACAAATTGGATAAATCATGAGTGAGTTGTCATGAGTGATTGAAAAACATGTTAATCATGAAATATGGAGAGAAAATCATGGAGGATGAGTTGGTCACTAAAGATACCAGTTTCTAAGTTTGACTAGCTTTCCCTCACTGAAAAGCTGGATAAAGTTGTCTAAAGGAAAAAAAGACACGAAGGTGCAGTTTCCATTTTGGGCAGTTAATAAAGTTAGCAGAATCTAACCAGAATAAGTATAAAGGTGATCCTGAGGTAAATATGGAAAGTATTGACCAAGTGGTGCTAGTGGATGTCAACTATCTAGGCTAGTACATAGGAAATTAACTAGAAATGATTAATTATTGTTATCCTAAGTATTGAGTGGGTTTATAATATTCTAACATACCCCTTTAAGTCTGAATTTATGATGGGATATCTGAAATAATTCGACATATAGATGCATATAGGGCCCAACAACAAGGCTATGGTCACCCTTTACAATTACTTTTGTCAAGAAAAGTGAGGAAAGAGGCGAAACCACATGGGGAAAATCCTCCCTAAAGAAAGGACAAAGGCACAAAATGAAAAACATGTCTTCATTATGTATTTTTTTCACTTGAATGAGATGAATGAAATTCTTCCTGAAGAAATTGATGAAGAAGTTGTAAACTCTATAATCATGCGCTAGAGTGTAGTATCTGCAAGAAAGAAGAGGAGAGGCTCCTTGTCGCTCATCATCTGATGAAAGAGCACTATCTGAATGATTCTTGATGCTAACATAATTTGATCTGCAAACATAATATAAAAAGTAAAATAGATCTGTGCATACTCATTCCAAAAGAGTAAAAATACCAACACAATCAGTTCCTTGTATAGATGCAAAATGGCGAAGTGGGTCATCATGTATCTTCTTTTCAAATTGTTGTAGCACCTTCCCAATTCTGAAATGAGGTTGAAATGACTCTGAAATATAAAAAATATTATCATATGGAGTAGCAAAGACCAAAGTTTTAGTGTCTCCATGAGATGATAGGGCTAGAGTATTAAAAGGATGAGCAACTGAGGAAAACCGATGGATGTGTAAATTTGAATGATAGAAGGACTTGAGATATGAACCATAGATGTTTAGATCAGATTCAAACTTGTGTAAAATAATTCCAAGGATGAATAATGTCATGGATAACCAACAAGTGAAAAATATACAAGACTTGAAACCATTAGATATAAGTAAAACTCCATATGAGACCAATAAGTAATCAACTATTGAACTTGGGGTTTGTGTAGTCTTAGGAGTATTCAGAGGATGGATAAATGGTATGGGTTATGTCATAACAATAATATCAGCCTGCAAACTTGCTTCTAAATCATATTCATAATCATTTGAATGGAGTGATGAAGAGTTGGACTAAGACAAGTCAGGATCTAGTGAAAAAACAAAACCATTGGGAGATGGATCTAGTGAACTGATAGGATGATTTATCCAAGAAAGACACTGAGATTTCTCATTCTTATATATCATCAAATGAATCTATATCAAATATGTGAGAAAATTATTTAAATCTAGAACTCAAGGAATAGTTTATATTACCTTGGGACTGCGCACTATGACAATGTTTTGAGGATTCAACATGCTTCTCTAGCTCATTTGGAACTTCAATGTTATGCTTCTAAAGTAACTGAGACATAATTTCCATATTCTTCTTGAAAAATTTCTTCATAGTATGAAATCCCTTGCTGCAAAAAGAACACTTGGATGTGCTCCCTTTCTTCTTGACTTTCTTCATTGAATCTTCATCAGTAAGATTCGATCTTTAAGGATTCGTTATCTGACCTTGGCTTCTTATCTTACACTATTTGCTTCTCTTTTGAATTTGCATTATTACTTCATTAAACTATAAGAGAATGATCCTTTCCCTTGGATATTATAAGAGAACCCATATTATTCAATTTATATTGCTCTTTTTTCAGTGAATCAAAGAATGTAATCAAAGAAGGAATTTTCCAATTCAAAATAACAAGACTAGTAGCATGAAAGGTTGACACAAAAACTAAGTATTCCGGACCCAATTTTGAAAGGATGGAAAGAATCAATTGATCTTCCTTATTCTTAATCCCACATTTCTTGAGAGATATAACAAGTGGCATGAATTTGGTGAAGAACCCTTCAATGGATTCGAAACTGCTTGGACTCAATGAGAATAACTCTCTTCAATTGATGTGCTCTTATCTCATATTTTACTCCAAAGAGAGAGTCATGTTTGGTCCATACTTGGTTTGGAGTGGTCAAACCATATAGATGAAAAAGAATACCAAGGGAAATTTTGAGACAAATAAATCCATAGAATTCATCCAACCTATTATCGCTCTTATCTTTCTTAACAATAACATTGGGCTCATTCTCTAAAGCCAAAGAAACTCTATAGAGTCCCTTACTGCGCAACAAAATGCCAATTTTGGATTTCCATAGTTGAAGGGATTCAGGATCATAGTTGAAGAGGAATCGATGCTAAGAATTTGACGCACTCCTAGAGATGCTCTATGCAACCTGCAAAAATATAAAATAGGGGAAAATATTGTAAGATCAATTCAAGCTCTTCTTCAGAGAGGGATATGAGACTGGATGCGCTCTTATGTAGAGAACCGATAGCTCATCAACTTTGTAGAACTTGACAACTTGAGAGATATGATACCATGTAGAAATAGCAGCTTTGATACCATGAATAAATTGAGGCTTTTATACTATGTGTAAGCACAGGATAAATATCTAGATGCAAGACAATTCTCACAAGAATGCACAAGGAAAATAGAGAGAAGAATAGTGAGACTGAATACAAGAGAAGTGAAGAATAATAATTAACTATTTAATCAATGAATTGATTGATTGATTATTACATTAGTGATACATCCTCATAAAGTAAAAATAGAGTTGCTAGAAGACAACTCATGCTAGCTCATAAATCAGGCTTACTAAATATGATAAACCCCCATAGGTGACTAAAGCGCTTTCCAAATCAGTCAAGGAGATCACGAATTGGATCAAGCATGAGTGAGTTGTCATGAGGGATGGGAAAACATTATAATCATGGAATTTGGATAGAAAATCATGGAGGATGATTTGGTCACAAAAGATGCCAGTTTCTAAGTTTGACTAGTTTTTCCTTATCCGCTGAAAAGCAGGATAAAGTTGTCTAAATGCAGAAAAGAAAGGAAGGCGTAGTTTCCATTATAGGAAGTCAATAAAGTTGATAGAATTTAACCATAATCGGTATAAAGGCGCTCCTCGGGTAAATATGGCAAGTATTGACCAAGTGGTGCTAGTGGATGCCAACAATCTAGGCCAGTGCATAAGAAATTAACCAGAAATGATTAATTAATGTTATCCTAAGTATTGAGTGGGTGTATAATATTTAACAGTTAATGATCTCTTTCCCTTACCAATTACGTGTCCAACCTACAAAAAAGGTTCGATCATGTAGAATGTGCATACTTTGTTCATTCCATTTATTAAATAATTGACATTTTTTAAGAAGTCATGTTTTTTAATAAATGAAGGAAATGTTTTTAGAAATCATGATTTTTAAAAATGAGGGGTACTAAGCTCTTCCTTTTAAAAACATGAAGTTTTTTAAAAAGTTTTGTGTTTTAGGAAATAAGATTATTTTTTTAGAAGTCATGAATGTTGAAAATAGATTACTAAGCTCATGTTCTTACCAATTGCATGCACAACATATAAAAATATGCGATCATGTAAAATGTGCATAGTTGTTGATTTTTTTTAAATAAATAGTTTTTTTAAGTTCTATTTTTTAAGAAAAGCGGTAATGGTTTAGAACTAATGATTCTTATAAAAGAGGATTACTAATATGTTCCTTTTACTGATTGCATGTTCCACCTATAAAAAAGTGAAATCAATAGAACAATGCACATTTTCTTGATTCCATTTATTGGATAAATGACTTTTTTTCAAAGTCACGTCTTTTAAGAAATAAAGTAATTTTTATGGAAGTTCATGGTTTTTAAAAATGAGGGGTATTAAGTTTTTCCTCCTACCAATTGCATGTATATCCTACAAAAACGTGTGATCGCATAGAATGTGCATACTTTGTTGATTCCATTTATTAAATAAATGAATTTTTTTAAGAAGTCTTATTTTTTAAGAAATAAAGAATTTTTTTCAGAAGTCATGATCTTTAAAAATAAGGGGTACTAAGATCTTCCACTTACCAATTATGTGCAAAAACTATAAAAATGAGTAATCACGTAGAATGTGCATACTTTGTTATTTCAGTTTATTAAATAAATGGTTTTTTTTAAGTTGTGTTTTTTTAAGAGATAAAGTAAAGTTTTTAGAAGTCGTGATTTATAAAAATTGGGGGTACTAACCTATTCATGTTACCAATTGTGTGCACAACCTATAAAAAGGTGTGATCATGTAGAATGTGAATACTTTGTTGATTCTATTTTTTAAATAAAGAACTTTTTCTAGAGACATGTTTTTTAAGTTAATTTTAAAAAAACTGGAAGACTAAGGTGTTCCTCTTACCAATTGCGTATGTAACCTATAAAAAGGTACGATCATGTAGAATGTGCATACTTTGTTGATTTGGTTATGTAAATCAAATATGGTGCTCATTACTATGTCCTAGGAGCAATGTTTGGAGGGCCAAAGGAGTAAAAGCTAGAAAGGGAGAAGGAGACAATGATGTCTAATTTTTATCCATTCATCTTACTTAATAATGAGAATTACTTTTCCTCGACATTTTAAAATTTTTGCCACACATTATTTTTCACATTCGATGTATCTAATACAAATCTTATATCGTCGTGAAACCTAGTTGTATATGATTTGAAAATCCCATATCGAAACATGTTATCTTCATCCAAACTGCATCCATAACATATATAAGTCCAAATGGATTCCAAGGACTAGGGGTTTGGATCTGATGTAATAGTTTAGAAAAGATGACAACAACTGGTGCTAACATGAATGATTTGGATGAAAGGAAAAAAGTCCAGAAAATGTGTAATGTTTGGGAATGACTTGTTGGATGGTTGGTTTTGTTATTTGTTAGTTGGTTGGCATGCTTGCTAGACTTGATGACTACTTAGTTGGCCCTTGGTTTCCTTCACATGATTTATGGCTAGATTTGTTGGATTTCTCACTTGTTGGCATGCTTTCTTATTTTGTTCCTTGCCTACTTCTTGGATTTTTGTATTTCTTGCTTAATTACTAAAATGATGAATTGATTCATCACTTACAGAAGGGGTATGAGAACTAAATTTAAGTTTGAGAGGTTGTCATTAAGAAGTCATGAATAATTTGGTTGGGTATTTCCTCCCCCAACTAGCATTTATGTACTTGGTATGTATAAAATGGCCCCCAATTTTCAAAGGGAGATACCATTGCAAGTTGAGGCACCATTGTTTGTTATTATGATTCATAAGCCCATGTGTAGACCATTGTGTTAAATAATGAATATAATATCATTATTTGTAATTGTAATCTCTTAAATATTGTTGTTTTTGGTGTTCCATTTATCTATGTCATGCACAAAAAATTGCTCTTTGGTTACTATGTTTCATTGTCATTCTTCTAGACTCCTAACCGAAGGAAATAAAAATTCAACACTCAAAATACTAAAACTACCATTAAAATAAAAACAAATTTATTTTTGGGGGAGCGAAAAGAGTTTTATTATTATTATCTTATTTATGTACTTACTAGGTTTCTACCACCACCTCTTACCAGAACAAACATGCCTGAGTGCCTATGGGATAAGTATGAAGAAGAAGGAAGATAATTGGTATGTCCTTTTCTTTTGTATATGTGAACAATAGAAGGAGAATGCAATATAATCTACTCCCCAAACACACTCTCTATTGTGACTTGCCTAGAGAAAATCATATTAACTAATCAAAGTCGAAATGACTTCTAACTCAATAATACAAGTGTTTTGGTATTGTCATGCACCATTCTTCCTTTGATATTTGATAACTAAAGAAAGAAAATCATCACAATAGGAAGCATAAATTGCAAAAGGAACAACTTGATATTTTTCTATATTGTACCTACGAGGTCTAAATAGTTCTTTAGCTTCAAATCCTTCTCAAAATCTCTCTTATCTTTTTCCCAAGTTTTGTTTAGTTCATCAACCTCCACTTCCTTACTCTCGATATAATAAGAAGACCAAAACATTGGTTGTTGCAATCGATTCTACAATCATCATAATAACACTTGAAACACAATATAAAAAAACATGAAAACTCAATATCAAATAACATAGGAACATCACATGAAGTGGGACACATATTTGTCTTTCAATTTTTATCACTAAAAAACCCTCATACTCCCAAGAAAATATTAAATTGAAAAAAGAGATGTCCATGATGCAATCAATTTGAATTTTTAAGGGATACTAAATAACTTAGCATCTCATAATGAACAAAATCCCATGGATTCCAACAAAAACAAGAGATTGAGATGAAAAAATAGCCTTCATGAAAACTTGTATAATATCTTCTTGTCATCACAAATTGACATCTCTTACGTAGAACTAATGAAATGGAAATTTGTTGATCCTAGATTGTGCAGTCCACTCCAAAAAGTTGAGGTTGTTTTCAACCAAAACTCACCAAGTTTTTCAATTTTGCAAAATGAATTGGTAAAATGAACTTTTTACCCTGTTTTAATCATTGTTTACAAAAAACACTTTTATATAGTTCATTGTTAACTTTTGCAATGGAAATAATTGGTTTATGTTTTAGGTCAGTCTCGATGGATTTTCACATTCTTTTCAGGGGAACCATTTCTTTTAGTAATAACAATATGTCTTATAGGTATTGTGTTTCTTAACTAGAATGTAGGCATAGGTGATCCTGTGCATTGCACTTTGCACTATATACTGCAGTTCTGAAACACCTTAGGGTTTTCTTACAGAATCTTGATTTTTAACCTCTTACTACTATGAATATGTCATTTTTTGCAATAGCGGCCTACCTTCCCCATAATCATCCTAGATTAAATCCTATCTATCATTGATGGTCATGTTGTTAATTTTTTAGGATCAAAGAGTCCCTTAGTAGTCATTTCTTGACTTTGCGATGAAGACTCATTCTTCCTCCTAATATTTATACTATCCATTTCCTAAAGGGGACTCTCATTTATTTTTATTGTAGTTGTAAATGCATTGCATTCATCCTTCTTGTGCTTTTTTAGCTCTACACCAAGTTTTAGCTTTCAACTCTCTATTAAACCCTCATTTCTTATCTCACTATCGTGAAGTCATGCATCAATTTTCCTTTACAACGTGACACCATTTTCCCGAGAAGAAACATACCCCTGAGTGTCACTATCCTGCTCATGTTCCTTGCATTATGCATATGTACGTTGCATGAACTTGGAAATCCTGCTCATGTTCCTTGCATTATGCATATGTACGTTGCATGAACTTGGAAAAAGTTTTGTTGTCCCCAATACTCATTTCTTCCCCTGTATTATATCATTTTATTATTCCTTTTCAAGATTTAATCATATGAACTAGAAAAAAATATTAACTATTCCAAAAATAAGGATGGGAAAGAGTCATGTTCTTATTTATGTCTTGTAGCAAGTTGTGTCTCCCTTGAATAAAGCACATTGTCCTGAGTCATTATCTTTGTAGTTTGGATTATAGTATGCATTTAGGAATTTGGAATTGTTTATGTATTATCTCTATCAATTGGTTAATCTTCCAGTCATTATGGATAATTGCTCCCATGCCTCACGTGATCCCCTTCTGTATTCCAACCTTCTCCCTAAGTATTATCCCCCTTCACCCCTACCCGTTACCCCACTCCCCACTCCCCCTACCCGCCACGTAACCCTGCTTGCCCCCTACCCCTACCCCCTATCTCCATGTACCCCCTCTCCCAGCTAACTCCACTAGCCACCCCACTCTAACTTCACGTGCCCCTCCCTACGTATTAACACTCCCCTTTTTAAGTTTTAGTATTTTGTTTTTTCTTTCATTTTCTATCTAATGTTTTTAATTTTTTTTTTAATTATTGTACCTCTCTTTTTATTTTTATCTTTATTAATTTTTATTATTTCTACCTTTTACCTAGGTTTTTACTTCTTCTTTTTTTTGTTAGTTTTTAAACATTTGTAACTCTATTTGTAATTGTGTTTCATTTCATTTCTCTTTCTTTTTTTTGTCTTTTTTTTTTTTTTAATTGTTTTTTTTTTCAAAATGTGTTCAAAACTTGTAATTTTATTTTCTCATATTTTGGTTTCAAGGTATTTTTGGGTTAAATTTTGTTTAATATTTGTTTTTTTTTTCTTCTTGAAATTGTCATGTATTTTTTCATTTTTATAGAGAGATGTTTTTTAAATTTAAAAAATTTTAGGGCATAGTTTAGAAATGTCTTCAAATGTAACCCGACAAAGAAAAGGGGTGCCATT
The DNA here is from genome assembly GCA_001517045.1 of Pseudotsuga menziesii. Classification (NCBI taxonomy): domain Eukaryota; kingdom Viridiplantae; phylum Streptophyta; class Pinopsida; order Pinales; family Pinaceae; genus Pseudotsuga; species Pseudotsuga menziesii. Next base: position 115,077 of record LPNX010695668.1, read on the forward strand.
GGTAGCACATCTTTTCGAGTTGTAGGTCGATTTTGGCATTCGCGTTGCAAAGGCGCCAATTGTTAAGGCAACAATGTCAAACAAGTTGTAATTTTAGCCCCATAAAAATTTCGTGAAAAGCACGTGTTACCATTTTCTATTCGAGGGTTTATTTATGGTTTTGATTAAAGTGACACCGCTCAAGGTTACCAAAAAGTTGTAATTTTAGATCCTAAAAAGAGTGGTGCTACTGGTAGGACCACTTTTCGATTCGGGGTTGTTTTTGGTGGTTTTGACACAAAAATGTGAATTTTATGGCTAGAGTTCTCGTTTTGAGTATAAAGTTCTCATCAAGTTGTATAACTTGTTTACTATGTTTATTCTTGATTTAGTGCTTCCTTAGTCACTTAATGTGTCATACTTATGTTCAAGTAAATTTTTAACTTATGTCTGCCAGTCTGTATAAATTTTGACTTAGTGTGTAAGTCTTCCCGTGTCAAGTATGTTTCAGAATTAATCAACTTGTTCCACCAAATATTTGGCCTTCTTCGACTATCTCATGTTTGATGGTGGGGGATGCCTTAATGCCCTCCTTCCAGCGGATCACATTCCATCAACTCAGAAACATATATTCTAGGATTGTTATTTAGAGCCCTTATAGTACCTTGGATTTTGCAGTCATTAGTGGCAAGTTCCCTCACTCTCGACAGTGGGAATAGATCAATATACCCTAATTGTTAGAGTTTATGGTTGTTCGACGTTAGCACATATATTCACACTTGTTAGATTGTACTAGGTACCATACCTCTTAGTATCATTATCAGTAAGTTGGCTCATTTGTGTTAACAATATACATCTATGACCGGTAATCAAACAATGTCTTACTATGTTTCGACTTCAATAAGTATATTCACACAGATTAGACTCGTACCCATATTGGTTGGTTTGAAGTCCTCGAGTCCATATATAGCATCGCATCATTATGATATGAATTGGGTTGCATTGGATTTCCATTGACTTATATTTTGGCACCGATTCTTATGGAGCTTGATTTGTTCAATATTATTTCCATACATCTCTATTTGATTCTGAGACATGGATCCATTATGTATCTATGTGGCTATGATATCCCATTTTGACATAGATCCATTTTGTATCTTCGTGGCTATGACCTATTTTTGACATGGTTCCACTTTTTATATCCGTGGTCATGATCTTCAGGATGGGTTACTCAACAACCTAGACAAGCTTTGTGTTCCTAAAGGTGAGAGATTGCAACTCATGAGAGAGGCTCACACCTCCAAAGTTGAAGGTGATTTACAACTTACAAATATATGTTTATTGGCTTGGGATCCAAGAAGATGTAGCTCGGTTTATTAAAGGATGCTTACTACGATGTACAAGAAAACCCAATAATAGGAAGAAAGGACTCTACCATCCCTTACTTGTAAATGTTTTTGGTGAATAGGTAATGTTTCCTATATGAAACTTATGGAAAGGTTAAGGTTGTTTTAGAAGGAAATTTTTAACGAGTGTGGATCTCTTATGCTTTTTGAAATAACTTTTCTGGTTGAAGCTTTAAAGATTGTATTTTCTTGATCTATGTGGGGTAGCAAGATGCTACGAAAAGATGTGATTTATGTAGTTTTGGTATAAACTAGATCTTATAGATGGCTTGTATTTAAGAAATAAATGCTAAGGATATGATTTTTTACCCCCCTATAAAGGATAAACTTATATTAAGAAAAATCATAACTTAATGTAAATGAGTTGTGATAACTTTAATTATGTTTTTCTAGTAAGTAAAAAGCTTGGCATTGAGTAAAGACACCATTTCATGATTGATTATGTTCTATCATGGTAGGCTTAAAGCATTTAAATTAAAAATTTAAGTTAGAATTATGTTTACGTGAATGGAACTTTTTTTTGGCATAACTTAGTATGTGTATTTTTGGGAAAATGACCTTGGGGTTTTAATCTTGATGGCTTGATGAGGACATCAAGATTCGAATTGGGTTTTAAGGATTACATTTTTTTATTTCAAAATTATCTTAGGAGTACCCTTTGGTTGAATTAGGATGGATTTTTATTCTTGACAAAATGATATTTTTATGTGGAATCTTTGATTTTGTGTTTCTTGGAAATAGCAAGGGTGCTACAAATGTTAAACCAAAACTTAAGATTCACTTGTTCATTAAAGGGTCAGTGATAGTTGACAAGAACCTAACAGATTGTGTTGGTTTTTGCATACGTTTTTGTGCTTTCTTATTGCATAAGAACTTCACAGAACTTTGGAAATGCAAAAAAATAAATGGTGACACTCAAGCATTTGATCATAAGTCTTAAATTTGGCTTGAGCATATTTTAGATGAAAAATTTGTGGCACTTGTAGAATGGTGGTAGAGTGTTGCCTTTGTTTAATTATGGAATGATGGTTGAAAATGGAATTTTCAGAGTTTCTTGGTTAGATTTTAGCATTGTGCATGACTTGAATCTAGGATTTGTGTCTTTCATTGGATGAATTGAAGTAGCAAGGATGGCATGTATTTGTATTTTTTTCTTATCTAAAGAAACAAAAGTGTAATATATGGTTGTGGAAACCTTATGAAATAAAATGTGAAGGATGTAGTTGTCTTATGGACGTGAATTCCACATTATCATATGAGATATGGAAGTAAAATACTAATTATGTTGATTACCTCCTTTTGCGTCATTTGGTAGTTGATCTATCTAATTGATCTCCAAGGCCTGGTAGTTAGATTCTGTCAAAAGTTTGTCTAGCCCTTATCCTTTCACTAACTTAGTTTTATTTATCTCCAAATCATATTCTTTTATTTTTGATATCCATATTCCTCTTCTGCCTTCACTATCAGGATGGCAGAGGATGTCATTGATTGTAATGCCTAGAACATAAGCAAGAATCTTTTAATGCAAAACATAGTCTCTGAATCATTTAAGGGATTTTACCAAGGCATACGTGTATTTTTAGATTTTACTATACTTCACCTATGCACCTCTCAACTCTCTACTAATCCATGCTATGGGTTTTTCTTGACCTGCATCATTCTTTTGCAAAAAGACAGTTGTAATACTTACTTGAGATGCAAAAGAAAAGATTAAAAAATCATTAGAATAATCTGGACTATTTAGGATGCATTCTTGGCCCAAAGAGGTTTTAATTTAATTAAAATAATTTCTAGCTTCATTAGTCCATTTTATCTCATTTTACGAAAGCTAATATTTCCCACTGCTTTTGCTTCAAACATAAGTAGTATAATTTTTTTTTGTAAATTCAAGAACTATTCTATTGAAGTAAGACAATAATACAGTATAGAGTAAAAAACTGAGAGTCTATTCTGCAGGGGAAAAAAGCAAAAAAAGAAGACCAGTCTGCCCTTGAAGGGAATTCATACCTTTGATGTCTAAGAGATCCTCCCTGTGAGAGAGAAAACAAATCATAAAAGTGTGGAACTTATAGAGTTTACAAGTATAATCCTGAGAAATCATTATGATAGTAAACATGGGTGTCTGAATCCCCAAAAAATCTGTCAAAAAAGAGAATGCATGATTCATAAAAACCTGGCCTAAGTCTTTGTGTAAGGCTCCTCCTCAATGGGTGTCCTGACGCCGAAACCCAGCTGCGTGCCTAGAGGAATTTACGTTGTGGATTCAGATGGATTTATGATTACTGAACTGTCATTGTTTCCTGAGTAACCATCCTCGTTGTTGGAGTCATCTTCGATGTTGGAGTCTTTGTCGCTGCTGGTGTCTTCATCGTTGTTGGAGGGAGTTCTTTTGACAGGGAGAGGCTCATACTTCTGGTAGTATGCCGCGATATTGGTTTTCTCGGACTTGGTGTTGTCCATTCTTCGCTGAGGAAGAGGTGGTGGATTCTCAATGTCCATAGGCGCATCAAGGGGGGCAACTTGAGGAGCAACAACTAGAATAGCCAAGGGAGCTGGAGGCGTAAGTTGGATGGGGGTGGAGCGAAGGAGGAGACAGGCAAATATATTTTTCACAACCCAATAATGATGCCTGTGCTCAGTGGTCCTGTTAGCAATAGAAAGAGAGCCTGTTAATTCATATTCTCGGTCATCAAACAGGAGGTGGAGGGGGCTAGGTATCTCCAGGTCATATCTCTCCGAACTGGCTTGGGCACTGAAGCTAGTGGCTCATTGGCTAGAGGTTCCCTTGCCTGGACGACCTCGTTTGGGAGTGGCCCTCTGTCTGCGTGACATGATGCATCCTGTAGGAAGAGTGGGGAAATACAGGACTAGGGAGGCGACAGGGGAGCTAGGAGCATAAGGCTGAAGTGTAGAGTGACCAAAATTTGTAGGCGTGAACAGGATCAGGAAGGTGGAGAATGGTATGAAATACTGGCAGCTTGTTACAATAACCCGATAGTACGTTTCCAAATGCACATTAAATATTTCCATAAATGTGCAGACGTAGGCAGAAATCCATGTGACGACAGAGGAGACATGTACCCTGGAGGATTTGATGTCTGCGCACATCAAAGTGGTGGACAACCAACACAATAAATTTCGGGGAGGTGATATCAAAGGGATGACGTCAAGGGGTAGTTGTATGCCCTGACAGCCATGCTTTGTGGTCTAGTCAGCGGAGAATCACCCACATCCAAAAAAAAACATAAGTAATATATTAACAACACAAGGAGATTTTAATGGGGATAAAACTCATGATTGGAATACATTTATCAAGGTTTGATTTTTTGCAACCTTGATTACCTTACGATATATGTATCATTTGTTAGTAATCCATGTTGATCTCTATTCTAATTATATGTAATGATATATACCTTATTTGTTGGTAATACACGTTGCCTCCTTCTTTCAATATTTTCTACCTATGGTTCTTCCTATTAGCTTTGGAAACAACATAAAGAAGGTTATTTATGATCTCAAAAAGTTTATGAGCTATGATTTATCTTACTAATTCTTGAATTTTGAACCATAAAAGTTGAGTAATATTTTTATAAAAGATATTCCTTTTTTTAAGATTTTATATAGTGTCTGCACAATTTTGGTGATTTGTAGAGCTCAAAAACGTTATCCCATGGAATTTGTGTAACTTAGAAAAAAATGAAAATTGGTGAACTTTTTTTGGGAAAAAAATGTCAAATACTAGACTATGGGCTAAATTTCGACCCTAAAATTTTCAAAATTCAGCCAATGGGTTGTCATGATGACTCAAGCTATGTAAATATTATGTTGAAAAATAATGTGAAATGAGCAAGATGGTTGTGTAAGGAATAAAATATTCCAATAGAGGCGAAGAGGAAAATGTGTTCTTATTGGAGAGTAGCCCTATGATGCCATGTGTCAACCCTAGAATCTATCTAATTATAACAAGTTCTTTAAGGATTCGATTGATTTATTTTATTCAATCATATAATATAGTCGAGGTTGGATTCCGCAAATATTCAAATCCATTGAAACAACAAGGTGATATTACCAAAGAACCTTAGTCTCCAACACCCCTGTTAAATTCGGATTAGAGGAAATAACAAATTTCATAGAATTGCCCCCTTAATTTGTTATGAAATGAAAATGTAGATCAACCACGGTATAGTATCATTTTCTAAACAAATTTTGAACAATTGTCCCCATCAAACTAATCAAAACTCAAGTATATTAATATTATCTCTTTAATAATCTAATCCATGAAATAATATTAAAAAATATTGTCTAGAATGGTCATAGTCGATCGATCAACTGCAAAACAAGGAAACACTTCTCAATAGTCTTGGTCCATTAATAACAATAAAATGAGCCTCAAAATAAGCCAATAAACAACTTAGCCAAGCTTACCAATCAACTGATAACTCAATTTGGATTTGCATGTCATCAATTTGTCCCCCCTAACCACAATTAAGTGATATTACAATATAAAAATAAAGTAGTAACAAAATTTTAGTTGAAACACTAGCTACAGTCAAACCTCAGTCGACTAATCCAAAATAATATATAGAAGAAAGAGGAGCATTATATGGTTTTACATTTGATAATACACATGTGTATGAAGTCCTTAATTAAGTAATTCAAATATTAATTTTCTACAAAGTTTTTAAAGCATGATTGTCATCTTTGCGATAAAATTGATTCCCATGAAAACTCCTCTAATTCTTATGACGAGGATAAGTATATGACATATATTTTATATGTAGGATCAAGTTTAAGTTCACTTGCATAAGTAGAAAAACCTTGCATATTAGAAACAATATAATTTCTAACAACATTCTCAAATTCTGGCTTGTTAGGAATAACCACATTGATATTTTCAACACAATCATCTGTAGGTTGTCTTCACAAAACTAAGTATGAACTCGATATACAACAATTAAATATTTATTGGTTGAAGAAAGTTCATGTGTATGCAATGAAGGATTAACATCATAGCCAAGAGTTGGTCTAGGTGATTTCATCTCAAGGGTAATAGGAACAATATTACCCTAACCATTCTCCCCAATTCATCCTTCACTATAGCCCATCTTTCTCAATAATCAGGACCCAATACCGGTAGTGTGCTTCTCAAAACTAGCATAATTGACATTATTAGCAACCAAGACAAAATGTGAAGTTAGAGCGTGGATACCTTTCTTAGCATTGTATATTCAAATTTTCTTACTCTTTCAATAATCTTGGATGCCTCAAAGTTCACTTCATCATGCTCATCTTATGTCACAGTTGAGCCTTTGGGAGGTTTAAGGGGTGTATAATTGTTTTCTCCACAGCTTGGCATTTAATCCCACTAATATATACTATGATATTTCTTTATTTTACCTTTACCACACTGAGACATTTTGGTTCCACCATTGTTTTCAGGAGCTCAAATAACCTTGATCAAATTTTTCATATAACCTTTTCCTTTTCCATTCATAGTTGTATAATGCATGGTGAGTTTATCATTTTTTTGTCATAACCTTTTCCTTTTCCATTCACAGTTGTACAATGCATGGAAAATCTACAAAAAACATCATTCCTAAAAAAAACAGGTGTAATATCCCAAATACTGATATTTTCTAATTCTAAGCAAAATTACTGAAATAGTCGGGCATGCAAACTGCCATGCAAAATTGCCCTATATTATAGCTGAATTTAGGCTTAGGGTTTGAAACATAGAATGAACACTTACCACTTATAAGCTGACTGAAAATTATCCAGAGAGAATACGCATGCAAGATAAACTGAACTGATGAAGAAATAACCTCTTTTTCTCCGTAATACCCCCAGCAGTCTGAATCAGCTAAGGATGACATTTTTGATGAAGGGGTGGTCATTTTTAGCTAAAATTTGGTTAGAGTGTAGGTGTGCCGGTGCCGGAGAGGATGGCCAAAGCATGCAGGATTTTGGGCCTCTCCAGATACCCTAGCAAATCGATCTACCCGACTGATGCTCACGCCCCCATGCCTCCGTATTCTACTGCTAGCTGCTCCAGGTGAGCAATCCGGTGGCTGATAATCACTCAAGGATGTAGAGTGATCCTGTCAATGAGTATGCAGGCCACATGCGGAAGAAATATGGTGATATGGAGTCCAGGTGAATGACTTGGGTTTTCCAGCTAAATGCCCCCAGCTGTACGGATGAACCTGCAAATAATCTTTGGGCATACACTAGAAAAATGAATAATGATGGATGCAATAGATGTGGTGACAAACCTGGATGTTTTATCCTGAAGGAGACTAGGTCAGATATTGCACTGTTGAACCCTCATTAGTTGAATACTTCGTCCTCAGCCCCAACTGCCGTAGCTGCATGCTGTGCTGCTACTCAAATATCCAAATCAATCAATAATAAACATAGGTATCTCTGTAGGCTCCCTCATTATTCTTATATAGATCCTTATGCGCTTTTAGGGTTCGCATGTCACTTTTAGGGTTTGTACTTTTACTTTTGCATGCATGCGATTCTAATTTGATGTTGAATTTTAAGCCTAAAGAGAAAAGGCTTCTTCTATCCTGTTGCTGACTTTAGTACTGAATGTGTGTTTCGAGTTGTTCTAAGTACCAAATGTCCTCATTCAATCCCCTATTATGCAGTACCTGCTCGAACCTATGGGGATTAAGTAGGTTAGCGAGTGTTGTGTTTCCTATTTGGACAAGGAAATTATAGTCCTCCCTGCTTGAGATTGTTTGTCCTCAAGCAACTGCAAACTGGGATGCTGCAATACCTATTCTCCTTCCCATGTGGCATCCTCCGAAGGTAATTCTTTCCATTGGACCAATTATTCTCTAATCACCCAGTTCTGGAGTTTTCTTTCTCGAGTCTGTACGATCCATTCTGGAATCAGTATCAATAGTCCCTCATCATCTAAGGGAGGTAACTCTGTTGATGGAGCAATGTGTTGTCCAATGGTCTTTTTCAGGTTGGACACATGGAGCACATTGTGAATTTTTCTCTCATGTGGCAGTTCTAGTTCATACGCCACCTCTCCTACCTTTCTGATTATTTTGTAGGGTCCGTAGAAGCGAGGTTTTAACTTTTCCGCTCATTTCTTCTTAAGTGAAGACTGTCTATAGGGTTGGAGCCGTAAGTATACCAGATCTTCTGCTTCAAAGCTCCGCTCAACCCTGTGTCTGTCTACATACAACTTCTGATGATTCTGGGTTATCTGTAAGTTCTCTTTCAGGATTTTAAGGATATCCTGATTGTCATGTATCCAATCCTTTGCCTTAGGATCCCTATTTATCTCTGAATGCTAAATCTGCATAGTCCAAGGCCTCATATCCATATAATGCCTTAAAATGTGTCATCCTAATAGACATGTGGTAGGTAGTATTGTAGCAGTACTCCCCTAAGTGTAGCCATTTAATCCAGGTTCATTGCTGCCTTGATACATAGTTCCTCGGATACCCTTCAATAATTCGCAAGCGAATTTATTTTTGGAGTACTCTACTAAGAGAAGAGCCCTCCAATATATAGATATACTCATGAGAGATAATGAAGCGGGTCATCTGGATAATGCATAAGCTACTATATTATTCTTACCTTTCACATACTCTATCTCAAAATCATAGGCTTGTACCTTGCAGACCCATTTCTGTTGGCACTCATTCAGTTCCTTCTACTCCAAGAAGTACTTGAGGCTGTTATGATCTGTCTTTATTTTTAACTTGTTGCCCCCCAGGTACTGTCTAAATTTCGTGAGAACATGTAAGATGGCTAGCATCTCCTTGTCATATATGGAGTAGTGGTGCTCATAGTTCTTCAGTTTCTTGCTCTCAAATGCAATAGGGTGATGGTTTTGCATCAATAATGCTCCTAGCCCTTCCCCTGAGGAATCACATTTTTCTACAATGGTTGTGAGAAGTCTGATAATGCTAAAACTAGGCAAGAACTCATAATGACTTTCATCTCCTCAAAATTTTTCTATGCTAATTCTGTCTAGGTGAAGCCTCCCTTCTTTGTGAGATCTGTGAGGGGTGTGGCGAATTAGGAGAACCCCTTAACATACCTTCGGTAATATGTGCAAAGGCCTAAGAAGCCTCTCAATTCTATGATTGTTTTTGGCCCGGGCCAATCCCTGATAGCTCAGATTTTCTCCATATCAACCTGTACTCCTTTTGTACTGATTATGTGTCCTAGATACAACATTTCCTTCATGCCAAATTCACACTTGGAAATTTTTGCGTGAAGCGAGTGTTCTTATAGGATGCTCAATACTTCGTCTAGATTTTTCAGATGTTCCTCCCATGTTTTGCTGTAAATCAAGATGTCATCAAAGAATACTAGCAAAAAATTTCGTAACTGGACTCTGAAAGTATGGTTCATGCATGAATGAAAAGTGGCTAGAGCATTGGTAAGTCCAAAAGGCATGACCAGGAATTCATAGTGACCATAGTGACAATGGAAAGCTATTTTAGAAATGTCTTGATCCCTTACTGGGATCTGATGGTACCCCGAGTGAAGATCAATCTTTGAAAAGTATTTGGCACCCAGCAGCTCGTCTATGAATTCATCAATCCTAGGGATTGGATACATGTTTTTTATGGTATATTTTTTGAGTGCTTGGTAATCAATGCACATTCACAGTGTACCATCCTTCTTGTTGACTAAGACCATTGATGATGCAAAGGGGCTAGAGTTGGGCCGAATGTATCCAAGCTCCAACAATTCTTTGATCATCTTCTCGATCTCATCCTTGTATCTTTTGGGATGTCGATAAGGAGTGGTGATGACTGCTTGTGTCCCCTCCTCTAGCTCAATGATGTGCTCAAAGCCCCTGTTTGGTAGTCTACCTGTTAGAAGGTCCCGAAATACCTTTTTGTGCTTCTGTAATAAAGCCTGAATATCATCTGAGTGTTGTGTGTTGTTCTTTGGAGGTTTCCTAAAGGTGACAAAACATTCTGCATCCCATTCGATGTCATCGTGTCTAAGTATTACCTCCATTCTCTGTGAAGAGACTGGTTTTTGGGGATAGGTGTTCATGCCCCTCAAAACTACCCATTTTCCATCTGGCCCCTGGAATTCCATTTCCATTGCTCGGTAGTCTGTAGTATATTTCCCTATTGAATAAATCCATTGAACACCTAATACTACATGAGTGTCTGCCACATATACTACATAAAATGAATCTGTCATTTGGTAGTTTCCTAATGTGACATTCAATTTTGGAATCCAATAGTTGCACTCCATGCTGGAGTTTTCGGCTACAGCTACAGTAAATCCCTTGAACTTCTCTGTCTAAATACCCCTCTTGGCTACCCAAGCAGAGTCAATGAAATTGTGGGTTGCTCCCCCATCAATAAATACTCTATGTGGCCCTTTACTACTCCTATAACCGTGAGAGTATGGAATCTAGGGACTCCAGATAAAGTAGCAATGACTCCCTCTGGTGTATCAACCTGGAGTGACTCTTCCTCTGTTGCTTGTAGTTCTTATGTTGTCTCCAGCTCATAGTCCTCCCCGTCACTGTCTGAATACACTTCGATGTAGTGAGCCTTGGCCTTCCCTGCGCACCCGTGTCCCGGAAACCATGGTTCCTGACAAGTAAAACATACTTTCTTTCACCTCAAATCTTTCCTAGTGTCCTCGTCTAACCATGTTTTCTTTGGAAAATCATACTGGAAAGGTTTCTTTGGAAAATCATACTGGAAAGGTTTCTTATCCTTGTCCCTAACTGGAAAGTTGGTTTTGAGAGGGAACCTATTCTTCGAAACATAATCTTGGAGATCTCTGGCTTAGCTAATGGCATCCTGTTGAGTGGGGGGCTTGTAGGCTTTCACCCATCCTCATAGTGGCTCTGTTAGGGCCTCAGTAAAAAACATCGTCAACCTGCTCTCTGACACATATGTTAGCATGACCGCTATCCTATGGACTTCTGAGATGAAGGCCTCGGTGCTACCTGTCTATTTGAGTTGAGAGAACTCTCTAAAATGTATATCTAGATCCTTCCTTTCGAACCTCTCCATGAGTTTCTGAGTGAACTCACCATACGAGTGAATGGTGTTGTGACCCAATATCACTAATCCGTGGTACCACCACTCATGAGCCTCTCCGTCTAGGTGGAGTGTAGCCAATGTAATGGCATCTGTCTCTGTCATGGGATTGAGTTGGAAGTAGGTATCCAAATTTTTAACCCATATCCTCGCTGAACCTCCGCGAGTCCCATCAAAGTTTGGGATGGTCAACCTGCCCAATGTTTTTTGCAACTCATAGTTATGATTAAATCCCTTGTTGAAATTCTTGGGCCTGTTCCTTCTCTTCATGTTGCAAAAATCCAAAAAAGACATGGATGAATGAAACTCATCCCCTAAGTCCCTGTAGTCCTACAAATAAGCCCCAAAGGGTTCGCTAGGCTCTACCTGCATGACTGGACCTCCTACTGCATCTGCCAAGAAGTGAGGCATAGTAGGCCTGTTGGAAGGTCTGNGTGTATGAAACCTTCCCACTGCTACTTGTAGACCCTCTGTCTACCGATGAAGGAGGTGTACTGCTGTTACCTGGTTCTGGTTTCACCGATAATTTGTTGATTGCATTAAGTACCTCTTTTTTCCCTTTAGATAAGTCTTGCAATGCAGATACTAGGTTGTGAAAATCCATCCTGTCCTCATCTTCTCCCGTTCCTTTTCCCCTGTCAGAGTGTATACATGTTGGGTCCATGTCTGAGTTGGTATCTTTTAGTTGGATATCCTCAAAGTCCTTTGTGTACCTACTCCTTCTTTTCCTATAGGTTACAAAAGTATCCTCTTCTGTATTCATCTACTTCTCATGTTCAAGCCCATGGCTGGTAAGGAACATGCTCTGATACCACTATAATATCTCAAATACTGATATTTTCTAATTCTAAGCAAAATTACTGAAATAGCCGGGCATGCAAATTGCCATGCAAAATTGCCCTATATTATAGCTGAATTTAGTGTTAGGGTTTGTAGGATAGAATGAACACTTACCACTGATAAGCAAGCTGAAAATGCTCCAGAGAGAATACACATGCAAGATAAATTGAACTGATGAAGAAATAACCTCTTTTTCCTCTGTAATACCCCCAGCAGTTTGAATAAGCTAAGGATGATGTTTTTTATGAAGGGATGGTCAGTTTCAGCTGAAAGTTGGTCGGAGTGTAGGTGTGCTCGTGCCGGAGAGGATGGCTGAAGCATGCAGCAGTTTGGACCTCTCCAGATACCCTAGTGAATTGAACTACCTAATTGATCCTCATGCCCCCATACCTCTGTATTCTGCTGCTAGCTGCTCCAGGTGAGCAATACAGTGGATGATAATCACTTAAGGCAGTAGAGTGATCCTGTCAGTGAGGATGCAGGCCATATGCGGAAGAAATATGGTAATCCGGAGTCTTAGTGAATGACTTGGTTTTTCCGGCTAAATGCCCCCAGTTGTACGGATTAACCTGCAAATAATCTTCTGGCATACATTGGAACACTGAATAATGATGGATGGAATAGATGCGGTGACAAACCTTGATGGTTTATCTTGAAGGAGACTAGGGCATATATTGCACTGTCGAACCCCCGTTAGTTGAAGACTCCGTCCTCAACCTGAACTGTCGTAGCTACACGCTGTGCTGCTGCTCAAATATCCAAATCAATAATTAATAAAGATAGGTATCTCTTTAGGCTCCCTCATTCTTCTTAAATAGATCCTTATGCGCTTTTAGGGTTCGCATGTCACTTTTAGGGTTTGTGCTTTTACTTTTGCATGCATGCAATTCTAATTTGATGTTGACTTTTAAGCCTAAAGAGAAAAGGCTTCTTCTAGCCTAATGTTGACTTTAGTACTGAATGTGTGTCCCGAGTTGTTGTAAGTACCAAATGTCCTCATTCAATCCCCTCTTATGCAGTACCTACTCAAACCTATGGGGATTAAGTAGGTTAGCGGGTGTTTTGTTGCCTAATCGAACGAGGACATTACAATAGGGAATATACAATATTTGAAGTAAAAAAAAATGTGCAATATTATGACAACATACTTGTTTGGCATAATTTAGCAATTGGTTGAAGGATATGGGTTTTATAACTTCTCATTGAAATTTAAAGACTCCAATAACACCACAATTCATTGTTTCATGTTTAACATATATTCCCTCGTATTCAAATATTTATGTTGTCTTATATTTCAATGGACCAAGTTTGAGGACGAAGAGGGATTGAGATATGAAGTTTAACTAAAACCATTTTCCCATCTTAGTAATACAAATATCATCTCAACCAGGAGTTACTCATCTCTTTGGGAGGTTGAGCTTGTCATCATTCTACCCTCAAGAGTGTGACGCCAATTTCAAGGAGTTTTCATTTGTAATTTAAGTTATTTCTTGCAATCTCTGTTTTGGCAAAGTCATCCTCGTGCAAAAAAGTAATTTCAAATGTTCTCAAATAAACATTTTCTTCTAAAGAACATTATAACTCATTATGACAAGTGAGAATTCTTATCTCACTCATTTTTGAAACAATTGTTCAATACAAGAAAGGTCATGCACAATTTGATAGACATTCTCATTCTTTAAAGGATCATTTCATAAATGCAAGGGTGTAAGCTTACTTGGCCAAGGAATATGGAGGTCGAATAACATTTCAGTCATCTAAAGTCAAGAGATTTGTAGGGCCATCATTTCTTACTCAAATATCAAATTTAAGCATGATTGGTGCCATTGGAAACAAATTAAACAAGGAACATGCATGTGGGTCCATATATAGAAAAATAAATTTAGATGTTCCTAGAAATGATACAAAAAGGGGACATGTGGTCCTCATTGATGAAAACATGTCAATGTGGAAAAATTCCTTAGAGTGCATTGGTATCTTGATTCTCCTTGAAATTTAGGTTGATTTAAGTCATGTATGTCCAAAAAGTGAAGAATTTCCCATCTTTTTTCTTGTTTTAAGCAAACCTTGGTGTCCCACACTCCACACAGTGGTATCAGGAGTGTGTCATGGGGGTCCTTCTCATCTTTCTCCAATAGCAGGCATGTGTCCATACATTGTGTCCATTAGAGACAGGTGTGGGAGGAAGAGTATAGAGTTTCTTGCTTGTTTTTCCAATTCTACTCCTGGATATTTGTTGGTTTGAGGTTTTAGAGAAGGTAGGGAGTTAGGGTATTACATTTGGAGTACCTTTGGTGGTGTTTAGGTGATTTCAAGCCTTCGATTGATTTGAGTTACAAAATATTTAGGGGTTTTGCCACATTGTTTCTTCTTTTGTATTTATTGGTGTAGACTTTGGCGTGAAAAAGTAAGAGTAACAAGTGTATGTTTGTCTATGTTTTGCCTCTTTTTAAGTTGAAATAGATTCAAATACCTTTCCTTCTGAGAATACTTGTTTATATATTTTTTAGTCTAGGAAAATCTATTAGTTGTTTCTTCTCAAATTGCTTATGCAAGAATCAGTGATAAGTGATATTCCCTGGAATGAGGGGCTTGGGTGCTGGGAATTTTCCAGTATTTAATATACTCATGGGTAGTGTGCCTTTCCTTGAAATAGGGGGCATGGGTGGTGGAGCTACTCCAATCTTCTGTATTCCCCATGTTAGAGTGCCTTGTCTTGGAATGGGTAGCATGAGCATTGGACATGTTCCAAACTTCAATGTGCCTTGGGGTAGCATGTTTTTCCTAAAAATGGGAGGCGTGGTCATATCTATATGTATAAACTCAACTTGGTTACACTTAGGTGCATGGACAACAACAAAATCTTTTTTATGGTACCTCACAGTCCTCACATGCTAGGAGAGTCCTTCCCATTTGTGATTTTGTATGTGTAAAGCTTGAACTAACCCTGGAGGCTTGACTATCTCAACTTTATTTTACTTTGACACACCTTGCATTCTCTTAAAAAAAAAGTGAATGTGTTTCTTCATTCCTTCCCCCCCCAAAATTAATCCTTTGATAAGTTTTAAGAAAATTGAAATGTCTCGCTATAGGAGAGTTATGATACTCCTTTAATATTTATTCTTTCAACTTTGATTGACGGCATAAAAATAGTCTACCCTTGTACCAAAGAATTATATCTTATATTCCCAAAGTTCCATATATATATTCCCCTCTTTTAGACATTATATTTTATGTCTAGTGCTATTATTTGGTTTCCATTCATGAAGAATTTTTTCCAACCACACGGGATTGGAAGATCTGATGGAATTTAAGTTGGAGGATCGTTCTATTTTGAAAAAAGGGCATATACTTTGACATTTTACTTTTCTTTTTCGTAGATTATTTCAAAATCAAACCCTTGCATTTTCGATACTCAATTTTGTTGCTCTTGTGATAACACTCTTTGTTTCAATAGATATTTTGGGTTGTCATGGTTTATCTCGAATTTATAGTGTCTACGAATGAGATATTATCATCATTTTTTACGGCATACAAAATTATTGTCATTTCGTTTTCATATGTAGATTTCACAATGTCATTTCCTTTTGAATTGTTTACAATCTCCCTTCTTACATCAACATTGCTTTAATTCCTTGTCATTATGCATCACATTCAACTATGAATAAGTTTACTAAAATTAGGTGTTGCATGTGAGGTGTTGCATCATAACACCTTTTAAAAGTGAAAATGCTAAGGTAGTTTATTCCTTTCATACAAATGATTCTTTCATCAAAAGAGATGTGTGTAGACTTGTAATGCAAACACAATTATGTGAGTAAGAAAAATATTACTATATTAATTAAATTATATATTTATTTTTTATCAAACATTAAAATAAAGTAAGTGATAGCATCATAAAGAGAAAATCATAATAAAAAGTGGAAGGTTGTGTTGTCCATGAATAGAAAAAGAATATGTGTAGATTTGTGTTGTAATCGTTTGAGAGGAGGTATGAAAGTGAAGGAGGCGGGCATGCTTGTTTTATTGTTGGTTTGTTTGTATGTGGTTGGAGTTAGGGAGATGAGAAATATGCGTTTTGGTTTTGTCGCGTAGGAAGAAGGAGACAAATGGAATCAGTATACAAAGAAGAAGATATATAGGGAAAGAGACAAACGGAGAATTGTTTGGAAGGAGGTTAGGAGCGCAGCGGGTTGAACAGCTAAGCGAGAGAGTATCGACAAAATGAAACGACAGCGGCGTTTGTCGTATATAGAGAGGTGTGTTTATCCATGGATATGAGAGTCATATGTAACGACAAATAAGGGAATCGGATGCAACTTGCATGCAGAGAAGGATGAATGCTAAACGACAAGAGCAACAACCTCTTAGTGGGGTGAATCTCATCGCACCCCTACGTAAACGCTAAACGACAAAACGTTATCAACGAAACAGACAAACACAAATTCGTCAATACCCTGCCCTGCCCTGCCCTGCCCTGCCCTGCTCCCACACACTAATTCGCCAATGCCCTCCCAACCAATACTTACTCTTCTTCAAGTATAATTTCTTTCTGGTTCCTGCAGCATCCTTCCTTCAATAAGAGCAAGAGCGAGCAGAAAGGCTTTAAATTTGTTGCAGGCAAGGAGAGATAGACGACATGCCCGGCATGATTCGGGCGGACCAAGGATCATCAACAGCGCTCTCAGCCAGCACTAGTTCCGGTGCTGCTGCTGCTGCCGCCGCTACTCCGCCACCGCCATTGCAATATTTCTCTCAACTGTCTCTTGCTTCCATTCGCAGCGCCATATTGAGCCCTCTGGACGCAGGTAATTGGTGGCTTGAAGAGTTAAAATCGGAGGAGCGGGGACTGTGCCTGATCCAGCTCTTGCTGGCCTGTGCCAAGTATGTGTGTAGTGGGAATATGGAGCAGACGAACGTATGTTTGGAGCAGATATCGGTTCTGGCATCTCTCACTGGGGATCCCATGCAGCGCCTGGCCACCTACTTCATGGAAGGATTGGCGGCCCGGATAACCAAGTCGTGGCCGGGCCTGCATAGGGCTCTCAATTCGACGCATTTGCAGCCTTCCATCTCCGATCTAGCGTTGGCTCGTCAGGTGTTTTTCTCTCTATTTCCCTATCTCAAATTTGCTTTCAACGCTGTACATCTCACGATTCTGGAGTCCATGGAAAAGGAAAAGGTGGTGCACATAATCGATTTGGACGCGTCGGAGCCGGCGCAGTGGATACCGTTTTTGCAGTCGCTCAGCCAGCGTCCCGGGGGACCTCCGCATCTGAAAATGACGGGGATAGCAGAGAAAAAGGAAGTTTTGCAGCAAACTGCAGCGATATTGACAGAGGAAGCCGAGAGATTAGACATTCCATTCCAGTTCAACCAGCTTGTAACGCGCCTCGACCATCTTACCGACGACATGCTCGCTGTCAAAACCGGAGACGCGGTCGCTATTAGCGCTGTCTTACAGTTTCATGCTCTGCTGGCAGAGGAGCAGGATTTTGATCACAACGGCGGCGGCGGTGGCGGTGGCGGTGGCGGTGGCGGTGGTGTTGGCGTTGGGAGCAGCGTTCCCATGAATAGGAAACGGCCCCGAGAATGTTCCAACACTGTCCGGCACAACGACTTAATCCTGCGCTCTATGTTCAACATGAACAATCATCATATTGAAGCAGCGTTGGTCGAAAAAGAAGGAAACGTTAGTCGAGCTAAGTATTCCCCGTCTGAGATTGAGGCCGCAATTAGCAGTCGAAGGTCCAGCCTGGGTAGTAGAAAGTCGAATCTGGAAGCTGCAATGGGGATCATGAGCAGTGGAAGTTCGAATGGGATGCAGGGTATAGAGCGCTTTCTACGAATGCTGCGGGGATTGTCGCCCAAGGTTATGGTCGTTGTGGAGCAGGAGTCGAACCACAACGGTGCCCATCTCATGGACAGATTTGTGGATGCTTTGTACTATTACAGTGCAATGTTCGATTGCTTGGAGTCCACTCTTCCCCAACAAAGCATAGAGCGGGTGACGCTGGAGAAGTATTTGTTCGGAAAACAAATACACAATATCGTGGCCTGCGAGGGATCAGAAAGGGTCGAGAGACACGAGAAGCTGCAACAATGGATTAAGAGATTCGATCAAGCGGGATTCGCACATCTCCCCTTATGCTACACGGCCCTCATGCATGCCAACAGCCTCTTGCACACTTATTCCTCCGACTCCTACCGTCTTCTACACGATAATGGCTGCCTTACCATTTGCTGGGAGGAAAGGCCTTTGTACTCCGTTTCTGCATGGCACTCGGCCTGATCAATTACTCTTTTTTCTTTTTTCTTTTTTGTCATCTCAATGAATGTCCATACACATTATATTCTGGAAACTTGTGCAACTATTTTCCCTCCATAATTTCTCCGCCCCTTTTTTCTCGACTTTTGCGGTTTCTATCGCAATTTATGGCAATCTGCAGCGTTACTAAACCAGTCAAACAAACAGTAGATTTCCAGTCTAATTTATGTAAAAATATAATTAAAATGGCAAACTGTGAATATTCGGTTGTGTCCAATACTCAATTGTGTTTTCAATCACATATATATATATTTTCTTTCAACCAGGAAACCTACATCCTGTATACTAGTTTAATAGACTCGAGTTAGAGGAACCTATACCTTGTACATCAGTCTAATAGACTAGAGTTAGAGGAACCTATACCTTGTACATCAGCTGAGCTAAAGTTAAAATAGATGACTAAGTCTAAATTTTTGTAGCCGAAACCAGCCTAAATTTAAATGTGAAAAAAATCACTCAAAGAAACAAGTAAGACTATCACCAAAATTACACAAATATTTGCAATTATATTATTTAACCGTTAGTACATAAAACATCCCTAACTAGAGTTAACTGAAGTGCAATTCTACAATCATGGCATCGGTCACAGAATTCAACGAATTCCTTGATTTCAAATGTTATTTCGATTTAGAACCTGCAATATACTACAGCTGACACGTGTATTGTATTTTTCACTCTACTGTCTGTTCATTGAGTTCTTCAACTTCACGTTTAATTATTTTTAAATTGATCAATAATGTCAAATGAGATGAACCAACATTTAATTATTTTTAAATTGATCGATAATGTTAAATAAAAAATATATTTTAATTTGACACAATTGATCAATATTATTAAGAATCAGTGGGAGGCGTTATAACTATTTTGATAAACATGTGAAAGAAGAATTAGATAAGAATGCATCAAATTTGATGTATCAAAGGTTATTATTCAAATCAGATGCAGTGTCATTAAAACCATTTTCAAGCTTTTTATAATTCAAATCAAATGCAGTGTCATTAAAACTATTTTCAAGTTTTTTTATTAACCAATTTTATTTTGCTTGCTATATTATCTGTAAAACTTGAGTAAGTATTGTGTTTTATGAATTATTTAATTAAAAATATTTTGACATTTATTTATTTAAATATACTGCTTTTTGTAATCTAACTTATGATATATCATTTTTGGGATTGTTTGTTTTGTATAACTCATTATTTTATGACCTATATTCTATGAGTATATTGCACTAAATTATCATGATTTTAAATAGTTTATTTTGCATTTTGCTTAGAAAAATCCCAAAAATGATATATCAAATGTTAGACTAAAAAAACCTCTATAAAATATATATTTAACTAGTTATCAATTTTTGAAAAAACATCAATTATATACTTAAATATACTTGAAATTACATTTTGTTAAAATTTGATTAGTATATATAAAATATGTATTTAATTAGTTATCAAATATATTGTATAAAAAGTTAAGTTATACACTTCAATCTGGCTTTTTTAGTAAAAATTTATGAATATATTCAAAAATGATTTTATATCGTTCTTTCTGAAGACGAAAATATGTGGAAAGGAGGAATCATGACTATAAAAAGAATAATTATATTACCTAGAGCATGTGAAAAAAAACTTGCTTTATGTGAAATATTATGTTTCAACTCTTACCAGATGGAACACTAAGCATTTTAAAAGAGTAAAACGAAGAAACAAGCAACATAGAAGTAACATAAGCAATTTGTAAGGAGTGAAAAATATTTCAAAGTATATGGATTAGTATCAAATTTTGCTTTCTAAGTATGCTAAAATATCTAATTTAAAAAAGAACATGGTCTTTTTTTCAAAGACAACAAATTTTAAAAAAGAACATGGTCTTTTTTCAAAGACAACAAATGATAAAAATAATATAGTTCCTTTTTAAAAGATCAATTTTTGAGGAGGAATTCATGATATTTGGGCATGCTAAAAAAGATTGAAATTTTGAAGAGGAAAATACCTTTCCAGCATTTTAGATAAATTGAATTTTGTGAATAAACATTATGGTTTTTTTGGCTCATTGAAAATATCAAATTTTGGGAATAATATTGAATAATATGATGCTTTTAAAGAAAAACCATGTTTTCTGAGTTTTAACATGCACAAAAGACCATGTCATGTTCAAAAATATTGATTATCACTCTCAATGAAGGAGATAATTCCTTTGAGAAAAGAAGCATATTTAGTAAGCACCACTCTAGAAAAATCAATTAATCGTCATATTATAGTATGTCTCGAACAATCAACTAATCATCGGTATCGCACACCTTCTTGTCTACATCAACGAAAAAATTGGTAAACTGCAACAAATATTAAAAAACACAAAATATATTCATTTTTTCAAAATTTTAAACATATAAAGCAACAACAACATCAGATAAGGGTGCATCCATGGAACTGGGTTACACTTTTTGGCAAGGTGCTTTCGAAAAAAACATAAAAACGTACCTCGATCGAGCAATTTTTAAGCCCTCGATCAAGGTCATAACACCTCGATCTAGGTTTTAAGAATACCTCTATCTAGGTTTTAAGACCTTGATCTAGGTTTTAAAAAAACCTTGATTTAGGTTTTAAGACCTTGATCTAGGTTTTAAGAAAACCTTGATCGAGGTTTTAAGGCCGCGATCGAGGTCCTTGTGCAAAAAAATTACAAAAGAGGTTTAAACAGTAGCCCGATCGAGGGTTTAATAAAACCTCGATCGAGCTTATTTAAAAACCTCGATCGAGGGATGTTAATACCTCGATCGAGCTCAATACCTCGATCGAGGGCCTGAAAAACACAGAATTAGCCCTCTTACAGGAAAATCAATGTTTCTTTGTCTCTTGTAGGGGTGTAAACCCTACCATGCATGGCACATAACTAAGAAAAGTTCATATCAATAGATTCATCACCGAATCCTCTATCCATTGTGGTATCATGCATGCATTTTGGAATTCATATGGGTTTTTTTTAATTAGTTCTAAAACTTACACTTAGAAAACCTCACAACAACTTCAAAGCAACTCAAAGAAAAATACGGAGGGTTAAAAATACACATCCAAAAATTTCTTAAAAATAAACAGCCCACACATCGACGCATCTTCTTCAAAAGGGTATCTTTTGTTTTTCAAATTTTGAAAACAGTGAAAAGAAAACTGGGATGGACACACCTGTGTATAAAATGATGCTGAAATTAGATGTGGTCACTTTCGAAAAATAATAAATAATTGTATATTGTGAAATAAATTAACAAAAAAATATGCAGACCGCAGTGCATTTTGTGTAGATCATGCTCATATATATTTTATTTAAAATTTATTAATGTAAGCTTGAATTATTGGGGATGGACATGAGCCACTTATTAACTTCTTCAAATTTTTAAGGTCACACACTTCATTAAATGTGAAATTTCACACATTAAATGACATTGGAATATTTTTTTTAAAATATCATTGGGAAGCCAACATAATATTCTACAATTTGTTTTTTTACTGCAAGTTGAAATTCACATGGCATATATACGTTTCGAGGGCTTCTATCTAGCACATGAGTAAAAAATCAAGTTCTCATCGCCAAATTTGGCCAAAAAGTGTTACCCACCTTCATGGAATCACCCATAAACACATAGGCCCCTAAATATGGAGAAAGAACTGATATATCTAATGTAGTGGATGCCAAATAAAAACGATGCATCAAAGTTCTAAAGATTGGAAATTTGGAAGTTTTAATAGCAGTTGGAACATTGGTCACACCCCCTTCTCTAGGCTCTAGCCCTTGTCTCTACCTCAAATCTTGAAGTTGATCCTCCAAGGACATTAGTCAATAGCCTACAATTTTGGTGAAACTTCCTTATCCAAGCATTAAATGTAAGGTAAAAAAAGCTTCCAATGCTTAATAAGTGATTTTGCTTGTCTAAAGGGTACATTTTTATTAAGGTCACGATAGAGGAGTTCAATCAACTTCAACAATAAGGCATCAACAACACCAACATCAAGCTACATAGAGATTTTAATCTACTGGATTAAATTCCAATCCCTTACTCTCGTACATGGTAAAAACCAATGGAAACATTGCAATTCTGAAATCTTGAAAATAGTACAGTTTTATTAAGGCCATGACATAGGAGTTCAATCAACTTCAACAATAAGGCATCAACAACACCAACTTCAAGGTATATAGAGAGTTTGATCTGCTTGATTAAATTCCAATCCCTTACTCTTGTACATGGTAGAATCTAGTGGAAACGTTGCAATTCTAAAATCCTGAAAAATATTAACTCTATTGAATTTTAAATAGGATCTAAAATAATACTTTTTGCATATGAATTCCGATGAGGTTGGAAACACTCTCAAACATCCCAAGACAAATAACGGTCCCTTTTACTTTAAGAATTTAACATTACCATTTAATATTACTACTAACTTCAATGTCATTTGTACAAATTTGGTCAATTATTTTTAGAAAATCCATGTTTTTGAAGTGCTATGAAAGTGACTGAAAAATTCCAAATTGGCCTTAAATCTCGCGGCCCAACCTCCCTAGCCATTTTTTCCATTGTGGCGTGATCTTTTCTAAAAATTAGTTATTTTTACTAAAAATCACAAGGCCTTATTTTTTCAGCCCAAAAATTTGATAGCCAAAAAAATCATGATTTTCAAGAAATTGCCTATTTTTTCTACAATGGTTCTTAGATGGTCTCTCAACATTTTGGACATACCACAATCATTTTCTCGATGTCAATTCGGCCTTGCTAGAGTAATTTTGTGCTCAAAATAATCTATAGAGTCGTAAGTTTCTCATACCTCTTGCTTCATCCATTGACTATATTCGGTTGATTTTAATTCATTGGCAAGTCGATGTTTGAATGAGTGATTCCTGCTTGAATACCTGCATTTTTGTTCCACTTCATATTGTTGTCATGATTGAGTATGGTTGCATACTTTTTGAATTTTTTTGCATTGCAAAGTGGTTCTAATTATATACATCACATTTGCATGTCATTTTGTAACTCTTTGGTTTTATGACTAACCCTGACCTATGAAAGTGTCATATAACTTCACTCGAATTTATTTTAGAAAACGAAAAGCACATGATGACTCATAATTGTTTCTCGGAAAGAATTGGCACTTACGCCAAGTGCTAAGTGCAATTTGTTGCACATGTCAGTTGATCTTTTAGCTAGAATAAGATCTCAAAGTTGATGATAAATAAAACCATTTTAAATTAGCACCTTCAATGTCCAAATAACATAGATGTTAAAGGAATTGATAAAACTAAAGTCAAGCTTACTCTTTGTCTTTCGATATTTCAAATCCAATGCAAATGATAGAATTTGAATCTAAGTCAAAAGGTAAGGGAACACACATGGACCAAATCCAATCGAACCAAGTCATTGTGGCCTCCTCATTCATCAAATACATTGGAATTATCTTGAGTAACATTGCATGATCACTCATTGGTAAGATTTGTGTATCCTATCTGCATTGCAAAAGAAGGGATCCCAATTGGATTTCATATTGACAAATTGCATGTCTAAGCCAAATATAAGACAAGGTTTCACTAAAAGACATTCAACGATGCATCCCAAGAAAGACATCTTTCAAAAAGAGAAATGAATTTGACACTACGACAAGTAAATGTTGATTTGGAATTATCCTTTTCGTTTAAATAATTTTCAGTACAACAAAAGCCTTTTTAAGTGCAATATGTCGCATCCATAATTGGTTTTTTATTGCAACAAAAAAGAGAAATGTTTGTCGACATGCAACACAAAAGAAATATGTTTGTCGATGTGCAACATAAAAGAGAATTGTTTTCCGACATACAATACAAAAATGAGAAATGTTTGCCCACGTGTGACAAGAAAAGAGGAACGATTGTTGACATGCAACCCAAAACAAAAAAGGTGCCTAACATGCAACACAAAAGAGACAAGTTTCCTAACTTGCAACACAAAAGAGAAAAGCTTCTAGACATCCAAGATTCAAGGATCAAAGTTTGGGAAATAATGAATACCTTTCCACCAAGTTAAAAACAAATTTTAACATGTATATTGAAGAGTGAATTTTATGAAGAACCTGATGCCTTTCTGGCATATCAAATAGACAAAATTTGTGAAAAACAACATGAATGTCTTTATGTCATGTTGGAAAGATCAAATTTTGTGAGGAACATGATACCTTTCAATAAATTCAAAAAGTTGAATGTTTGGGTGTCTTCAAAGGATCAAAATTTACAAAAGATTCAATGTCTTTAAGGCAACTTAAAGACATCAAATTTTACAAAGATCAAAATGCCTTTTGGGGAAAATTAAGAAGAGGATTGAATTATATTCTCTTTGTCGCATTAGAAAAAATAAATTTTGTGAAGAACACGATGCCTTTTGATGTTTTTAATGAAAAGTTAAAAATATCAGTTCATATATAAGTATATATATGCTTTTCTAGTATGCTAAAAAGTATTAATATTTTTGAAGATGACAAGGCCTTTTGGGCATGTTAAAAGAATAAATTTTTTAGATTACCTAATGCATTTTTAGATATATATGATTTTATAGTATGCTAAAAGTATTAATATTTTTTAATATGACAAGGCTTTTTGGGCCTGTTAAAAGAAGATCAAATTTTAAAAAATTCGATGATTTTGAGACAAGTTCAGAAGATGAAATTTTGAGAAGGCATGTATGGATTTTTGGCATGTTATAAAGATAAAGATTTATGAATACCAGGATATCTTTTGGGTGTTTCCCAGGAAAAAAAAGTTAGGAATCCCACAAAAATGTGCACAAATACTTATATCCAAAATGAGTACCCAAATGTACATTCAAATCTCAATTTCACGAAAGTAAAAAAAACTGCAAATTTATACACCTTGGTTGTACAAACCTCACACCCAAGTTAAAATGATGAAATTTTGGGAATGTCTCGATGGAATTTGGGTTGTGTCAAAAAAATTAAATTTTATGAAGAACACAATGCCTTAATAGCATGTCAAATGAATTGAATTTTGTAAAGAACTTGATGGCTTGAATTTTGTGAAGACATGATATTTTTTTGGCAAGTTAAAACTTAGAAAGATCGAATTCTGGGAAGAAGATGTTGCCATTCAAGCGAATCAAAATATTTAAAATTTTGGTGTTAAAGGCATCAAAACTTGTGAAAGACTCAATGCCTTTCACACAAAAAGTTAGTGACAATTAAAATGATTAAATTTTGTGAAGAACACAATGCCTTTTAAACCAGCTAAAAATATGGATTTTTTTTTTGTCTTTAGGGACGTTGAAAGTCTAAGGTTTTTTTAGATAAGACGATGTTTTCCATATATATAAATAAAATTGAAATACGTGAATGAATTTTTTTGATCAATTTCGCGATACAGATACCGCAATGAGGCAACTTGTTCTAGATCTTCGAATTTTTGGGTGAAATACCATCTATGTTTTTTCATCTATGAATGAAAATGAGACAAGTGTATTGTCCAGATTGATTCTATGGGCATCGTTCAAAATTCATAATTAACAATTAAAAAAAAAAATAGCTTATCTAACATGTGATAAGTACAATTAGTGATAGTTAAAAAATTAAATTTCAACTTCAACCTGGTAATTAAAACTCGAATCATAATGATACAACTATTCAATTATTAAATACAACTATTAGCTTAACTCCAATGATGATACAACTTTAGCTTAACTTCAACTCCAATCATGACTTTTACTTGAACTGCAATTAGCTTAACTCCAATGATTTTACATATATTAGCTTAAATTCAACTCTAATCGGAGTTATATTGGATAACTATTAGATAACTATTCGATTAAATCCAATCGTGATACAACTATTAAATTCAATTTAGATAAACGTAGTAATTAAAAGTTTTTGTTTCGAGTCTAGAACTTCCATTAAACTGTGTATTACTAATTTATGCCTGTCGACGTATTCTCAACATATTAATCTTATTAATATGGTTTTGCTAATTATAATAGGGTCTCATTTTCTTCACGTGGAAGACACTAAATTTTTCGAAGAACAAAATGTCTTGATCAAATTTGTAAAATTTCAATTCCTTCTAAGAAAGTTAAAAAACACTAATTATGAGAAGTCATTTAATGTGTTTAGGGAGGGTGAAAACAATTGAATATTGTGAAGAGCCTATTGGAGCTCTGGCCTATTAAAAACATAATTTTTTAGGATAATGGGTGTGAGCAAGAAGTTGAGTAAGACAAGCCAAGCCTAGTCCCAAGGTTGGCAATAGGCATGCCAACTAGGATAGTAATACAAATCGCGCCTCCTTTTTAGTGAACAAAATCGCGTGCGTGATTTCGTTCACTAAAACGGAGGCGTGATTTGGAAAGCCTGTTTTAAAAAAAAAATTGGCCGAGGCCGTCTTTTTCTCCTCACCGTGCGACTATTGGACCAACGAGGAGCAAATCTCGACTGTGCAAACGCGATTTTGGGTGTGCCAAAGCCCTCCATCTCCACCTTTGGATAAATCTCCCCTTTGTGAGGTATTTTCCTCATTTCTTTTCATGTTTTTTTTCTTTTTCTTCATCAATTTATTTGCCCTTGATTGAAAAATTAAACCATATTAAATTAAATTATGGCCAATTGAAACAAAAACCCAATGGAATTTCCCAATTGAAACAAAAACCCAATGGAATTGCCCAATTGAAACAAAAACCCAATGGAATTGGCCAATGGAAACAAGAACCCCAATGTAATTGGCCAATTGAAACCAATTCCCCAATTTAATGATAAAAATTAAATAATTTTGATTATTTAACAAAATTCATACCCAAAATTCCCATGCCCAATGGAAACCAAAACCCCAATTAACTAAAAAAACAAATGAATATATTGGCATTTTTTCCTTGTCATGTTTTTTTTTGTTGACATTTTGTACACTCTAATGTTGAGTCTTTAAGTTGTGTATTGTATATAGTTGATTGTGATATGATCCAAACCATCCCATTGTATCTATGATAACAATTATTGATGTAGGAATTGACAAGTGGCCTCATCTAAAGGAATTACCCTGCCTTCCTCATAGAAATATAGTCACCCTCATTAACAATAGCTACCATAGCCATTGAATATCACCCTCATCAAAATGATAATAATCTTCATTATTAATAAATGGCTTAGAAATACAGGGGCGGCAGGTGCGGGTGGGATCCTAGTGGATCCCGGAGGACAAGTGGAACATCGATTCGCTTGGGGACTTGGATCGAGAACTAATAATGAAGCAGAATGGATGGCGCTTCTCTAGGGTCTACACCTCATTCGGACCAAAAATCTCCAAAAAGTTCTGGTTTTCGGCGATTCAAGACATGTCATCTATAAGATGATTAATGGGTATCCTATAGGAGACATCAAATGCCGTCGATTATATAAAAAGGCTCAACTTCTTCTGTCCCAGCACTTTGAATTTTACCACATTCTTCGCCAGATCAACAAAGACGCAGATGCGATGGCCAATGTAGGAGCTAGTCTCCCTCAAGGCCATTATAGTCAGGATGACGATCTTCCCATCCTCAAAGTTATTCCATGAAGAGGACCACAAGGAACCATCATCAAATCAAGAACAAGCAAGCTGTCGAAGAGGATCTCCACCCTCTCAAGGATTATTGTATAGTGATTTTGGTTTTATCCTACCTTAGCTCTTTGGTTCCCTCTCTCTCTCGCCTTATCCCTCCTCCTCCCTCCTTACCCCTTCTCCCTTTTCCTTCCATCTTTCTCCCTCTCCTTCCCCTTTTCCGCCCCCCCTCTTCTAGCTTCTCCCTCCCTTCTAGCCATCACCCTCCCCATCGTTTTGGCGGCCTCCAGCATTTATTTCCCCGTCATGTCTTATCCCTTGTGATGGCCGCGTGTTCATCCTTTCTCCCCTCAGCTGATGAGCATTTAACTCCCTTCCGGCGTTCAATTAAGTGTCTCTTATCCTCGCACGATCGAGGCTCTTCCTTCTCTGTCTCCATGTCGAACTTCAGCATTATTTCGCCTCATGTTTTCGCTGAGGGTCTGTTAACAGCCCCTTCCTTCCTTCAGCAAGAAGCCGATGTAATTGGTATTGGGAGCCCTCAGGTTTCTTCTAGGCCAGCGCAGCCCCTCACCCAAGCTACTGTCGAAGAAAATCTCTCCCAGATAGCCCTCTGTCAGTATCGTTATCCTTCTGCTCTTTGGGAAAGTGATTCTCAGGTTGAAAACGGGAGTGAGTCAGGTCACTAGCAAGCATTGCAGTATCGGCTGTCTCGCCTGGCAATTCCGTCCGACCTTGGTATTATGGCGCACTTGGGTAATAATCTCGGAATGCAGGATTTTATGAAGAACCTCCGAAGGGTTTATGAACTGACTGCTATAGGGGTGAAGGAGAATAGAGACTCAGCCAAGGAAATAAAGGGGATGAGCGAGACTATTTGAAAGATCTCTCAGGATGTCAGTGACAATGGAGCCCGCACCGAAGATTTGGATAGCAACCTGCGTGAACTCTTGGGCAGAGTTGAGCGTATTGAAGCCGACCTC